>CM055760.1:11073895-11488895 GCA_029465975.1 Dallia pectoralis | reverse complement strand
AATATACCGTCTAATATTCCGTCTAATATACCGTATAATATACCGTCTTATATACCGTCCTAATATACTCGTTCTAATATTCCGTCTAATATACCGTATAATATACCGTCTAATATTCCGTCTAATATACTAATATACCGCCTAATATACCGCCTAATATTCCGTCTAATATATGTCCGTATAATATACCGTCTAATATTCCATCTAATATACCGTCTAATATTCCGTCTAATATACCGTCCTAATATTCCGTCTAATATACCGTATTAATATATTTCCGTCTAATATACCCGTCTAATATTCCGTCTAATATTCCGTCTAATATACCGTCTAATATACCGTCTAATATACCGTCTAATATACCGTCTAATATTCCGTCTAATATTCCGTCTAATATTCCGTCTAATATCTCTAATATACCGTCTAATATACCGTCTAATATATGCCGTATATATATTATACTGTCTAATATACCGTCTAATATACCGTCTAATATACCGTCTAATATACCGTCTAATATACCGTCTAATATTCCATCTAATATACCGTCTAATATTCCGTCTAATATACCGTCTAATATACCGTCTAATATACCGTATAATATACCGTCTAATATTCCATCTAATATACCGTCTAATATACCGTCTAATATACCGTCTAATATACCGTATAATATACTATAGTCTAATATTCCATCTAATATACCATCTAATATATATCTAATATTCCGTCTAATATACCGTCTAATATTCAATATACCGTCTAATATTCCGTATATATACCGTCTAAATATACCGTCTAATATTCCATCTAATATACCGTCTAATATATCGTCTAATATACCGTCTAATATATCGTCTAATATTCCGTCTAATATACCGTCTAATATACCGTCTAATATTCACCGTCTAATATACCGTCTAACATTCCGTCTAATATACCGTCTAACATTACGTCTAATATTCCGTCTAATATACCGTCTAATATTCCGTCTAATATACCGTCTAATATACCGTCTAATATACCGTCTAATATACCGTCTAATATTCCATCTAATATACCGTCTAATATATCGTCTAATATTCCGTCTAATATACCGTCTAATATACCGTCTAATATACCGTCTAACATTCCGTCTAATATACCGTCTAATATACCGTCTAATATTCCCAGACCTTAACATGTGTCCTTGTTAGGAGCTATTTGCATGTATTATGTCATTATGTTTTGGCTCATCAATGAATAAACATATTCCACTGCTCTGTGTTTTAAGTTCATCAGAGTCACTGTACTGTTGAACAGCTGTGATTGGTCTGTTAGTGGCCATACAGCACGCACACAGCCAGTCAACACAGAATACTGATATCCAATCTCTGGATGGCGCCACCATTAACCCTGTCTTAACAGCTCCTCCACTCTGTGGAACACTCAGTCCCAGGGTACAGGAGTGACACCCAGCACCCGGACAAACAACAGATCAATGGAGCGATTGTCCGGCTCTTCCCTGTATTGATAGAGCCACTAGGACTCCAGAAGTGCTCCATTAATCCCAGCAGTTTATCATCAACAAGATCCTAGTGACTCTAAAACAGAGCCTGTACACACACACACACACACGCACACACGCACACACACACACACACGCACACACGCACACACGCACACACACGAACACACACAGACACACACGCACACACGCACACACGCACACACGCACACACGCACACAGACAGGCACGCACGCACACACACGCACACACGCACACACGCACACAGACACGAACGCACACGCACACACATACACACACGCACACACGCACAGACACACACGCACACGCACGCACACGCACACACGCACACACACAGACACACAGACACACAGCACACGCACACACACACACACACACACACACACACACACACACACACACACACACACACACACACATACACACACACACATACACACACACACACGCACGCACACGCACACACACAGTCACGCACCTCTCTTTCTGTCTCCTGCTTGGCCTGGGCTGCTGTGGTAGAAACTGGGTCCGATACCGGGTCCGATACCGGGTCCGATACCGGGTCCGATACCGGGTCTGATACCGGGTCTGACCGGAGCGTGGCATTGATTCTAATGGGCTTTTTAAGGCCCTAACGATGTGAATCTGTTCACACCCACTTGTCATGCCTAATTAAGCTGCAGTAATCATGACTCCGTTCACACTAGCTCCTGTTCCTTTTCCCTTCTGGTTGTATTTCTTCTCAGCCCACTCTGGCTCAACACATCCCAACCAAGCATCATCGTAACTGGCCTCCAAACCCACCAGCAGCCCAGCTGTCTGACCAATAATCAACAACTCCAAACCCAGTCACTATTGTCCTTCCGTCTGTGCGACGCCCTGGTTTGGTTGAAACCATCAACCCGTCCCCCCTCCACCAAACCTCCAACCAGGGGCTGTATTCGCTCAACCTTTATTATCTTTCAATCTATCTGTTGCGTTTCTACATCCATCCATCATCATCAGTCAGTTGTTCTTTGGAGGCCAGATTTAATAGTTGTTGTTGAACGCATGACCTCAGTCACAAATCAGGTGGTTGATTCACAGGAAGATAAACCGCTGGCACCACCTTCCTCTCACGGATGTTTGTGTACATATGCTTTTAGCTGGGCTCTTAACTCAAAGGGTTAGATCTATAACACGATAATGGCTGAGAGACTGAAGCCAAAGGTTCTTGTGATTTAGATGAGCAGATAGTAGATATAAACCTTTTCCTTTGTCTGGCACTGGATTATAGCAGTGTGGCAATGTTGTGTGAAGATGTCTTGTCTCTCCTGTTTTATGGATGACTGCAGTCTGTCTGATGCAAAGGTTCCTCAGTCAATATTGATGTTCTGCTTCTGTTTATCACACCATAACAAGGTGACGTACAAGTCTGGTCAGAGTTTCTGTAAACTTTACATTTCCTTCCCTATGCTGTCGCTGTGGTTACAGGCTCCGCGGTTACAGACTCCATGGTTACAGGCCCCGTGGTTACAGGCTCCATGGTTACAGGCTCCACGGTTACAGGCTCCATGGTTACAGGCTCCACGGTTACAGGCTCCATGGTTACAGGCTCCACGGTTACAGGCTCCATGGTTACAGGCTCCATGGTTACAGGCTCCGCGGTTACAGGCTCCGCGGTTACAGGCTCCACGGTTACAGGCTCCACGGTTACAGGCTCCACGGTTACAGGCTCCACGGTTACAGGCTCCACGGTTACAGGCTCCATGGTTACAGGCTCCATGGTTACAAGCTCCACGGTTACAGGCTCCTTGGTTACAGGCTCCACGGTTACAGGCTCCACGGTTACAGGCTCCATGGTTACAGGCTCCATGGTTACACTAATGCTACTGAAAGACATTTAAAAGATGTTCTGGAAAGCTTCTATCCTTTAGATTTTCACTCCAACCTGCATGTAACAAACACTATTCTAATATGTCGCTGGTTGAATTTCTGTGAAGAGTGTATTTATTTTGGTTGGCAAAACATCAGCATTAAAACAACACTGTAAATATGATATCTGTGTCATATGATGCTCCATTAGATAGCTACAGAAGGTGTGTCCATTAGATAGCTACAGAAGGTGTGTCCATTAGATAGCTACAGAAGGTGTGTCCATTAGATAGCTACAGAAGGTGTGTCCATTAGATAGCTACAGAAGGTGTGTCCATTAGATAGCTACAGAAGGTGTGTCCATTAGATAGCTACAGAAGGTGTGTCCATTAGATAGCTACAGAAGGTGTGTCCATTAGATAGCTACAGAAGGTGTGTCCATTAGATAGCTACAGAAGGTGTGTCCATTAGATAGCTACAGAAGGTGTGTGCTCTACACTGTTTCAGTCTCATCGCCTTAGTGTCAGCTGACCTGGCACAAATAATGCTTGACAGATCTGCCAAAACAAGACATTGTGACTGGTGGAAATGCTCGTAGGACATGGCTGTTTGGGATTTGACCGTAACTTCAACTCATCTCCCTGTGAGCCAGGATGGGGAAGACTTTCTGCTTTAGAGGAATGTTTTCTAATGACAGATACAAATGTAACAGGGCCGGCAGCTATCATTAAAGTTCACCAACATAGGCTGTGATTAAACCAGGAATAGAGATTTAGATTGATATAATGAACACTGAGGTCAGGGGCAAGGTGTATAAGTGTGTCTGTATATATATAGTTAAATATAGTTACATATATATATATTGTCATTTACCAGGTTATGAATAATGATTTGTAACTGAAATAATAATTGTGGCTTTTTAACTTTGCTTTGTCAAAAAAATCCTCCATTACAGCCTGTAGACCTTTGGCAAATAGTTGTGACTTTGTGGATGTGATCTCATGAGATTTGACAGCTTTTTTTCAATTGTTTCATCCAATGTGTCTAACAGATGTTCCTGACTGTGTGTCTTGTTTTTCCCTGGTTTTATATTGCTTGGTTTGAAGTAACTCCCAAAGTATCTATCTCTCATCTCAATTTCAGAAATTTGACTGATAACATTTTTGGTAAACTAATTGCTTTCTGAGTTCTTTTGCTGAACTTGAGCTGTAAAAACACACACGTTTGTAATCTTGATTCTGTGAAATGTAATGGCTAGAAAAATATTGTAAATAGATTACAAAAAACTTCAACATCAATGGCAATACGTTTAAAAATATCTAAATAAAAAGTAGTGAATTTAAAACAATTTCCAACAAAAATGTGTTTTAACTTGTGTAGCGATTTAAACGAACTAAACTAATGAGTGGAGAGACACCTAAAACAACCCATCCACTATCATTAGTGTGTGTAAAAGCAGAAACAATGTCAAACAAAGAAATGTCGAAATGGAACATTAACCAAATAAATCTCTAAAATACAGGTTAGGGTTAGGTCAGGGTTAGGTCAGGGTTAGGTCAGGGTTAGGGTTACACTCCAGTAAAGGTTTAACATGCACAAAACAGTAATATTTAATTAAACTTATCATGTGAAAACAGTCATTTCTAAAACATATGGAACTTCAAAAAAAATAAGTGTTGTTCTGGGACGTCATTCTGAACATAATACGTAATTTCTTCTTCAACTGGTGCAAACATCAAAAGGACACGTCAACACAGGTTCAATCAGTCTGAAATACCTAAACAGGTTGTAGCTGTGTTCTTTGTAGAGATTATAAAACATCAATGAGTTCAGTGCTTCTGATCTACGTAAAACTCTGACGACAGTGTGGAGAATCAGCATATTGTATATCAGATGGATTGTGGGTAGGCGCTGTCCAGAACTGTCTGGAAAGAATATATGAAGGGGTGGCGCCTCTGTTGACCATGTGACCTCTTGGGTTTCCTTTGACAGCTTCTGGTTCCTGTCACCTCCTCACTGTTCGGCCTGGCTTCATAAGCTGGTTGACTCTCCTCCTCTCCTCCCTCTCTCCTCCTCCTCTCCTCTCCTCCCTCCTCTCCTCTCCTCCTCTCCTCCTCCCCCTCTCCTCCCTCCTCTCCTCCTCTCCTCCTCCTCTCCTCTCCTCCCTCCTCTCCTCCTCTCCTCCCTTCTCTCCTCCTCTCCTCTCCTCCTCTCCTCCTCTCCTTCTCTCCTCCCTCCTCTCCTCCTCCTCCTCCTCTCCTCCCTCCTCCTCCCTCCTCCTCTCCTCCCTCCTCTCCTCCCTCCTCTCCTCCTCCCTCCTCTCCTCTCCTCCTCTCCTCCCTCCTCTCCTCCTCCTCCTCCTCCTCTCCTCCCTCCTCCTCTCCTCCTCCTCTCCTCTCCTCCTCTCCTTCTCTCTCCTCCCTCCTCTCCTCCTCCTCCTCCTCTCCTCCTCTCCTCCTCCTCCTCTCCCTCCCTTCTCTCCTCCCTCCTCTCCTCCCTCCTCTCCTCTCCTACCTCCTCTCCCTCCTCCTCCTCTCCTCCCTCCTCCCTCCTCCTCTCCTCCCTCCTCTCCTCCTCCTCCTCTCCTCCTCTCCTTCTCTCCTCCTCCCTCCTCTCCTCCTCCCTCCTCTTCTCTCCTCCTCCTCTCCCTCTCCTCCCTCCTCTCCTCCTCTCCTCCTCTCCTCTCTCCTCCTCTCCTTCTCTCCTCCTCCCCCTCTCCTCCCTCCTCTCCTCCTCTCTTTCTCTCCTCCTCCCCCTCTCCTCCCCCTCTCCTCCCTCTTCTCCTCCTCTCCTCCCTCCTCTCCTCCCTCCTCTCCTCTCCTTCTCTCCTCCTCCCTCTCTCCTCCCTCCTCTCCTCCCTCCTCCTCTCCTCCTCTCCTCCCTCCTCTCCTCCTCCTCTCCTCTCCTCCCTGCTCTCCCCATATCACAGAGTTCCAACACAACATGTCCTCTCCCACGCTGCCTGTCTATCAGTACGCTTCCATTACTGTCACACCCTGACATTCCAGAACATACCTCACCCCCTGTGATATTATTTACAGCCTCACAACGGGGTACGCCAGGGGATATCTTCCTCACTGTTCACCTCTTCTTTACCTCGCTGACACACCTGACCTATGATGAATGACACCTCCATAAACTCCCTAACCCAGTAGAAACTGTATGTCTGACTGCTTCAATTAGCACAATAATCCCTCTGTAATCCTGACTAATTATGACCTCACCTCTACCACCCCCTCCTAAACTACCTGTTAATTGGTGGAGACGGAACAGCGTTGGTATGACTGTTTATCCCAGGGCCCCCAGGGGACTGCAGGTCTTCTAGAATGTCTTTGTGCCGAACCTCCAAGCAGCGCAATCAGGGTGATCTAATGGGCGACCTCTGTTGTAGCTCTCTGCTTGAACAGCAGCTATGTGTTTTCAGGGTAAGAGGACATCAACCAGACGGCGTAAAGACAGATAAGGCAGGAAGACCGGCCCAGGCAGGTCAAAATGTCACACTCTACAACACCTGACGGAGATGAAGTGCTGTTGCGGACAGAGAAACACACATGTTTTGGTGTCTAAACAGAGCAGTTACTTAACTGGGGGGAAGGTGGGAAAGGTCCAGGAGAACATCTCAGAACGTCCTTTCCTCTTCTCCTGGTTATGATGGCCGTCCAGTGCCTTGAAGGTGGTTGTGGGTTCCAGGAGTGCTGACACTATGACACGTGGTTCTCCTAGACACTATGGCACGTGGTACTCCTAGACACTATGGCACGTGGTTCTCCTAGACACTATGGCACGTGGTACTCCTAGACACTATGGCACGTGGTACTCCTAGACACTATGGCACGTGGTTCTCCTAGACACTATGGCACGTGGTTCTCCTAGACACTATGGCACGTGGTTCTCCTAGACACTATGGCACGTGGTTCTCCTAGACACTATGGCACGTGGTTCTCCTAGACACTATGGCACGTGGTTCTCCTAGACACTATGGCACGTGGTTCTCCTAGACACTATGGCACGTGGTACTCCTAGACACTATGGCACGTGGTTCTCCTAGACACTATGGCACGTGGTTCTCCTAGACACTATGGCACGTGGTTCTCCTAGACACTATGGCACGTGGTACTCCTAGACACTATGGCACGTGGTTCTCCTAGACACTATGGCACGTGGTTCTCCTAGACACTATGGCACGTGGTTCTCCTAGACACTATGGCACGTGGTTCTCCTAGACACTATGGCACGTGGTTCTCCTAGACACTATGACACAAGTTTATTTTGTGGCGGCACTATAACTAAGCTTTGAGTTTATTTTTTGGCGGCACTATCACTAAGGTTTGAGTTTATTTTGTGGTGACACTATCAATATGGTTTGAATTTATTTTGTGGCGACACTATCACTAAGGTTTGAGTTTATTTTGTGGTGACACTATCACTAAGCTTTGAGTTTATTTTGTGTTGACACTATCACTAAGGTTTGAGTTTATTTTGTGGCGGCACTATCACTAAGCTTTGAGTTTATTTTGTTGCGGCACTATCACTACGGTTTGAGTTTATTTTGTGGCGGCACTATCACTAAGGTTTGAGTTTATTTTGTGGCGGCACTATCACTAAGCTTTCACTGCAGCAAACACTTTCTGTTTACTGTACAATTGTTTATGATACTTTTCTGCAAAATACTTTGCAGACCACAACCAGGCAGTGGCGATCAATCAGTGTATTTGTCTGATTGAGTGGCCCATCTGAATAGATGATGAGGCTAACTCCTGCCTTCTATACAGTCTCGACAAAGTGCCTCCAGTCAAAGAGGTCAATATCAACATATTACTGGGTCCTGACAGACAGACCCGCAGACAGGCAGCAATGAGACAGAATCAGCAAGTCAGCAACACCTGCTTTTCTCTGTTCTCTCTCACACACACACACACACACACACACGCAGAAGTAGGCACATGCACACGCAAGCACACACACGTGTGGACACACACATACAGCCTAGCCGCAGCCTAATCTAATCAAGTGTGATGGCTAGCTCGATTAATAATGCCAGCTATTTACTTCTAATTGGCGCCGCTCTGCTCTGCTAATTTCCTGGGACAAAATTACACTAATGTGGTTTGCCTGATGGAGTACTTATAGTTGTCTCCCAAGAGAGACAGGTCTCTGTAACCGATAGATAGTTGTGGGGGAGGGGTGGGGGGATGGGAAACTTTGATAAAGATCGGGATCTGTTCGGCACAAGCCATTTTCTAATCAGTTGCCTGCCGTTGGAAATGTCATCCTGCAGTATTGCTTACCACATGCTCTGGGTTGGGCTGGAGAGTTTAACTTGAGGAGTGTAACACTAGACACCTGCCCAGACACTAATGAATTCTCTCCAAACCATCGAGCCCAGAGGATCTCCTGCTGTACAACAACACTCTAGACCTCGCAAATGATTCCATATTACAGGAATCCATACTGCGCCTCGTAACGGGGGGGCATAGATAGAAGAGCATTTGATCCACATATAACAGGGGGTGGAGGGACATAGATAGAAGAGCATTTGATCCACATATAACAGGGGGTGGAGGGACATAGATAGAAGAGCATTTGATCCACATATAACAGGGGGTGGAGGGACATAGATAGAAGAGCATTTGATCCACATATAACAGGGGGTGGAGGGACATAGATAGAAGAGCATTTGATCCACATATAACAGGGGGTGGAGGGACATAGATAGAAGAGCATTTGATCCACACAAGTCATCCAATCAGCCTTCTAATATCCTGGTCTAACTTTGATCCTTTGACCCTTTTGGGATCCAGGATATTTACGGATTATCTCACACGTTTAGCGTTGTCCGCGTCTTATTTCTCTTCTTAATACATATTTGTAATCTTCTATGGTTCCGATTGTCAGCTCTGTTCACAATCCCTTCAACACATGTTTAATCCCGAGTTGACACTGATCTGGATGGGTTTAAGCACATGTTCCTTCAATGTGACAAGACGAGACATACAGTCATCTGAGGTTGCTTCCCTTGTTCCTCGTGTTAAAACAGCTAAAATATATATAGAAAAAACAAGAAAATAATTATATACATTTAAATTAAAACAGAAGAGTAAATGATAAAAATAAAATATTTTCATAATTGACACATGATGTAAGGAGATGTCTGATAGTAAAGAAACTTTTTTCTAAGAAAAGATGAAATGCGTCTTCCAGTGCTACTTCTGATCTGTATAAAGACAGCGAGTTATTTTAATCCTGTGTTAAGGTCCGATGTAAGAAAAGGGATTATGTGTCTTTGATGCAAAAGATTATAGATAAAAATAGTAATCTTGTCTTTTTAGATTTGGAAGAGATTGAAAACTTAAGAAACCTTGATTTCCTGCTCAAGATGTAATGACTTTTAATATTGTTTTGTAAGGAACATGTAGTGAGACCCAATATTTAATGCAAAGTGCAATATATAACACATTTGCTTTGGTAAAGAACCCTGAGCGTATACATTTAACAGTAACTCATCCCCTCTACACTTAACTAAACTACCCTGAAAGGACACCGTTTTCAAATATATATTTAAATAATGACCCACACACAGTAAATACATCCAAAACCCTCTCGTCTGGGGCGACACAGCCAGAACCCAACTCTACTCAACACCTGAGTGAGAACAAAGACTCATATTTTTGTCCATTGTAAGGCATGCCAAGAAACACAGTTTGAAAAAACCCAGATCAGTTTGAACCCCTTCCAGAGACATCGGTACACCTTTCAAACAAAAGACACAGGAGAGACATAACGTGTGAAACGGGAAACACAAGCAAATAGTGTTATTGTAATTATCAACATCAGTTATGTTGACACCTGAGTGTGATGTTCTACAGCTGTGGAGGCTTCATTGAACAGAATGGATGGGAAGGCTTTCAAAAGTCATTGTATAGTGAGATGATTGTCTGAATGGTTCCACAGATTTCTGGAGATGGATCCCTCATGGAGCTGTTAAGCTTTTGTTTTCTCGTTCAAATGGTTACACACTGTGTATCATCACATCCTCAATAATAAGGACGTGACCTCTATCTAAAGGTCAAACTGCCCAACTATATTAAAATATGATTCAATACCATTTGTTTAGCAGTAGTGATTTTAACATAGTTGCAAATTACTGTAATATCCAGTTTCCTATTTGATACATACAAGAAATATATTGCAGTTATGAATTTGTGTAACACAATGCTTGACACTAATTGGGTCCCAGACAGGACTAGATTGAACTATGGGTATTTACTCCTAATAATATATTACAATCTAATACGTATTTACATTTTGCTAGTAATCCTCAGCCAATGTAAACAGTCAGGAAGCTGTTTCCTGTGTCTGGCCTCACTTCTCTACTCCTCCAGTAGGGGACACTGTTCTCTCCTCTCTTCTCCCCTCTCAGGGAACAGCTCTATTAACAGCCCAAATACAGCGTACTGTTCCTATGATGGAGCCTCTCACACACTGTTTCATGTATTTAGAAATACTAAAACACACACACACGTCGTTATAATGCCTTGCTATTTATCCTGTAACAGAGGTCTGTATCTGAGGTCTGTAACTGAGGTCTGTAGTTGAGGTCTGTAACTGTCTGTCTTACTGACTCACGGGAGTCATCTTTCTGACAACCTGATTCACCGCAGTCATGTACATAAAATATTTACCAGCAAATCTCTTACTTACTGTAAGCTGGTGTTGTTGTGGGTGTTATGTATTTTTACATTGTGGCCTTTAATAATTGATTTGGTCTATTGTCATCATTAGAAATCTCCAGGCCATATCACATTGGACACTGCTAGAACATTCTTCTAAAATGACTGGTCTTCTTTAACTGATGTTAAATGACTAGCTTTGAATAGCTTTTTGTAGATCAACCCAATATTCGCAAAACGGCTGTTGCTTTGTGTGTATGTAAATGTTGTATATACGTAAAGTTGTATGTAAAGTTGTATATATGTAAAGTTGTATGTAAAGTTGTATATATGTAAAGTTGTATGTAAAGTTGTATATATGTAAAGTTGTATATAAAGTTGTATATATGTAAAGTTGTATGTATGAACACTGAACAGTTGTATATATGTAAAGTTGTATTAATGTAAATGTGTATGTAAAGTGGTATATATGCAAAGTTGTATATATGTAAAGTTGTATATATGTAAAGTTGTATAAATGAACAGTTGTATATATGAACAGTTGTATATATATGTAAAGTTGTATATCTGTAAAGTTGTATATGTAAAGTTGTATATATGAACAGCTGTATATCTGTAAAGTTGTATGTAAAGTTGTATTTATGTAAAGTTGTATGAACAGTTGTATATATGTAAAGTTGTATAAATGAACAGTTGTATGTAAAGTAGTACATATGTAAAGTTGTATATATGGGGCGTTGCATATCTGTAAAGTTGTATATATGGGGCGTTGTATATCTGTAAAGTTGTATATATGGGGCGTTGTATATCTGTAAAGTTGTATATATGGGGCGTTGTATATCTGTGAAGTTGTGTATATGGGGCCTTGTATATCTGTGAAGTTGTGTATATGGGGCGTTGCATATCTGTAAAGTTGTATATATGGGGCGTTGCATATCTGTAAAACTGTCCCTGCCTTCATTTCATTTCCAGATCTATCATCTACAGCAGGTTAACCTGATCCTCCTCCAGCTTCAGACCAACATCTCCACTTCCTGGTGTACAAATAATGATTGTTAATGATGTCATCCAATCGGATGGAGAGTGGCACTGCATGGGTAGGGGGAGGATGTGTGTGTGTGTGTGTGGGTGTAGTGTGGGTGTGGTATAATGACGGAGGGTTGCGGGGGGACAATGACCCTTAGTGTCCGAAGCAACCATGATTCAGAAACTGACAAGTGAGAAGTGAATGGGGAGTGGGGGGTGGTCCTTCAATGCCAGACATCCTCCCCCAACCCAACACCAGTCCAGCTCCCTGGTCCCCTCCCCCAACCCAACACCAGTCCAGCTCCCTGGTCCCCTCCCCCAACCCAACACCAGTCCAGCTCCCTGGTCCCCTCCCACAACCCAACACCAGTCCAGCTCCCTGGTCCCTTCCCCCAACCCAACACCAGTCCAGCTCCCTGGTCCCCTCCCCCAACCCAACACCAGTCCAGCTCCCTGGTCCCCTCCCACAACCCAACACCAGTCCAGCTCCCTGGTCCCCTCCCCCAACCCAACACCAGTCCAGCTCCCTGGTCCCTTCCCCCAACCCAACACCAGTCCAGCTCCCTGGTCCCCTCCCCCAACCCACAACCAGTCCAGCTCCCTGGTCCCCTGTACCCTAACCCTTCATTTAGCCCTCCAGAGAGCCCTGGTCCCGTGCAGAGATCAT
The DNA here is from genome assembly GCA_029465975.1 of Dallia pectoralis. NCBI lineage: Eukaryota > Metazoa > Chordata > Actinopteri > Esociformes > Umbridae > Dallia > Dallia pectoralis. Next base: position 11,476,150 of record CM055760.1, on the reverse strand, counting down.
GGGTCAAACAGTAATTACTGCAGGACCTCCTCTATTTACAGTCTAATCCCCTTCAGGGCAGGACAGTGGACACAGACAGAGAGGATGCTAGTGGAAGGCTAGTGACTGTTAATGGTAATAAAGATGCTAATGTAAGGCTAGTGACTGTTAATGCTAATAAGGATGCTAATGGAGGGCTAGTGACTGTTAATGCTAATAAGGATGCTAATGGCAGGCTAGTGACTGTTAATGCTAATAAGGATGCTAATGGAGGGCTAGTGACTGTTAATGCTAATAAGGATGCTAATGGCAGGCTAGTGACTGTTAATGCTAATAAGGATGCTAATGGCAGGCTAGTGACTGTTAATGCTAATAAGGATGCTAATGGAAGGCTAGTGACTGTTAATGCTAATAAGGATGCTAATGGAAGGCTAGTGACTGCTAATGGCAATAAGGATGCTAATGGAAGGCTAGTGACTGCTAATGGCAATAAGGAAACTAATGGAAGGCTAGTGACTGCTAATGGTAATAAGGATGCTAATGGAAGGCTAGTGACTGTTAATGGTAATAAGAATTCTAATGGAAGGCTAGTGACTGGTAATGGTAATAAGGATGCTAATGGAAGGCTAGTGACTGTTAATGTTAATAAGGATGCTAATGGAAGGCTAGTGACTGTTAATGTTAATAAGGATGCTAATGGAAGGCTAGTGACTGCTAATGCTAATAAGGATGCTAATGGAAGGCTAGTGACTGTTAATGTTAATAAGGATGCTAATGGAAGGCTAGTGACTGCTAAAGCTAATAAGGATGCTAATGGAAGGCTAGTGACTGCTAATGGTAATAAGGATGCTAATGGAAGGCTAGTGACTGCTAATGGCAATAAGGATGCTAATGGAAGGCTAGTGACTGTTAATGTTAATAAGGATGCTAATGGCAGGCTAGTGACTGTTAATGTTAATAAGGATGCTAATGGCAGGCTAGTGACCTCTAATGCTAATAAGGATGCTAATGGAAGGATAGTGACTGTTAATGTTAATAAGGATGCTAATGGAAGGCTAGTGACTGTTAATGTTAATAAGGATGCTAATGGAAGGCTAGTGACTGCTAATGCTAATAAGGATGCTAATGGAAGGCTAGTGACTGTTAATGTTAATAGGGATGCTAATGGAAGGCTAGTGACTGCTAATGCTAATAAGGATGCTAATGGAAGGCTAGTGACTGTTAATGTTAATAAGGATGCTAATGGAAGGCTAGTGACTGTTAATGTTAATAAGGATGCTAATGGAAGGCTAGTGACTGTTAATGTTAATAAGGATGCTAATGGAAGGCTAGTGACTGTTAATGTTAATAAGGATGCTAATGGAAGGCTAGTGACTGTTAATGTTAATAAGGATGCTAATGGAAGGCTAGTGACTGTTAATGTTAATAAGGATGCTAATGGAAGGCTAGTGACTGCTAATGCTAAGGATGCTAATGGTCTGGCTTTCGCTGTGATTACTGATTCTTATCATCCTCTCTCTGACAGGATTTGTTACACTTATTATTTCCCCTCTGATACATTAAGAGATAAACCGTCCCAACACTGATCCATCAACCAACCCCTTCCCACTCCTCCTCTTCTCCTCTTCTCCTCCCCTCCTCCCCTCCTCCCCTCCTCCACTCTCCCCTACCTATGATGTCTGATGCATTGTCTAACGGGTCACCAAGTAACAACAAGGTCTCTTAGCCCCTAAATGGGATCTGATGTCTGGATCTGGGTCTTGTTCCACCCTCTATAGAAACTAGGCTGTAATGACATGGTTTGTTCAGAATGTGACCTCTGATGACCCCAGGATCCAGAACATGACCTGGAACTGTCTGACTGGGCCGGTTCCTCGTGTTCCCAGTGACCTCTAATTAGGACACAGCTACAGGCCAGCCCTAGAGGAGACCATCTGTGATGTTACCACCATCCTCCAGGTATCTGTCAGATGGTTAAGGGACAGAGAAGGTCTTACAGATGCTTAGACAATAATGTACCATTTCACATATCAGAATATCATATGAATGAAGGACAATGAACTGTAATAAGTTATTTGAACATTACGTTTCAGGCACCATGTGCTTCCAAATCTTCAAAATGAGCACAGAAAAACAGATTTATCCAACTGCACTTGGTATTATTATTTTATTTAGTTCTCAAACAATTATTTTATTTTTCATACAATGTGGCAAAGAGGTAATATGTTAGCAAATCTATTATTTCCTTAATCAATATTGCAATTTATTTACTGTTTTATCGCTCACTTATGACTCCAACCCCAAGACAAAGTTAATATACAGATACAAAGTGTTTTTGGTGAAAAAGGTTTTAGCGAAGGTAAATGGAGCCAAACTTTGTAGTCAAGGTAGTAAAAGTCATGTCGAAAATTTGTGGCAAATCAGTGGCAGATGTGTATATGTTTATAAAGATAAATTGAATTAAAGTCCTAGTTAAGCACACGCTCTGGGTCCTGGGTCTCTCTCTAATCAAGACTCTGGTGATTTAACTGGCTGTAACAGGTAATGCTATTTAAAAGGAACCACGACAGGCTCCAGGAAATGAAACACGCCCGCCGTACATGGTCTGGAGTGGAGGACTCGGCTGTTCTCCCCAAGACATTCCCCCCCGCCGTACATGGTCTCGAGTGGAGGACTCTGCTGTTCTCCCCAAGACATTCCCCCCCCCCCCGCCGTACATGGTCTGGAGTGGAGGACTCGGCTGTTCTCCCCAAGACATTCCCCCCCCGCCGTACATGGTCTGGAGTGGAGGCCTCGGCTGTTCTCCCCAGGACATCCCCCCCCGCCGTACATGGTCTGGAGTGGAGGACTCGGCTGTTCTCCCCAGGACATCCCCCCGCCGTACATGGTCTGGAGTGGAGGACTCGGCTGTTCTCCCCAAGACATCCCCCCGCCGTACATGGTCTGGAGCGGAGGACTCGGCTGTTCTCCCCAAGACATTCCCCCCTCCCCCGACTGGCGTCCTTTTCCTACTAAAGAAATAACTAGAAAAAAAATAATTAACAGTCTGAATGGAATTCTCTTGGTGGAATGTCCCTGTATCTGTTACTGGGCCAGACAAACCTGAACCCCCTCCTCAACGTTGATAAACACACACACACGCACAGACACAGACACAGAAACACAAACACACACACACACACAGACACACACACAGACGCACACACACACACACACACACACACACACACGCACACACTATAGGCTCCATCATGGATCCTCACCTGATATAGAACAGGGCAGATGAAGGGTCCCTCGTCTCCAGAGAAACCTCCAGACCACACGACATCTCTCTCTCTCTCTCTCTCTCTCTCTCTCTCTCTCATTGTCAAATCACTAATTGGATGGCATCTAAGATTATTTCTATTCACTTCCTTGTCGGAGCGGATTGTTTGTGAGAAATGGTTCTCTCCTATGCCACAGCTGGGACACATTTTATTCCTTCTTCCTGCCTTCTTAAGCTCCATGAGGAGACGTTTTGTAGCATCAACAGCTAAGTTCAGGAGAGTTACTTGAGGAATGATTTGATACGCTAATTATCAACCTCATTTGTGTCACCTGACACACACACAGAAATGTAGAGATGCATGCATGGATGCACTCAAACACACTCCAGCGTGCACACACATGAACACACACACACACACACACACAAACACAGTCACTCACTTGGCCACGGCTGTCGACTCCAGAAGAGGAAGACGTAGAGTGTGTCTCATCTCTGGCTACTTCCTGCCATTCTTCCTATTCTGAACTGAACAGACCTCAGCTTCTGTCTGTGTCGGGTTGTGGATCTGCCGTCATCATGAACAGTGTCAGATTGCCAGTCAGCATCGGTCCAGTGTTACTAACTAACTCATTGTTCCTCCAACCACAGAAATACAGTGTGTCAGAGAGACACTATACAACCACTATTGTTTAACCAGAACCAGTATCACCTGACCCAGGCAGCTGGAGCCAGCCCAGACTGCAGAACCATCTGCCCACATGTCAACTGACCCGGCACAGGTCAGTACTAACTGGCATAAGTGATTTGGATTTCAAAAGTAACACCAATTTGTTATGATTTTGGAAGTGCAATATCTGGGACCTGGAACTTATATTCTATTTTAACAAGCACATGTTTGGAACATCTTAAAATAAATCTTTTATAAAAAGTTAAATAAAAGTTCCAGGTTGAGTTGACAATATTCAGGCTAAATCCGCTGTAAATCCTCCCTTAAAATTTCCCGTTATGGGGAACTGGCCGGGGCATTGAAATGCATTTTTAAATCATAATACATTATTGAACATTTGTCAAAACTAATTGTCAGGACCAAACAGGCACAAAACCGTTCCTCAGGTCGACATCTGTGTTGATGATAGAGACATCCTATTCTGTTGATTTTTACACAGGGCTATTTGAGTATTCTGAAATGAAGCATGAATGAATGTGAGTAAAATGTACAGATTGACTAAACAAATATATATCTCTAACTCATCAACATTGTTTTACCACAGTTCTTGAAGTCCACAGTCTATGGCTAGGATATTACAAAAGAAAGTAGTAAAAAATTTACAATTTACATTCATAGGGTTTAAGAAATGAACTTTAGAAATACTTGGTTTCAAAAACAATTAAGGGTGTTGAAGGAAAAATACTTTTTAAATTGTGCTTAATGGTATACAATAAACAACTTTTTTTCAAAAGAACGACCATTGTATTGCTTGGTCAAATCAAGGGATAGATAAAAATACATGCATTGACATAAAAAGTTCTTTCAATAATGACCAAATAGGCAACTGTAAGAGGCTAAAAATACTTGTCATTATACTACAGCGTGTGAAGAAGATAAAGGCTATCTGCAGCCATCCAGACAATACTTTGCTGACTTTCAAGTACAAGAACAATTGAGCCAGCACTTTAGGGGTGTTTTGATACACACTGTTTTTTGGTGGATAGACTGTGAAACAGGATGTAGACAATTTGTCTTCATTTGGACAACTGGGGAATGATACAATTCAGCACCAAAAATGAATCATAACATTTGGAGAAATAATGTTGGCTGAAGACCCAGAAAAACAAAAGTAGGAAAGCTGCACTCAGATGTGCAGTAGCAAACACAAATAAATCTGCCTGCATAGAATATAACTCACCACTCTCTATCCGTGTCTGTTACATGTAAGGTATATACGTGTCTGTTACATGTACAGTATATAGACAGAGAGAACCTGAACAACTGTGCCAAAACAAGATAGAGTTTAATGCAATGTGAGCTTATGACTGCAAACCTCTCATCTCATCGATTCAGACAAGAAGGACTGGAGTTAATTACCTGAAATTTTCCCCCAGCCGTCACTCTCCAGTTCTCTCCTAGTTGATCGTCTCTCTCTCTCCCCTTCCCTCTCGCCACCAGAGAGGAGGTGTATGTTTTCAAGGCCAAACTGTTTGTGGTAGCTGTAGTGCTAGCAAACCAGAACTTGCTCATTGCTAATCTCAGTTCAATAGTCATGTCTTTAGAGGCGGAGTCAATATACTGTCTCTCAGAAAATTATTATTGAAGGGGGGGGGGGGTTCTTACATATCATTTGTGTTAAATACAAAAGAGATTTAGTGGGACTGGGACTAGCTGGGTCTGGACTAGCTGGGTCTGGACTAGCTGGGTCTGGACTAGCTGGGTCTGGATCAGCTGGGTCTGGACTAGCTGGGTCTGGACTAGCTGGGTCTGGATCAGCTGGGTCTGGACTAGCTGGGTCTGGACTAGCTGGGTCTGGACTAGCTGGGTCTGGACTAGCTGGGTCTGGATCAGCTGGGTCTGGACTAGCTGGGTCTGGACTAGCTGGGTCTGGACTAGCTGGGTCTGGATCAGCTGGGTCTGGACTAGCTGGGTCTGGACTAGCTGGGTCTGGACTAGCTGGGTCTGGACTAGCTGGGTCTGGATCAGCTGGGTCTGGACTAGCTGGGTCTGGACTAGCTGGGTCTGGACTAGCTGGGTCTGGATTAGCTGGGTCTGGACTAGCTGGGTCTGGACTAGCTGGGTCTGGACTAGCTGGGTCTGGACTAGCTGGGTCTGGACTAGCTGGGTCTGGACTAGCTGGGTCTGGATCAGCTGGAGGTCTAGAACAGCATGAAGTCATCTCTGTCGGGTACATCAGCCACATGTATAGAAATATACAGTATGTTTATGTATGCACAGAAATGACAGAAATATACAGTATGTTTATGTATGCACAGTATGGCAGAAATATACAGTATGTTTATGTATGCACAGAAATGACAGAAATATACAGTATGTTTATGTATGCACAGTATGGCAGAAATATACAGTATGTTTATGTATGCACAGAAATGACAGAAATATACAGTATGTTTATGTATGCACAGTATGGCAGAAATATACAGTATGTTTATGTATGCACAGTATGGCAGAAATATACAGTATGTTTATGTATGCACAGGAATGGTGTTCATTTGCGTCACCTCTCGGTTACAGGAAACCAAACAGCAATCACCTAGGAAACAAAATGTTCCACAGACGAAGAAAATGGATGAGGTCCTCTCACTAACGTACACACCCAGATCACGATGATTATGATAAACACAAACAATTAAAGAGCCTGATTGCTTTTCAAAGCAACCGCGCTGACTGACCGTTGAAAGTGTGTGGGGGGGGGGGGCTCTCTCTGGGTGAATTTAGCAGATCTCTCCACACAACCTCAGCTTGAGCCTGGTGGTGATGTCACTGTGTTAACTGTAATTAGTGGCACCTCATCTCCAGCCCACTGACCCAGAGAGACCCGAGCTCTGACATGAAACGGAAGGCCGACACTAACACACTACGCACGGGCCGAACAGGGGCTCGAGAGATAAGGGGAAAGGTTTTAGGTAAATGGTTTGTGTGTGAGTGTGTGTGTTTGTACGTGCCTGCGCATGTGTGTGTGTGTGTGTTTGTACGTGCCTGCGCATGTGTGTGTGTGTGTGTTTGTACGTGCCTGCGCATGTGTGTGTGTGTGTGTTTGTACGTGCCTGCGCATGTGTGTGTGTGTGTGTATGTGCCTGCGTGTGTGTGTGTGTGTTTGTACGTGCCTGGGCATGTGTGTGTGTGTGTGTGTTTGTACGTGCCTGCGCATGTGTATGTGTGTGTGTGTGTGTGTGTGTGTTTGTACGTGCCTGCGCATGGGTGTGTGTGTATGTGTTTGTACGTGCCTATGCATGTGTGTGTGTGTGTGTGTGTGTGTGAGTGTGTGTTTGTACGTGCCTGCACATGTGTGTGTGTGTGTGTGTTTCAAGACAACAGGAGGGGTGGGGGCTGGGCTCATTGTACTGGACTTCAGAGGCCAAATGTCTCCAGCTTCCTCTTCGAGGCAGTGGGTTAAAAATAATGTGGTGTGCAGCGAGTGTGTGGAGAGGTGTAGACAGTCAGGAGCCAGTGCTGCTCTCACTCAGGAAGACAACCTCAGGAAGACAGCCTCAGGAAGACAGCCTCTGATATACACCCCGCCACAGAAGCGGATGGATTTGTTCACTCTAATATGCCCATAAATGTCCTGTACACAAACAGAAATAGATCGTCATCAGTTTACCTCAGGCTCGTCCACATCCAGAATAAATTCAAAGTTAGAGTAGAATGAATGGGCTCTCTCTCTCTCTCTGTCTCTCTCTCTCTGTCTCTCTCTCTCTCTCTGTCTCTCTCTCTCTGTCTCTCTCTCTCTCTTTTCTCTCTCTGTCTCTGTCTCTCTCTCCGCTGTCTCTCCCACTCTCTCCCTCTCTCTCTCTCCCTCTCTCTCTCCCACTCTCCCACTCTCCCACTCTCTCCTTCTCTCTCTTCCTCTATCTCTCTCTCTCCCTCTCTCCCACTCTCCCACTCTCTCCCTCTCTCTCTCCCTCTATCTCTCTCTCTCCCTCTCTCTCTCTCTCTCCCTCTATCTCTCTCCCACTCCCCCACTCTCCCACTCTCCCTCTCTCTCCCTCTCTCTCTCTCCCTCTCTCCCCACTCTCCCACTCTCCCACTCTCTCCCTCTCTCTCTCTCTCTCTCTCTCTCTCTCCCTCTATCTCTCTCTCCCACTCTCCCACTCTCCCACTCTCTCCCTCTCTCTCTCCCTCTCTCTCTCCCTCTCTCTCCCACTCTCCCACTCTCCCACTCTCTCCCTCTCTCTCTCCCTCTCTCTCTCTCTCTCTCTCTCTCCCTCTCTCTCTCCCTCTCTCTCCCACTCTCCCACTCTCCCACTCTCCCACTCTCTCCCTCTCTCTCTCCCTCTATCTCTCCCACTCAGCCGTCTCTCTCTCTACCTCTTTATCTTTTGTGTTTTTGTTGTAGTTTAAGGAGAGAACATTCTTAGGTGAAGCGCTTTGCTGTAGTGTTTTCTAAATTGAGAAGAAAATCAAGGCCAGATTGAAAAGGTTTTCGCAAACAACCAATTGCTCATTCTTCTGTAAATATAATACACAATGATACATACCTGATATTATAACAAAACAGGATTATATTACATACTGTTGTATGAGGAGTGCAGGGCCCAAGCAGGTGACATGTGATAATCCTATAAAATAGCACAATAATCACACTCACACACTCACACACTCACACACTCACACACTCACACACTCACACACTCACACACTCACACACTCACACACACACACACACACACACACACACACACACACACACACACACTCACACTCACACTCACACTCACACTCACACTCACACTCACACTCACACTCACACTCACACTCACACTCACACACACACACACACACACACACACACACACACACACACACACACACACACACACACACACACACACACACACACACACACACACACACACTCACACACACACACACACACACACACACACACACACACACACACACACACGAATATCTCTCTCAGCAGGAGGTACAGAAAATACCTTCATACACAAGGTGGCACTGAGTCCTCACCATGAACAAGTGAGACTTTGGCACCCAGCGCGTGTGTGTGTGTGTGTGTGTGTGTGTGTGTACGTGTCACGGTATTGTGGATGATTCACAAGCTCTCATTGCGTGAGGAAACTGTGTCGTTCACTGTGCACCCTGTAGATAAGCTTGTCTCCACCTAACCTGCACGTCTCCTGTCATCTGTCTGTTCCTTATCACATCACACGGCTCAGTGTTGATGACCTAGTTAGCCTGACGCTATTACCCAGCCGGAGCCACTGCACGTTCCTCCTGCTGCCCAGGGCCCAGGAGAGACTCACCTGCCTCCCCTCTAGAACCTGGAGCGACCGGACAAGATGGTGGAGGTACTCTGGGGAATCACTGTTTCAATGTAAAGAAAAGGTTAATGACACAGAGTTCATGTAACGTTAATGTAGCGTTAATGTAACGTTACTGTAACGTTACTGTAACGTTAATGTAACGTCTGTACATACAGATAAGTGAAATGTGTCACAGGAAGCATTTATATACAAGCTTCCAGAATTACAATGAAAGGAAATTATTCTTCAATTATTTAATGTACTGTTTTTACTGCTGAGAGCTAAAATGTTGCTAAAAGGCCATAAATAAAGAGCTGTGATAACATGAAGACTTCCTCACTACAGCCTCTATTAATGGACGGCTGTGCTCATAACTGACAGACACGGACCACATTAACACTTAACACTTTCCCATTATCTATTAAAAGTGTTTGCAAAGTGGGAGTTGTGCTAGACAATGTGTGCTAGACAATGTGTGCTAGACAATGTGTGCTAGACAATGTGTGCTAGACAATGTGTGCTAGACAATGTGTGCTCTCTGATTCTTCTACAGCACTATGGTTGATACTGTATGACACACACACACACACACACACACACACACACACACTGGGGATGCAGTATTGAAAGATAGAAGTTCACACCTTTTAGGTACTTTATCGCTGTGTGCTTCCCCTGAGATATCACCAAGACTGATACTGATATCACAGAGTCCATATCTCTTCCAATATTGCACATGGGTCCAAATATTTAAGAGACAGCAGAATCTGTACAGCAGTCAGCAGCAGGGCACTTTATCTCCTCTGCTATGTGTTTGATAAGGACCATTGATAGGAATCTGTTCAGACAGATAGCATGGAGACAGTCCTGTGTTTAATGGGGAAAAATACTCATAAACCTTTATGAGAGTTATTAAACTTTGCTTAGATGTTGGATAGGCCACTCTGATTGGGTAGTGAGCTCTCCTGGTGATTTATTACTGGCCGTGGTGTTAACTGAGTGAAGCCAGCCAGGAGACATTGGTGCCGGAGGTGCTGGCTTATATAGTCATATAGAAACAGGATTGTAGATAAGAGGAGAGTATGTGAGGAAAGTACCTAGATACGAGGAGAGTATCTAAGGAGAGCATCTGAGGAGAGCATCTAAGGAGAGTATCTGAGGAGAGTATGTGAGGAGAGTATCTGAGGAGAGCATCTAAGGAGAGTATCTGAGGAGAGTATCTGAGGAGAGCATCTGATGAGAGCATCTGAGGAGAGTATCTGAGGAGAGCATCTAAGGAGAGCATCTGAGGAGAGCATCTAAGGAGAGTATCTGAGGAGAGTATCTGAGGAGAGCATCTAAGAAGAGCATCCGAGGAGAGTATCCAAGGAGAGTATCTGAGGAGAGTATCTGAGGAGAGTATCTGAGGAGAGTAACTGAGGAGAGTAACTGAGGAGAGCATCTGAGGAGAGTAACTGAGGAGAGTATCTGAGGAGAGTATCCGAGGAGAGTATCTAAGGAGAGTATCTGAGGAGAGCATCTAAGGAGAGCATCCGAGGAGAGTATCTGAGGAGAGTATCTGAGGAGAGCATCCGAGGAGAGTATCTGAGGAGAGTATCTGAGGAGAGTATCTAAGGAGAGTATCTGAGGAGAGTATCTGAGGAGAGTATCTGAGGAGGGCATCTCAGGAGAGCATCTGAGGAGAGTATCTGAGGAGAGCATCTGAGGAGAGTATCTGAGGAGAGTATCTGAGGAGAGTAACTGAGGAGAGCATCTGAGGAGAGTAACTGAGGAGAGTATCTGAGGAGAGTAACTGGAGAGAGTATCTGAGGAGAGTAACTGAGGAGAGTATCTAAGGAGAGTAACTGAGGAGAGTATCTGAGGAGAGCATCTGAGGAAAGTACATGAGGAGAGCATCTGAGGAGAGTATCTGAGGAGAGCATCTGAGGAGAGTATCTGAGGAGAGCATCTGAGGAGAGTAACTGAGGAGAGTATCTGAGGAGAGCATCTGAGGAAAGTACATGAGGAGAGCATCTGAGGAGAGTATCTGAGGAGAGCATCTGAGGAGAGTATCTGAGGAGAGCATCTGAGGAGAGTATCTGAGGAGAGTAACTGAGGAGAGTATCTGAGGAGAGTATCTGATGAGAGTATCTGAGGAGAGCATCTGATGATCATTGGTGTCATTACAGTCCTGTGTTGAGTTCAGCTGTTTATATGTTACACATTATATTTTCTAGATTTTTCTACTCACTTGACTAGGAACAATAATTTAGTTTTTTGTTCCTAGTCACACACACACACACACACGCACACACACACACACCCTACTATACTTGTCTCTCCACTGTCCCACATAATACCATTTAGAATAATAGCATTGTGAGCTAATAGCACATAACTGTGTTAAGCTCCTAATCTATTCTGCCTGCCCATAACAGCATGTGTCATATTTATGAATACATATGATCAGATGCTCAGACTGGGATACAATTTGTCCACTTAAATCTTTATTCCTCTCCGCCACTCCCACACACACACACACACACACACACACACACACGCACACACACACACACACACACACACACGCACACACGCACACACACACACACACACACACACACGCACACACACACACACGCACACACACACACACACACACACACACACACACACGCACACGCACACGCACACGCACACCCTCACACACACGCACACACACACACACACGCACACACACACGCACACACTCCCTCACACACACGCACACGCATACATATGCACATATACAAGCATCATGTCACAGGTGCCAGGATATGCCCTTTGACCCCTGGGGTGTGCCTTTGCCACCCTGGACTTCCTTTTCCTCCGATTACAGGACACAGGATAATGTTGGCTTGCCCTCTGCTGAACCTGGGCAGTTTAAAAAATAAAATGTGCTGCTTCGATTTTTCTGCCATAATATATAAGACCAGAGAGGCCATGGTTTCCAATTGACACTGACCTCCTGACCCTAACCATTGACCCCTGGAGCGGCCCGGGACAAAAGTGGTCTTTCCTTCATTGTGCTCTGTTATATGGGCCTGACCTCATGCTCTTTTTAACCTCTTAACCCCCAGACTGATGTCTGTGATTTCATTACATACATTCTCTGGATGAGACGTTGTGCTGGGATGTGTTTCTACAACATCACAGCCTATTGAAGACGTGTTACAGATATGATGTTTCAGATCCATCATACAGATGACTGGGCAAACTCACCATAATAAAGGTTGTGTTGTTTTGCTAGGGCCAACTCACCATAATAAAGGTTGTGTTGTTTTGCTGGGGCCAACTCACCATAATAAAGGTTGTGTTGTTTTGATGGGGCCAACTCACCATAATAAAGGTTGTGTTGTTTTGCTAGGGCCAACTCACCATAATAAAGGTTGTGTTGTTTTGCTGGGGCCAACTCACCATAATAAAGGTTGTGTTGTTTTGCTGGGGCCAACTCACCATAATAAAGGTTGTGTTGTTTTGATGGGGCCAACTCACCATAATAAAGGTAGTGTTGTTTTGATGGGGCCATCTCACCATAATAAAGGTTGTGTTGTTTTGCTGGGGCCAACTTTAATAAAGGTTGTGTTGTTTTGATGGGGCCAACTCACCATAATAAAGGTTGTGTTGTTTTGATGGGGCCAACTCACCATAATAAAGGTTGTGTTGTTTTGCTGGGGCCAACTCACCATAATAAAGGTTGTGTTGTTTTGCTGGGGCCAACTCACCATAATAAAGGTTGTGTTGTTTTGCTGGGGCCATCTCACCATAATAAAGGTTGTGTTGTTTTGATGGGGCCAACTCACCATAATAAAGGTTGTGTTGTTTTGCTGGGGCCAACTCACCATAATAAAGGTTGTGTTGTTTTGCTGGGGCCAACTCACCATAATAAAGGGTGTTGTTTTGTGTTGTTTTGCCCAACTCACCATAATAAAGGTTGTGTTGTTTTGCTGGGGCCAACTCACCATAATAAAGGTTGTGTTGTTTTGCTGGGGCCAACTCACCATAATAAAGGTTGTGTTGTTTTGCTGGGGCCAACTCACCATAATAAAGGTTGTGTTGTTTTGCTGGGGCCAACTCACCATAATAAAGGTTGTGTTGTTTTGCTGGGGCCAACTCACCATAATAAAGGTTGTGTTGTTTTGCTGGGGCCAACTCACCATAATAAAGGTTGTGTTGTTTTGCTGGGGCCAACTCACCATAATAAAGGTTGTGTTGTTTTGCTGGGGCCAACTCACCATAATAAAGGTTGTGTTGTTTTGCTGGGGCCAACTCAAATAAAGGTTGTGTTGTTTTGCTCACCATCACCATAATAAAGGTTGTGTTGTTTTTGTTTTGCTGGGGCCAACTCACCATAATAAAGGTTGTGTTGTTTTGCTGGGGCCAACTCACCATAATAAAGGTTGTGTTGTTTTGCCCAACTCACCATAATAAAGGTTGTGTTGTTTTGCTGGGGCCAACTCACCATAATAAAGGTTGTGTTGTTTTGCTGGGGCCAACTCACCATAATAAAGGTTGTGTTGTTTTGCTGGGGCCAACTCACCATAATAAAAAGGTTGTGTTGTTTTGCTGGGGCCAACTCACCATAATAAAGGTTGTGTTGTTTTGCTGGGGCCAACTCAATAATAAAGGTTGTGTTGTTTTGCTGGGGCCAACTCACCATAATAAAGGTTGTGTTGTTTTGCTGGGGCCAACTCACCATAATAAAGGTTGTGTTGTTTTGCTGGGGCCAACTCACCATAATAAAGGTTGTGTTGTTTTGCTGGGGCCAACTCACCATAATAAAGGTTGTGTTGTTTTGCTGGGGCCAACTCACCATAATAAAGGTTGTGTTGTTTTGGGGCCAACTCACCATAATAAAGGTTGTGTTGTTTTGCTGGGGCCAACTCACCATAATAAAGGGCCAACTCACCATAATAAAACTCACCATAATAAAGGTTGTGTTGTTTTGATGGGGCCAACTCACCATAATAAAGGTTGTGTTGTTTTGCTGGGGCCAACTCACCATAATAAAGGTTGTGTTGTTTTGCTGGGGCCAACTCACCATAATAAAGGTTGTGTTGTTTTGCTGGGGCCAACTCACCATAATAAAGGTTGTGTTGTTTTGCTAGGGCCAACTCACCATAATAAAGGTTGTTTGTTTTGATGGGGCCAACTCACCATAATAAAGGTTGTGTTGTTTTGCTGGGGCCAACTCACCATAATAAAGGTTGTGTTGTTTTGCTGGGGCCAACTCACCATAATAAAGGTTGTTGTTTTGATGGGGCCAACTCACCATAATAAAGGTTGTGTTGTTCACCATAATAAAACTCACCATAATAAAGTAGTGTTGTTTTGATGGGGCCAACTCACCATAATAAAGGTTGTGTTGTTTTGCTGGGGCCAACTCACCATAATAAAGGTTGTGTTGTTTTGCTGGGGCCAACTCACCATAATAAAGGTTGTGTTGTTTTGCTGGGGCCAACTCACCATAATAAAGGTTGTGTTGTTTTGCTGGGGCCAACTCACCATAATAAAGGTTGTGTTGTTTTGCTGGGGCCAACTCACCATAATAAAGGTTGTGTTGTTTTGCTGGGGCCAACTCACCATAATAAAGGTTGTGTTGTTTTGCTAGGGCCAACTCACCATAATAAAGGTTGTGTTGTTTTGCTGGGGCCAACTCACCATAATAAAGGTTGTGTTGTTTTGCTGGGGCCAACTCACCATAATAAAGGGACACTTCTCTCTCTCTCCTGATCCAGGACACAGGGACACCTCTCTCTCTCTCCTGATCCAGGACACGGGGACACCTCTCTCTCTCCTGATCCAGGACACAGCGACACCTCTCTCTCTCTCTCCTGTTCCAGGACAGAGGGACACCTCTCTATCTCCTGATCCAGGACACAGGGACACCTCTCTCTCTCTGATCCAGGACACAGGGACACCTCTCTCTCTCCTGATCCAGGACACAGGGACACCTCTCTCTCTCCTGATCCAGGACACAGGGACACCTCTCTCTCTCCTGATCCAGGACACAGGGACACCTCTCTCTCTCCTGATCCAGGACACAGGGACACCTCTCTCTCTCTCCTGATCCAGGACACAGGGACACCTCTCTCTCTCCTGATCCAGGACACAGGGACACCTCTCTCTCTCCTGATCCAGGACACAGGGACACCTCTCTCTCTCTCCTGATCCAGGACACAGGGACACCTCTCTCTTTCTCCTGATCCAGGACACGGGGGAGAATCTCAATGCAGTGAAAGTGTCTGGGCGTGCCATGCTGGAGCCAGCCGGGGCCAGTCAGACAATAGAGGGGCCCGAGGCCTGTGGCTGAAACCTGAATCCCTGGCCTGGTATTTTAAGGGATCTGAGTGTCTCTGGAGCCGGTTGTCAATCAATAGGTGCTCACAATCACGTAGAAACCAGGCAAGAAAAGAGCCAATGTCGTAAGAGGGAAAAAAATACATATTGACTGATTGTTTACGTGGCATTGATGGACAGATCTTCAGCCTCACCTTTGAGTTTAACCCCCCCCCTCACTCTCTATGTGCACTCTTTTCTTCTCTTTCTAGTCTCTCTCCTGCTGCTCTTTCCAGATTGCAGGCCTCATTGTCTAAAGTGCACCCAAGGCCCTCCTGACAGAAAAAAATCATCAATACTCTATCTAATGCTTTCACCAGCCCGGTGGAACAGTTTGGCCTCTGTGTGTGTGTGTGTGTGTGTGTGTGTGTGTGTGTGTGTGTGTGTGTGTGTGTCTGTGTGTGTGTGTGTGTGCGTGTGCGTGTGCGTGCATGCGTGCCTACTCTTGCTTGTTCTTTCTGTCATAAACAGGTTGGGTGGTTTCTCCTCACAGGTACAAGGCCACCACACATCTTCATGTTGCCTGAGGAGACCGTGCCTTAAAATGGCTAGGTGAAGTTCTGCCACCTCCCTGGGTAAGTGCTGCTTATTCATATACTTGGACCTTCAGATCTACAGATGCTGGAGGTAAACACTGAGAAAACTAAATTAAAAAATATGTTTTTGTTTTTTGATTACTGTGTGGAAGTGCAACCAACTAACACAGTATTTACTAACATATTTCTACATGGGAGTAGATGCAGATTACAAGTGACCATTTGCTCTGTAAGGCACAGCACAATGTGCACGGCACAAGCCTGTTGTTTGTCAGTAAAATATATTAAGTTGGACACATCTGCTAGCAGTTGGAATATGCCTGTTCAGGCACTTCTGAGAAGTCTGGAAGGCTGACACACTGATGCTAACCGTACTGCATACTCAATGTCACTTAACCTGCATGTTCTCCTGTCACCCTGGGTCACCCAAACCCACGACCACCAGGCAGGAGTAATGGAGTTAAAACACCAGACAGCAGTAATGGAGTTAAAACACCAGACAGAAGTAATGGAGTTAAAACACCAAACAGGAGTTAAAACACCAGACAGGAGTAATGGAGTTAAAAAAACAAACAGCAGTAATGGAGTTAAAACACCAGACAGAAGTAATGGAGTTAAAACACCGAACAGGAGTTAAAACACCAGACAGGAGTAATGGAGTTAAAAAACCACACAGGAGTTAAAACACCAGACAGGAGTAATGGAGTTAAATCACCAGACAGGAGTAATTGAGTTAAAACACCAGACAGGAGTAATGGAGTTAAAACACCAGACAGCAGTAATGGAGTTAAAACACCAGACAGAAGTAATGGAGTTAAAACACCAAACAGGAGTTAAAACACCAGACAGGAGTAATGGAGTTAAAAAAACAAACAGCAGTAATGGAGTTAAAACACCAGACAGAAGTAATGGAGTTAAAACACCAAACAGGAGTTAAAACACCAGACAGGAGTAATGGAGTTAAAAAACCAAACAGGAGTTAAAACACCAGACAGGAGTAATGGAGTTAAAACACCAGACAGAAGTAATGGAGTTAAATCACCAGACAGGAGTAATGGAGTTAAAACACCAGACAGAAGTAATGGAGTTAAATCACCAGACAGGAGTAATGGAGTTAAAACACCAGACAGGAGTAATGGAGTTAAAACACCAGACAGGAGAAATGGAGTTAAAACACCAGACAGGAGTAATGGAGTTAAAACACCAGGCAGGAGTAATGGAGTTAAAACACCAAGCAGGAGAAATGGAGTTAAAACACCAGACAGGAGTAATGGAGTTAAAACACCAAACAGGAGTTAAAACACCAGACAGGAGTAATGGAGTTAAAAAACCAAACAGGAGTTAAAACACCAGACAGGAGTAATGGAGTTAAAACACCAGACAGAAGTAATGGAGTTAAATCACCAGACAGGAGTAATGGAGTTAAAACACCAGACAGAAGTAATGGAGTTAAATCACCAGACAGGAGTAATGGAGTTAAAACACCAGACAGGAGTAATGGAGTTAAAACACCAGACAGGAGAAATGGAGTTAAAACACCAGACAGGAGTAATGGAGTTAAAACACCAGGCAGGAGTAATGGAGTTAAAACACCAAGCAGGAGAAATGGAGTTAAAACACCAGACAGGAGTAATGGAGTTAAAACACCAGACAGAAGTAATGGAGTTAAAACACCAATCAGGAGAAATGGAGTTAAAACACCAGACAGGAGTAATGGAGTTAAAACACCAGACAGGAGTAATGGAGTTAAAACACCAGACAGAAGTAATGGAGTTAAAACACCAGACAGAAGTAATGGAGTGCCCATGCCATGAGAGGGTCGTTCATAATGAAGATCTAAAACTCACAGACTCCCCATATTCCTGTTTTCATAAGGTTATCTTTTTGCTCTTTGAAATTAAACGATTGCTGAGATTAATTGTTTTTAAAAGTTAACATTTTTTTGCTCCCTGAGTCTGGAAACACAAGCTGAGGTGTAAATCTGTCTATTTGTGCAGTTCAGGGTTTACACATGCTTGATTTACAGTATCCAGATGGCAGATTACACCATGGAGGTTTAACCCAATAAGCATTCATACTCTCAGAACACGAGACTCTATGTCCTCACATGAAAACAGACTAACCTTCAAACAAACGTTCAAAGAGCTGTGCTAAGTTAGGTACATTCCTTCAATACCAAGTAGAACAGCATATACTGTATAAGTTAGGTACATTCCTTCTATTACAGTAGAACAGCATATTTAAGTTAGGAACATTCCTTCTATTACAGAAGAACAGCATATATAAGTTAGGTACATTCCTTCTATTACAGTAGAACAGCATATATAAGTTAGGTACATTCCTTCTATTACAGTAGAACAGCATCTATATAAGTTAGGTACATTCCTTCTATTACAGTAGAACAGCATATATAAGTTAGGTACATTCCTTCTATTACAGTAGAACCGCATACGTTAGGGACATTCCTTATATTACATTAGAACAACATATATATAAGTTAGGAACATTCCTTCTATTACCAAGTAAAATGTCCCCATTTGTGTAGAATGAGGTCTCCATCAGATTGATAGACAGGCTCATTTATGTAGAACAGTGAAACTCAAGTGTAAATAGTATATAGGATTATTGAGCTGCAGTCATTATGGAGCGTTTGTATTTGCTACAACACTGTTTTTTAATCTAACAGTTAATGAACAGATGTTTTGTGAACACAGCTAGAAAGATACAGAAAAACAATCCAGGCCTTTCCTTTTAGATGATGTAACCTGCTCAAAGGGTTGGAGAATTACTTTCTTTCAAGAGCATTTTACTGGACAAAAACTAGCAGAGCCAGACATTCTATGCACGGCAATACAAGAATGCCTTATACAGGCAGATTTACAAGAGTGAAGTGGACACATAAAATAAAGAAAACAAGAACTCGGGGAACATTAGATAAAAGTATGTAATGAGGTCATGTTCTAACAGTATGTAATGAGGTCATGTTCTAACAGTATGTAATGAGGTCATGTTCTAGCAGTATGTAATGAGGGCATGTTCTAAAAGTATGAAATGAGGTCATGTTCTAACAGTATGTAATGAGGTCATGTTCTAGCAGTATGTAATGAGGGCATGTTCTAACAGTATGTAATGAGGTCATGTTCTAGCAGTATGTAATGACGGCATGTTCTAACAGTATGTAATGAGGGCATGTTCTAACAGTATGTAATGAGGGCATGTTCTAACAGTATGTAATGAGGGTCTGTCTGGTCTGTCCCACTCTGGTTCTAACAGATCTGTTGTCTCTGGGAGCCCTCTGTCTGGTCTGTCCAACTCTGGTTCTAACAGATCTGTTGTCTCTGGGAGCCCTCTGTCTGGTCTGTCCAACTCTGGTTCTAACAGATCTGTTCTCTCTGGGAGCCCTCTGTCTGGTCTGTCCCACTCTGGTTCTAACAGATCTGTTCTGTCTGGGAGCCCTCTGTCTGGTCTGTCCCACTCTGGTTCTAACAGATCTGTTCTCTCTGGGAGCCCTCTGTCTGGTCTCTCCCACTCTGGTTCTAAACAATGATCCCATGTTGCTCCACAGTTCAGCATCATGATAAGGTCAGAAGGTCATAAGGTCATAAGGCCACCCACTCCTGTTCAGCTGCATCAGGTCATGGCGGCAGCATTAAGTGACGCAGGCCTGGAGAATATGTTTCCAATAGCTCCTCGTCAGGCCACGTTAGTGTCTCTGGACTGCTGCCGCGCACTGCAGGGGTCACGACCCACCACTTCCCCTTCCCCTGTCCCCCAATGGGCAGGCCAGGCCCGCAAGGTCAGAAGAGGAGAGAGCCACCCCCCTCGCTCCCCCATGGCTGGGGTCGACAGTCAAGCCTGGCAGGGCACTGTCAGTTGGAGAAATCATACCAGAGCCTGAGGGCTGGCCGGGATGGTTGAGCCTTGGATTCAGTCTGAATGTGGGAGAGCGTGCCATTTACATGGACATGAGACATATCACTGCAGGCTACCCACCATGTTGATGCGTGTGTTGCCAGGGAAACGGTCTGTGGCGAGCTCAGTTCGTATGTATGGTAGACACATCCTAAAATAAAAGACTTTCCTACCGCTTTACCTGAAGATTAAACCACACTTAGAAACAATCTGACTGATTATCAGGTCAGAAGGACTGCAAAAAAAAGCCAAAGCAATCTCCTAGACACAATTGTGATATTGAGTTTGTCGTAAGTGTCAGTTGTGTTTCAGAAATCCTACTACATACTCTGTGGAACAGATACAGCTCTCACTGTTTCTAATCAATACTGCAAACATCTGTACACACTTGTGCGGTAAGTGGGTAGCCTTCCAAACAAAATGCATTTGATATTATAGGATACAGTCCAATGTACAGGACATCAGTTTAATAGTATAGGATGTGCTCTGGAAGATGCATCAATTATTCATAAGAATTCATTCATTAAGTTGTATAGAAGTAGATCCTGGTTTATATGTATAGTTGTAGTTATATCTATAGAGTTATAGTTATAGTTATATCTATATGGTTATAGTTATTGTTATATCTATAGAGTTATAGTTATAGTTATATCTATATGGTTATAGTTATTGTTATATCTATATGGTTATAGTTATAGTTATATCTATATGGTTATAGTTATAGTTATATCTATATGGTTATAGTTATTGTTATATCTATAGAGTTATAGTTATAGTTATATCTATATGGTTATAGTTATAGTTATATCTATATGGTTATAGTTATAGTTATATCTATATGGTTATAGTTATTGTTATATCTATATGGTTATAGTTATAGTTATATATATAAATGGTTATAGTTATTGTTATATCTATATGGTTATAGTTATAGTTATATATATAAATGGTTATAGTTATTGTTATATATATATATGGTTATAGTTATTGTTATATCTATATGGTTATAGTTATAGTTATATCTATATGGTTATAGTTATAGTTATATCTATATGGTTATAGTTATTGTTATATCTATATGGTTATAGTTATAGTTATATCTATATGGTTATAGTTATTGTTATATCTATATGGTTATAGTTATTGTTATATCTATATGGTTATAGTTATTGTTATATCTATATGGTTATAGTTATAGTTATATCTATATGGTTATAGTTATTGTTATATCTATATGGTTATAGTTATAGTTATATATATAAATGGTTATAGTTATTGTTATATCTATATGGTTATAGTTATAGTTATATATATAAATGGTTATAGTTATTGTTATATATATATATGGTTATAGTTATTGTTATATCGATATGGTTATAGTTATAGTTATATATAAATGGTTATAGTTATTGTTATATATATATATGGTTATAGTTATTGTTATATCTATATGGTTATAGTTATTGTTATATCTATATGGTTATAGTTATTGTTATATCTATATGGTTATAGTTATTGTTATATCTATATGGTTATAGTTATAGTTATATCTATATGGTTATAGTTATTGTTATATCTATATGGTTATAGTTATTGTTATATATATATATGATTATAGTTATTGTTATATCTATATGGTTATAGTTATTGTTATATATATATATGGTTATAGTTATTGTTATATCTATATGGTTATAGTTATAGTTATATCTATATGGTTATAGTTATTGTTATATCTATATGGTTATAGTTATTGTTATATATATATATGGTTATAGTTATTGTTATATCTATATGGTTATAGTTATAGTTATATCTATATGGTTATAGTTATTGTTATATCTATATGGTTATAGTTATTGTTATATATATATATGGTTATAGTTATTGTTATATCTATATGGTTATAGTTATTGTTATATATATATATATGGTTATAGTTATTGTTATATCTATATGGTTATAGTTATAGTTATATCTATATGGTTATAGTTATTGTTATATCTATATGGTTATAGTTATTGTTATATCTATATGGTTATAGTTATTGTTATATATATATGGTTATAGTTATAGTTATATCTATATGGTTATAGTTATTGTTATATCTATATGGTTATAGTTATTGTTATATCTATATGGTTATAGTTATAGTTATATCTATATGGTTATAGTTATTGTTATATCTATATGGTTATAGTTATTGTTATATCTATATGGTTATAGTTATAGTTATATCTATATGGTTATAGTTATAGTTATATCTATATGGTTATAGTTATTGTTATATATCTATATGGTTATAGTTATTGTTATATATATATATGATTATAGTTATTGTTATATATCTATATGATTATAGTTATTGTTATATCTATATGGTTATAGTTATTGTTATATCTATATGGTTATAGTTATAGTTATATCTATATGGTTATAGTTATTGTTATATCTATATGGTTATAGTTATTGTTATATATATATATGGTTATAGTTATTGTTATATCTATATGGTTATAGTTATTGTTATATATATATATGGTTATAGTTATTGTTATATCTATATGGTTATAGTTATAGTTATATCTATATGGTTATAGTTATTGTTATATCTATATGGTTATAGTTATTGTTATATATATATATGGTTATAGTTATTGTTATATCTATATGGTTATAGTTATTGTTATATCTATATGGTTATAGTTATTGTTATATCTATATGGTTATAGTTATTGTTATATCTATATGGTTATAGTTATTGTTATATCTATATGGTTATAGTTATTGTTATATCTATATGGTTATAGTTATTGTTATATATATATGGTTATAGTTATTGTTATATCTATATGGTTATAGTTATAGTTATATCTATATGGTTATAGTTATAGTTATATCTATATTGTTATAGTTATTGTTATATATCTATATGGTTATAGTTATTGTTATATATATATATGGTTATAGTTATTGTTATATCTATATGGTTATAGTTATAGTTATATCTATATGGTTATAGTTATTGTTATATCTATATGGTTATAGTTATTGTTATATCTATATGGTTATAGTTATTGTTATATATATATGGTTATAGTTATAGTTATATCTATATGGTTATAGTTATTGTTATATCTATATGGTTATAGTTATTGTTATATCTATATGGTTATAGTTATTGTTATATCTATATGGTTATAGTTATTGTTATATCTATATGGTTATAGTTATTGTTATATCTATATGGTTATAGTTATTGTTATATATATATATGGTTATAGTTATTGTTATATATCTATATGGTTATAGTTATTGTTATATATATATATGGTTATAGTTATAGTTATATCTATATTGTTATAGTTATTGTTATATATCTATATTGTTATAGTTATTGTTATATATATATATGGTTATAGTTATTGTTATATCTATATGGTTATGGTGCTGTGAACCCCAAGGAAGAATGCATTTTTCATCTTTGTTTAATGTAACATTGCTTAACCAGGTAGGTTGATTAAGAAGACGATATTATTCCCAACTATTTACTGGGAGCGAAGGAGGAAGAAGGACAAATAATACCTAATATTGCCAACTCATGGATTTAGTGAAGTGGTTAGATGTCCACTGGACAGCACATGGAAAAATGAGGAGAACTTCATGGAAATTGTGAAACAGAAGAAATCATACCAATTTTATTCTCAATACTATAATCATTTGTTTTTATCTATGCATTGAACTCCATATTAGGTAATTTTAGTTTTACTGTTTAGGTTTAAGTTTGCCATGTTAAAACCATAACCCAGCTCACTTCATGTAATTGCTCAATATTTATGATACGGATAGAGAAGGTTAACATGAATCGCAGATAAAACAGATGTTTCTGCTTGACAAAGGATAAATAGTTATTTATTGCAGAGGAGCACCTCATTTAATTAGCTGAATGGTTTAAGGGAATTACACAGGGATTCTCTGAGGGAAATAGCAGTCCTGTTGTCTCAAGCATTATCAGAAAGGAGAAGGCCGGGTTAAAAAAAGAAAAGGTTCATTTGAATACAGTCTTATTAGTCTAATGACCAGAGTTGGTGATCAGGACTAATCAGCACAAATGCCACAGCGCTGCTCTAATAGCCCCAGGCCCGGCTTTTTAACCCTTAGCCCACATCCAGCTAGGAAACCAACGCATTTTCCCTTTCGCTACACATGAATCGTGACATGGGGACACTAATGTGTGTGGAAAAGCACTGGAAGTAGGACTGAGACACTGTACTCCATCTCCTGCAGTTAATGACATGACGTGCCACACAGAAACCAAGGCTCCCCTGTTTTTAAGCACTAATCAGCTCTCAGGCTTGGTTCTATTAAAAACACTCTCTAACTATTCTAATAGGTGACCTAACGAGCTTGAACCTCGTTCCACTGCGTTCCGGCCTATATTGACCAAATACGGATGCTTATCGCAATGATAAATGCAACATTACATTGTAATGACTTGGATGATTTGAATGGGAGAAAGTCATATTTATGGTTGCATGATTTGCTCCAGTTTTCTGCTTCACATCTCACGACGACTGCTTATTATATCAGCGGCATGTTTTGTATTACAGTAATTGTGTAATAAGAGTATAATCTACGATGAGTAGACCGTCCTGATGTGGAAAGATCCTTAGAATATGGAGAGAAGCATATGCAGACAAAAGTGATTAGCTTGAAGACAGAAAATGTGGACTTCAAAAACAACAAAAGCACCAAACCATCGGCTGTTGTTTGGGTTTATTACATTTTTATATTCTGTTTTCCTGTTCTGACCTTGAACAGACCATCTTAACATTCTAGTTCTGAATGTTCATTATACAAACGTTTCCCTGAATACAACCCAGATTTAATATGTGTTATTTATTTCATCTTGTCCTGTGGAGTCATTTGTGTTATTCAGCATCAATACATGAAACATTGTAATGCAACTAACCAAACTATCAACATATGTTTCTGATGAGTGTGTGCTGTGACAGGGATACAGGTGTGGTGAGAGAGAGAGAGAGAGAGAGAGAGAGAGAGAGAGAGAGAGAGGGAGAGAGAGAGAGCAGATGTTTGTGTGCTGTGGCAAGGGTTGAGAGTGATATTACATTAAGTTCCCGAGTTCACAAGTTACATTTTTGTAGATATATTTCATATATTTATTATTATAAAAAAAAAAAATTAAATTCAGCAGTAACTGAAATATAACGCCGCAGTAAAGCCATTGCCTTGGCAGCTTAGCTGAGTCATTGTAATCACTTATCTAATCGACGTCACTATATTCTGACAGGTCACTTAAAGAGGGGTGCACGTGACTACACTTTGTACAGGGTTGGTGGGTTGAAGGTTGGATAGAGTTATCTTGTCATACAAGCTGTGTCTGTTGTTTCAGGTGGGTAGATTTCAACAAATACCTTCTGCCTAAACGATCAATGGGAAAGGTCTTCAACTATACAACTTTCCCACATTAGCTAGATGTTGCTGTGAAAAAAGCAAAGTCACAATTGTACTCTTAGGTGAGAAAAGTATAAAGACTTTATTGCTTATTGTTTTACACTCAACTTGCCACCTGAATGAATGGTAAAGATACAGCCTAGAAAGCACAATTTCAAACCCACATACCGAATCCAACATTCTTTTATATTCTGCCTGCTTGGCTTTTTCTTTGTGAGCAATATTGAATATTTGGTCTGTGACATCAGTTGCTCTTTATTCTTTAATTGTAAAGAATATAGTATATATTCATTGTAATTTTTCCATTGTTGACCAGTAGTCTTGGACAGGGTGTCAATTTGGAAACAATTTATCTGCAGTTGACGCTATTAAACCCAACTAGTCAATATGATATGTTGATATGTTTATCGACCTCAGACTCGTCATCAGATAAGACCTGCAAGCGTCTCTACTCTATCATAGGACCCAGACTCACAGTCTGTCTGAGATTAAAGAAATCAGCAGACATTTCAATTTACAATTACAAGAGTACAATCAGCAGTTTCTCTGTTCTTATGTCAATGTCTTGGTAAATCGATTTCTTTTTGTGGCTGCAGCCAAATACTGTAACGTAAATGTGTCATTTTACAACATTACGACTGCTTTGTTTTTGTGAGAAGTTTTGATACAACAAAACTCACCTCCTCCAGATATGTACTCTGGGCTCCAGTACACATTGAAATATCCAGGTAAGCAAATCAATCAATAATGACAGACAGTAAAGCAATATTTCATATATATAATTCTTGTAATTCGTCATTTTGGTGAAGGATTTACAGACGGAATATGGAAAATACATAAGCAACTGGTTATCTGTTAAGGAGATATATATGTAGACGTGGAGGGAAATAGGGGAGGGTTGGGGTTATAGTTTCAGTCTGAGGGGGGATTACAATTTTAGGGTTATTCTAGGGTTAGGGTTATTCTAGGGTTAGGGTTATTATAGGGTTAGGGTTATTCTAGGGTTAGGGTTATTCTAGGGTTATTCTAGGGTTAGGGTTCAGCAGCACTGGTTAAGATATTGTCATCAATAATGAAGTCATATCCTACAGGACATTATATTTCTAGGGTTAGGGTTAGAGTTAGGGTTAGGGTTAGAGTTAGGATTCAGCAGGACTGGTTAAGATATTAGCATCAGGAAACACAATCCGGAACATTCATTTTAAATTTCGGAATATTTGTCTTTGGACCTAGGAAACTTGCTAGGAAACTTGCTAGGAAACTTGCTTAGTTGTTATTCCATGTGAACCCTGAGCCCAACTTACCCCACTCTACTTAGCTAAACCCTCAGCTCAACTTACCCCACTCTACTTAGCTAAACCCTCAGCTCAACTTACCCCACTCTACTTTGCTAAACCCTCAGCTCAACTTACCCCACTCTACTTAGCTAAACCCTCAGCTCAACTTACCCCACTCTACTTAGCTAAACCCTCAGCTCAACTTACCCCACTCTACTTAGCTAAACCCCCAGCCCAACTTACCCCACTCTACTTAGCTAAACCCTCAGCTCAACTTACCCCACTCTACTTAGCTAAACCCTCAGCTCAACTTACCCCACTCTACTTAGCTAAACCCTCAGCTCAACTTACCCCACTCTACTTAGCTAAACCCTCAGCTCAACTTACCCCACTCTACTTAGCTAAACCCTCAGCTCAACTTACCCCACTCTACTTAGCTAAACCCTCAGCTCAACTTACCCCACTCTACTTAGCTAAAGCCTCAGCTCAACTTACCCCACTCTACTTAGCTAAACCCTCAGCTCAACTTACCCCACTCTACTTAGCTAAACCCTCAGCTCAACTTACCCCACTCTTCCCTATATTCTAAAAGCTATTTCATATGGCAGCTTTTATTATGAGCCATTTTACTGCCAACAGTTTCTTTTTCCAACCTAATACAGCTGAGATGAGAGAGTGACTGTCAAAGGCAGAGAGAGATCTGTAGTGGGAACAAACATCATCACAATAATAGCAAATAAGGACCGCCTGAAAGCATTACTCTGCTGTACGTTCACATAAAAGAGAGATCATGTCATTTTAGACATACAGTCTAGACCTTCTATGAATACAAATTGGCAAACAGTGGCATTAATATGATAAACCAAAACATATATATATTTAATTCCAGTATTATGTGTATTGCTATTGCCAGACAAAGTGCCACAGCTGGCAGAGAAAAGAGCAAGAGTGAGCAGACAGTAGTGTTAAATAACCTGGGGAAGTAAACAACCTTGCTGACTGGGGAAGGCCAGGACTAATTAGAGCTCTGCCATTTTGTCTGCCAGGGGATGAGGCCAGGGGATGAGGCCAGGGGATGAGGCCAGGGGATGAGAGAGGCCTGGTCCCCCTTACGGACCCTATTGGGTCATCCTCACCACCCCCACCCCCCACACCACACCCCCTAAGAGAGTTACCACACACCACACCCCCTTAACCCTCATTATAATTAACCATTATTTGGAGTGACCAAAAGTATGTCACTGAAAAGCTAAAATGCTAACCAGTCTTTGGCATCCTTATGGTCACATTGGAAAGTTAGCCTGATTAATAAAACAATGGTCTTTCCCTTATTTACGCTGATGACATGAAGACATGAAGACATGAAGACATGAAAACATGAAGACATGACCTACCCACACACCTACCCTACACACACCTACCCTACACACACACCTACCCTACCCTACACACACCTACCCTACACACACCTACCCTACCATACACCTACCCTACCATACACACACCTACCCTACCCTACACACACCTACCCTACCATACACCTACCCTACCCTACACACACACCTACCCTACCCTACACACACCTACCCTACACACACACCTACCCTACCCTACACACACCTACCCTACCATACACACACTGCCCTACCATACACACACCTACCCTACCCACACACCTACCCTACACACACCTACCCTACACACACCTACCCTACACACACACCTACCCTACCCTACACACACCTACCCTACACACACACACCCCTACCCTGCCCTGCACACACCTACCCTACCATGCACACCTACCCCCTGCCCTGCCCTGCCCTACACACACCTGCCCCTGCCCTACACACACCTACCCTACCCTACACCCTACCCTACCACACACCCTACCCTACCCTACCACCTGCCCTACACCCTACCCTACCCTACACCTACCCTACCCTACACACACACCTACCCTACCCTACACACCCTACCCTACACACACACCTACCCTACCCTACACACACCTACCCTACACACACACCTACCCTACCATACACACCTGCCCTACCCTACACACACACCTACCCTGCCCTACACACACCTGCCCTACACACACACCACCTACCCTACCCTACACACCTACCCTACCCTACACACACCTACCCTACCCTACACACACCTACCCTACCCTACACACACCTACCCTACACACACACACACCTACCCTACCCTACACACACCTACCCTACACACACCTACCCTACACACACACCTACCCTACCCTACACACACCCCTACACCCTACCCTACACACACACCCACCCTACCCTACACACACCACCTACCCTACACACACACCTACCCTACCCTACACACACCTACCCTACCCTACACACACCTACCCTGCACACACACACCTACCCTACCCTACACACACCTACCCTACACACACACACCCTACCCTACACACACCTACCCTACACACACACCCTACCCTACACACACCTGCCCCTACACACACACCTACCCTACCCTACACCTACCCTACCCTGCACACACCTACCCTACCCTACACACACCTACCCTACACACACACACCCTACCCTACACACACCTACCCTACACACACCTACCCTACACACACCTACCCTACACACACACACCTACCCTACACACACCTACCCTACCCTACACACACCTACCCTACCCTCCACACACACACCTACCCTACACACACCCTACCCTACACACACCTACCCTACCACACACACCTACCCTACACACACACACCTACCCTACACACACACCTACCCCACCCTACACACCTACCCTACCCTACCCTACACCCTACACACACCTACCCTACACACACACACCTACACACCCTACCCTACCCTACACACACCTACCCTACACACACCTACCCTACACACACCTACACACACCTACCCTACACACACACCCCTACCCTACACACACCTACCCTACCCTACACACACCTACCCTACCCAACACACACCTACCCTACACACACCTACCCTACACACACACCTACCCTACACACACACACCTACCCTACACACACCTACCCTACCCTACACACACCTACCCTACACACACACACCTACCCTACACACACCTACCCTACACACCCTACCCTACACACACCTACCCTACACACACACACCTACCCTACACACACACACCTACCCTACACACACCTACCCCACCCTACACACACCTACCCTACACACACACACCTACCCTACACACACCTACCCTACCCTACACACACCTACCCTACACACACCTACCCTCCACACAACTACACACACCTACCCTACACACACACCTACCCTACACACACCTACCCTACCATACACACACCCTACCCTACACACACACCTACCCTACCCTACACACACCTACCCTACACACACACACCTACCCTACACACACCTACCCTACACACACCTACCCTACACACACCTACCCTACACACACACACCTACCCTACACACACCTACCCTACCCTACACACACCTACCCTACACACACACACCTACCCTACACACACCTACCCTACACACACCTACCCTACCATACACACACCTACCCTACACACACACACCTACCCTACACACACCTACCCCACCCTACACACACCTACCCTACACACACACACCTACCCTACACACACCTACCCTACCCTACACACACCTACCCTACACACACCTACCCTACACACACCTACACACACCTACCCTACACACACACCTACCCTACACACACCTACCCTACACACACCTACCCTACCCAACACACACCTACCCTACACACACCTACCCTACACACACCTACCCTACTCTACATACACCTACCCTACACACACCTACCCTACCCTACACACACCTACCCTACACACACCTACCCTACACACACCTACACACACCTACCCTACCATACACACACCTACCCTACACACACACCTACCCTACACACACCTACTCTACACACACACACCTACCCTACCCTACACACACCTACCCTACACACACCTACCCTACACACACCTACTCTACACACACACACCTACCCTACCCTACACACACCTACTCTACACACACCTACCCTACTCTACACACACCTACCCTACACACACACCTACCCTACACACACCTACTCTACACACACACACCTACCCTACCCTACACACACCTACCCTACACACACCTACCCTACACACACCTACTCTACACACACACACCTACCCTACCCTACACACACCTACCCTACACACACCTACCCTACACACACCTACCCTACACCTACCCTACCCTACACACACCTGCCCTACACACACCTACCCTACACACACCTACCCTACCCAACACACACCTACCCTACACACACCTACCCTACACACACCTACCCTACACACACACACCTACCCTACACACACCTACCCTACCCTACACACACCTACCCTACACACACACACCTACCCTACACACACCTACCCTACACACACACCTACCCTACACACACCTACCCTACACACACACACCTACCCTACACACACACACCTACCCTACACACACCTACCCCACCCTACACACACCTACCCTACACACACACACCTACACTACACACACCTACCCTACCCTACACACACCTACCCTACACACACCTACCCTACACACAACTACACACACCTACCCTACACACACACCTACCCTACACACACCTACCCTACCATACACACACCTACCCTACACACACACCTACCCTACCCTACACACACCTACCCTACACACACACCTACCCTACACACACCTACCCTACACACACCTACCCTACACACACCTACCCTACACACACACACCTACCCTACACACACCTACCCTACCCTACACACACCTACCCTACACACACACACCTACCCTACACACACCTACCCTACACACACCTACCCTACCATACACACACCTACCCTACACACACACACCTACCCTACACACACCTACCCCACCCTACACACACCTACCCTACACACACACACCTACCCTACACACACCTACCCTACCCTACACACACCTACCCTACACACACCTACCCTACACACACCTACACACACCTACCCTACACACACACCTACCCTACACACACCTACCCTACACACACCTACCCTACCCAACACACACCTACCCTACACACACCTACCCTACACACACCTACCCTACTCTACATACACCTACCCTACACACACCTACCCTACCCTACACACACCTACCCTACACACACCTACCCTACACACACCCTACACACACCTACCCTACCATACACACACCTACCCTACACACACACCTACCCTACACACACCTACTCTACACACACACACCTACCCTACCCTACACACACCTACCCTACACACACCTACCCTACACACACCTACTCTACACACACACACCTACCCTACCCTACACACACCTACTCTACACACACCTACCCTACTCTACACACACCTACCCTACACACACACCTACCCCACACACACCTACTCTACACACACACACCTACCCTACCCTACACACACCTACCCTACACACACCTACCCTACACACACCTACTCTACACACACACACCTACCCTACCCTACACACACCTACCCTACACACACCTACCCTACACACACCTACCCTACACCTACCCTACCCTACACACACCTGCCCTACACACACCTACCCTACACACACCTACTCTACACACACCTACCCTACCCTACACACACCTACCCTACCCTACACACACCTACCCTACCCTACACACACCTACCCTACACACACCTACTCTACATACACCTACCCTACCCTACACACACCTACCCTACATACACCTACCCTACACACACCTACCCTACACACACCTACCCTACACACACCTACCCTACACACACCTACTCTACACACACCTACCCTACCCTACCCACACTGTACCCGGCTACAGACCAAACACAGATCAATAGTTGCCAATGTATCCATTCATTTATCACCAGCATCTTATTTATTTATTTTCTATCTGCACTACAGGCCAACACAGGCTCAAGACCGCCACCAGTTCTGTGTTTTTTTCTTTTTCACACAGGGCTAGTGTTAATGCCTGTGGCCAAGTTCACAGATGTGAGTGACTGTGGACTTAATACCGATCGCCTTGTTTTCAGCACTTGTCCTTCCATATTTGCCACCCTGGCTGCACAATTTCCTCCACTTCTAATTATTCATCAGCTCGTTATGCTCCTTCCCAGACCCTGCATTAATTAGAGCTGACGCAGGGTTTCGTTACAGCCTACCCTGGAGTGAGGAAACCAGTTCAGAACCAGTACCCTGGAGTGAGGAAACCAGTTCAGAAACAGTACCCTGGAGTGAGGAAACCAGTTCAGAACCAGTACCCTGGAGTGAGGAAACCAGTTCAGAACCAGTACCCTGGAGTGAGGAAACCAGTTCAGAACCAGTACCCTGGAGTGAGGAAACCAGTTCAGAACCAGTACCCTGGAGTGAGGAAACCAGTTCAGAACCAGTACCTGGCATTCAGTCATGGGGGTACTGGGTGACTGCTAGCTCTGATGATTCGGACAGATTTGGCCAGGGACTGGCTGATTTGAGCCCCCCACAGCCCAGAGAGAGTCCTGTTTAACCCCCCCCCCCCCCACAGCCCAGAGAGAGTCCTGTTTGACCCCGAAGGACGGAGGGTGGAGGGTGGAGGACGGAGGGTGGAGGGTGGCTGCCAAGACCTCCTTGACCTTCTGTCCTTCATCACCCAGTGCCTCCACTTAACTACGTCCACCTGTGCTTCTACAGGTGCCACCTACATTAGCATATCTAGGTTGACGCGGTCAACATCTCCTCTAGAATTAGCACCAGGAGTCTGTTAGGAGTGAATATGGACGAGAAGATACGCTTTGGTCCAGCAGGCCAGTAACATCAGTGGGAACAGTGCAAATACGATCAGCATCTTGATCTCCTCACACAGTATGTGCTCATGGTTATTCCAGGCCTGAGAGTGTGTTTATGGAGCTTAGTACATTTTCTATCAGGAGGGTGTGACTTTAGTCCCCTATATGGAGTGTGTGACTTTAGTCCCCTATATGGAGTGTGTGACTTTAGTCCCCTATATGGAGTGTGTGACTTTAGTCCCCTATATGGAGTGTGTGACTTTAGTCCCCTATATGGAGTGTGTGACTTTAGTCCCCTATATGGAGTGTGTGACTTTAGTCCCCTATATGGAGTGTGTGACTTTAGTCCCCTATATGGAGTTTGTGACTTTAGTCCCCTATATGGAGTGTGTGACTTTAGTCCCCTATATGGAGTGTGTGACTTTAGTCCCCTATATGGAGTGTGTGACTTTAGTCCCCTATATGGAGTGTGTGACTTTAGTCCCCTATATGGAGTGTGTGACTTTAGTCCCCTATATGGAGTGTGTGACTTTAGTCCCCTATATGGAGTGTGTGACTTTAGTTAGGGTTACTCATTCACTAGGTTTAGGGTTTTTCATTCACTAGGGTTAGGTTTAGGGTTTTTCATTCACTAGGGTTAGTTTTAGGGTTTTTCATTCACCTGGGCCCGGAGAGTGATTGACGTTGAGGAGAGAAATGTGGTGGTGACAAGAGGAAATAGAGGAAATAGAGGAAATAGAGGAAATATAGAAAATAGAGGAAATTCACTCACACACACACACACACACACACACAGTGCTAATTAAAGCCTTCAGTGCGAACACAGAAATGTGTAATCCTGACATTTAGTCAAGGGAGATTTGAGGAGATGAGGAGCAATTCTAGCGCTTGGGTTGAGCCAGGCCCGGGGCTAGCTGGCAGACAAAAAGACAGCGTCAGGCAGCGCTGGGTCGGAGCTGGGAAAGGTCATCTTCGTGAAAAGGCTAACGTGTCACTGCTTTTGTTCCTGGCCCTCTAAACATATGTTTGGCCCTCCTCCATCTCTGGCCCTTGCTGGGTGTAGTCTAACTGTGTGTTTATCCTTCTCTAGTGCTGGACTCTGCCACCTTGTCTGCCACATTATCTGCCACCTTGTCTGCCACATTATCTGACACCTTGTCTGCCATATTATCTGCCACATTTTCTGCCACCTTGTCTGCCACCTTGTCTGCCACATTATCTGCCACCTTGTCTGCCACATTATCTGACACCTTGTCTGCCACATTATCTGCACCTTGTCTGGCACATTATCTTCCACATTATCTGACACCTTGTCTGCCACCTTGTCTGCCACATCATCTGCCACCTTGTCTGCCACCTTGTCTTCCACATTATCTGCCACATTATCTGCCACCTTGTCTGCCACCTTGTCTGCCACATTATCTGACACCTTGTCTGCCACATTATCTGACACCTTGTCTGCCACCTTGTCTGCCACATTATCTGCCACCTTGTCTGCCACCTTGTCTGCCACATTATCTGCCACATTATCTGCCACCTTGTCTGCCACCTTGTCTGCCACATTATCTGACACCTTGTCTCCCACCTTGTCTCCCGCATTATCTGACACCTTGTCTGCCACCTTGTCTGCCATATTATCTGCCACCTTGTCTGCCACCTTGTCTCCCACCTTGTCTCCCACATTATCTGCCACCTTGTCTGCCACCTTGTCTCCCACCTTGTCTCCCACATTATCTGACACCTTGTCTGCCACCTTGTCTGCCATATTATCTGCCACCTTGTCTGACACCTTGTCTGCCACCTTGTCTGCCACATTATCTGACACCTTGTCTGCCACCTTGTCTGCCACCTTGTCTCCCACCTTGTCTCCCACATTATCTGACACCTTGTCTGCCACCTTGTCTGCCATATTGTCTGCCACCTTGTCTGCCACCTTGTCTGCCACCTTGTCTCCCACATTATCTGACACCTTGTCTGCCAACTTGTCTGCCATATTATCTGCCACCTTGTCTGCCACCTTGTCTGCCACCTTCGCTCCTCACGTTATCCCCTGAATTCTTCTTGAGCCTCTTCTTCAGCAGATGTGCCTCTCTGATCACTTCATTCTACATTGCCTCGTCTTTCTCTGATCTCTCTACATGTTTCCACGACAACTACACAGGGCCTGCTGGAAAAGCTGCCATTTATGTGTAATGTGTTGTGTGTGTGTTTGTGTGTGTTGTGTGTGTGTGTGTGTGTCTGTTGTGTGTGGCCCTAACTCACAATCTAGGCTTAATGAGGCCTGCAGGCTCAATATAACTGTTATAGGAGGGTGACCAGTGTGGTTACAGGCCTTCAGGGGTGAGAGGCGTGGTGACTGAGGACAGTCTGGTGGCTCACACGCCAGCCAATCCGCACGGGCCCGAGGGGATGGATTTGACAGCGTGTTTAAAGGAGACGCGGCCCAGATCTGCCCACCCGATGCAGGGCGATGGCGGAGAAAATGCTGAGGTTGGGGCCTGGCTAACTGCTCCAAGGACTGCTGACACACCAGCTTTACTTAGGGATAACGCTAATTGGGACTCCAGCGACTCAGATCAGCTCCTCAGTTCAGCTCCTCAGTCCAGCCTGTGCACCCTCTCGTAAGTGACAACATGTCTGTTCAAGATGGAGGGTGAAGGGTGGAAGACGGAGGGTGGAGAGGAGGGTGGAGGGTGGAGGACAGAGGGTGGAGGGTGGAGGACGGAGGGCGGAGGACGGAGGGCGGAGGACGGAGGGCGGAGAGGAGGGTGGAGGACGGAGGGTGGAGGACGGAGGGTGGAGGGTGGCTGCCAAGACCTCCTTGACCTTCTGTCCTTCATCACCCAGTGCCTCCACTTAACCACGTCCACCTGTGCTTCTACAGGTGCCACCTACATTAGCATATCTAAGTTGACGCGGTCAACATCTCCTCTAGAATTAGCACCAGGAGTCTGTTAGGAGTGAATATGGACGAGAAGATACGCTTTGGTCCAGCAGGCCAGTAACATCAGTGGGAACAGTGCAAATACGATCAGCATCTTAATCTCCTCACACAGTATGTGCTCATGGTTATTCCAGGCCTTAAGTATTGTCTGTGTACTAAGGAAAGGAGCGAAGTGCAGAGTGAAGCATACGAGGAAGAGATAACTAAAATGAATATCTTCCATGCCTGTTAGTGGGAACCTGTTTGTATGTTTCATGAATAATTGTCTGCTCCCACACCTCCCACCACATGCTGGGATGACGTGTTGCCAACATCGGAGATAGTTTCACAATCAGGGCGTGAAATGCTAAAAAAGCTCCCAGCCCAAATGCTGTTCATTTGACATTTAGTAAATCATTACTGGGTCCATGCCCACAGGGGGTCTCATCCCAACACCCCCTCCCAACACCCCCTCTCAGAGGAATAATCATTAATAACTAGGGAGTCCTGCTTTCCTCCAAACATGCAAGGACACATTTATTTGACACATCCAGAGGTGCTTAATGCTAAGCCCTTTAAGCGACATGATTGTTTAGTTAGTCACTTGTTTCTGCTTTCTCCCATTATTTTTATCTTTCTGCCGTGTGTATTTGCAGCCAGTGCTTGACAGCAAGTGGTAATGTACCAAACAGGACTAAGAATAAGGCAGCAGTAGACAGCTAATGTACCAAACAGGACTAAGAATAAGGCAGTAGTAGACAGCTAATGTACCAAACAGGACTAAGAATAAGGCAGTAGACAGCTAATGTACCAATCAGGACTAAGAATACGGCAGTAGACAGCTAATGTACCAATCAGGACTAAGAATAAGGCAGCAGTAGACAGCTAATGTACCAAACAGGACTAAGAATAAGGCAGTAGACAGCTAATGTACCAAACAGGACTAAGAATACGGCAGTAGACAGCTAATGTACCAATCAGGACTAAGAATAAGGCAGCAGTAGACAGCTAATGTACCAATCAGGACTAAGAATAAGGCAGTAGACAGCTAATGTACCAATCAGGACTAAGAATCAGGCAGCAGTAGACAGCTAATGTACC
This sequence comes from Dallia pectoralis, assembly GCA_029465975.1. Lineage (NCBI taxonomy): Eukaryota > Metazoa > Chordata > Actinopteri > Esociformes > Umbridae > Dallia > Dallia pectoralis. Next base: position 11,438,382 of record CM055760.1, on the reverse strand, counting down.
AATCAGGACTAAGAATAAGGCAGCAGTAGACAGCTAATGTACCAATCAGGACAAAGAATAAGGCAGCAGTAGACAGCTAATGTACCAATCAGGACTAAGAACAAGGCAGCAGTAGACAGCTAGCACGATTGTACCAATCAGGAAGAAATTGTATAAATATTCATGGGGGAGGAGCCCCAGACCCCCCACTTAGTTCCACAATTATGTGACTGGTCTCTTTTGCCGTTTTGGTGTGATCTAATTGATCTAATAAAAGCCACACAGTGTGTAGTATGGATTTACTCATTTCGGGGGCATGGAAGGTAGCTGCTGTTTGCACCCTGTGAGGGCTAATGGAAGGTAGCTGCTGTTAGCGTCCTGTGAGGGCTAATGGAAGGAAGCTGCTGTTAGCACCCTGTGAGGGCTAATGGAAGGTAGCTGCTGTTAGCGTCCTGTGAGGGCTAATGGAAGGAAGCTGCTGTTAGCACCCTGTGAGGGCTAATGAAAGGTAGCTGCTGTTAGCGCCTTGTGAGGGCTAATGGAAGGAAGCTGCTGTTAGCACCCTGTGAGGGCTAATGGAAGGTAGCTGCTGTTAGCGCCCTGTGAGGGCTAATGGAAGGAAGCTGCTGTTAGCACCCTGTGAGGGCTAATGGAAGGAAGCTGCTGTTAGCGTCCTGTGAGGGCTAATGGAAGGAAGCTGCTGTTAGCGTCCTGTGAGGGCTAATGGAAGGAAGCTGCTGTTAGCGTCCTGTGAGGGCTAATGGAAGGAAGCTGCTGTTAGCGCCCTGTGAGGGCTAATGGAAGGAAGCTGCTGTTAGCGTCCTGTGAGGGCTAATGGAAGGTAGCTGCTGTTAGCGCCCTGTGTGGGCTAAAGGAAGGTAGATGCTGTTAGCGCCCTGTGAGGGCTAATGGAAGGAAGCTGCTGTTAGCGTCCTGTGAGGGCTAAAGGAAGGTAGCTGCTGTTAGCGCCCTGTGAGGGCTAATGGAAGGTAGCTGCTGTTAGCGCCCTGTGAGGGCTAATGGAAGGAAGCTGCTGTTAGCGTCCTGTGATGGCTAAAGGAAGGTAGCTGCTGTTAGCGCCCTGTGAGGGCTAATGGAAGGTAGCTGCTGTTAGCGCCCTGTGTGGGCTAATGGAAGGTAGCTGCTGTTAGCGCCCTGTGTGGGCTAAAGGAAGGTAGCTGCTGTTAGCGCCCTGTGAGGGCTAATGGAAGGAAGCTGCTGTTAGCGCCCTGTGTGGGCTAATGGAAGGTAGCTGCTGTTAGCGCCCTGTGTGGGCTAAGGTGATAGATGTTCCTGTCATGTCTTTTACATACCACAGATGTTCGCTAAACTTTCTGAACGGTCTCTAATCAGTGCGATCCAAATGGGTGATGAATAATAAGAAGACCGTCTCTACTCGTCTAATCAAGCCTCATTCACACCGTGTCAATTGCTGACAGAGAGTATTTGTGTGATTGACAGAAGAGGAGAAGCCACACACATTTTGTGACATTGACACAGCAGGTCACGTGACATTGACACAGCAGGTCACGTGACATTGACACAGCAGGTCACGTGACATTGACACAGCAGGTCACGTGACATTGACACAGCAGGTCACGTGACATTGACACAGCAGGTCACGTGACATTGACACAGCAGGTCACGTGACATTGACACAGCAGGTCACGTGACATTGACACAGCAGGTCACGTGACATTGACACAGCAGGTCACGTGACATTGACACAGCAGGTCACGTGACATTGACACAGCAGGTCACATGTCCTACAACCTCTGTTCACTGGTAGATGACAGCTAACATTCACAGAACAGAGGCTTGTAGTCAGAGCCCAGTTGGAGAAATAAAAAGAGACGCCATTCACATAGATGATAGGGTAGAGACGTAGTGCTACTTAAAACAGAAAACAAAGTTTATGTGAAATGATTCTGATGCAGACAAATCAAATATGAAATATCTCCAGCGGTTAGGTTGGGCTCTACGGTGTCGTCTGATACAAACGTTCAACACCACAATAATGACATCATCATCCGTTCCTTCCTGTTGCTCCAGTCTCTCTGTTCAAGTCCTAATTGTATTCAGGGCTCCTTTCATCCTGTCATCCGTCCCCAATTTCATTTTAATACTCTGGCAGAAATCCCTAGAGATGACCTCTGACCAGACACCACGTACACATTACTGCAGACAGAAGACAACAGGCCTATTATGGTTAAACATCCTATCAAACATGGAAAAGTAAGAAGAGACGAAGGCAGCAGAGACGAAGGCAGGAGAGACGAAGGTAGGAGAGACGAAGGTAGGAGAGACGAAGGTAGGAGAGACGAAGACAGGAGAGACGAAGACAGGAGAGACGAAGGCAGGAGAGACGAAGGCAGGAGAGACGAAGGCAGGAGAGACGAAGGTAGGAGAGACAAAGGTAGGAGAGACGAAGGTAGGAGAGACGAAGACAGGAGAGACGAAGGCAGGAGAGACGAAGGCAGGAGAGACGAAGACAGGAGAGACGAAGACAGGAGAGACGAAGGCAGGAGAGACGAAGGCAGGAGAGACGAAGGCAGGAGAGACGAAGGTAGGAGAGACGAAGGCAGGAGAGACGAAGGTAGGAGAGACGAAGGTAGGAGAGACGAAGGCAGGAGAGACGAAGGTAGGAGAGACGAAGACAGGAGAGACGAAGGCAGGAGAGACGAAGGCAGGAGAGACGAAGGTAGGAGAGAGAGACTCGTGTCCTGGGAGGCCTTGAGGGAGACCTAATGAGGGGATTGGAGGGGAGTAGAGAGGGGGGGTTAAAGGCCACGGCGTCTCCACTGTGGTGGAAGTAAAGCTCTGCAGTCCGTCTGGGTGGGGCAGAGGGGACCATTATGTTTATTGTGGTGGAGGGGGAGCAGAACCCAGAGCCTCAGGTCATCCAGGACTGATCCTGATGGGAGAAGATAAGAAGATGCAAAAGAAACATCACACCATAAAGAAGGAGTACGGCTTATCTAGGCTGTGGTGGTCATAGAGGATGACACCAAATGTTTCTAATACATCCTACACCTACACCTACACCTACATCATACATCTACACCTACACCTACACCTACACCTACATCATACATCTACACCTACATCCTACACCTAAATCCTACACCTACACCTACATCCTAGACCTACACCTACACCTACATCATACATCTACACCTACATCCTACACCTACATCATACATCCTACACCTACACCTACATCTACATCTACACCTACATCTACATCCTACATCTACACCTACACCTACACCTACATCATACACCTACATCTACACCTACATCTACATCCTACATCTACACTTACATCTACATCTACATCTACATCATACATCTACACTTACACCTACATCATACATCCTACATCATACATCATACATTATACATCTACATCTACATCCTACATCTACATCCTACATCTACACCTACATCTACATCTACACCTACATCTACATCTACATCTACATCTACATCTACACCTACATCATACATCCTACATCTACACCTACAACTACATCCTACATCTACATCCTACATCTACACCTACACCTACATCTACATCCTACATCTACACCTACATCTACACCTACATCTACACCTACATCTACACCTACATCTACATCTACACCTACATCTACATCTACATCTACACCTACATCATACATCCTACATCTACACCTACAACTACATCCTACACCTACATCTACATCCTACATCTACATCCTACATCTACACCTACACCTACATCTACATCCTACATCTACACCTACACCTACATCTACACCTACATCTACACCTACATCTACACCTACATCTACATCTACATCCTACACCTACACCTACATCTACATAACAGATGATGCAGGACAACCAGACGGGCCACCAGACGGGCCACCAGACGGGCCACCAGACGGGCCACCAGTAGTGCACTGATTGGTCTCCATGTGAAGTGAGTCTGATGATTGGTGCTGATAATGACTGTGGGCGGTTCATATACAACTACTTCGACCTTTGACTCAATCAGCAGCAGCCCTAGCCTTGGGGGACGCCTCACTTCCTGTCTGGGTTTCCAGTTTGTGTTCTCCTCCTCCTCTACCTGAACATGTCTGAGTCTCCCTGGTTACTACCCTCCTAGAGCTTTAGTACACCCGCTCCTAGCTGTGTCAGAAGACCCAGGAACATTTATGGAATAACCCCTTCATATCTGCTTCCATCAATCCAATTCCATTTGACTATATATCATTAAACATGCATTGGGTTGGATTCAGGTTGATCAGGACCCGGACAGTCTTTCTCAATTTCTCAAAAAAGAAACCATCTAACAATAGATCATTTTCTGTAATTTCTATATTTATGAGATTGAAGTAACTTTTGATTTTGTTAAATATTTTGTTAGTTAATCTCAATAATGTTGTAGACAATGGAACCCCAAATACAGGTCAACTGCCTTCATTAAATACATCCCACATTTACAATTCACAGTAATGGTTCTTTTACAGTGAATAGCCTCATTCTGTAAAAAAGCAAGTTACCATTTTTGTCAGGGATGTTTTGATCAATGGCTCAATGAAGTTCAAATCCCCCTGCTTATTGTGTCATGCTGTTCTGGTTGGCATTGGCAGCTTTATGCTCTTCTGTTCTGCGTACATACCTCATTGGACTACTTTCTCAAGTATTTTATACGCTATTGCTTTGCCAATAGTGGAGTCAATATGTATACTAAGCTGAGGAAATATAGAGCTGTAATGCAGTAAAAGGAGAGAGGTTTGCACAGTAACGATTGCCAATACAGCAGCCGGGAACCAGCCATCGACTCATTGGGTACTTTGATCTGCACATCAACCCATAGGAGATGGAGAACTCCATGATATATGATTATGCAAAGGGCAGTGTGTTGTCTCTGCTGATGGGTGCTGCTTACAAATAGACACACATGAACACACATATATACACAGATACACACACACACACAGATATACACAGATACACACACACACACAGATATACACAGATATATACAGTTACACACATATATACACACATACACACACACACACACAGATATACACAGATATATACAGATACACACATATATACACAGATATACACACACACACACACACACACACACACACACATATATATATACACAGATATACACACACAGAGCAGAAAACACCACAATACCAGCATTAATTTTTCATCACATCATGCTCAATACAAAATGCAATAAGTGTTTGTTGTAAGACGATTCCCATGCACTTACAGCACTTCAGTGTGCAGTAAGGTCTTCTCCTTAGAGGTCTGGCCGTCAGGTTTGTCTGACTCACTTTATCTCCAATGGATGGCATCTGATGCCCTGGTCTGGTGAGGAAATTATGCTAACTGGCTAACAAGCTACTGTAGCTACCGTATGCCTGGGATAACAGGCTAGCTTGCTAACTGAGGTATGCCTGGGATAACAGGCTAGCTTGCTAACTGAGGTATGCCTGGGATAACAGGCTAGCTTGCTAACTGAGGTATGCCTGTGATAAAGGGCTAGCTTGCTAACTGAGGTATGCCTGGGATAACAGGCTAGCTTGCTAACTGAGGTATGCCTGGGGCTAACTGAGGTATGCCTGGGATAACAGGCTAGCTTGCTACACTTTTACAGTGTATTATTTAGTTGTTTTAGATATTCTATCATTATATGATCTTACAGACATTAGTCAGAGGACACAGAGACAGTGGAGACAGAGAGACAGAGGAGACAGAGACAGAGGAGACAGAGACAGAGGAGACAGAGACAGAGGAGACAGAGACAGAGACAGAGGAGACAGAGACAGAGGAAACAGAGGAGACAGAGACAGGAGGCAGAGACAGAGACAGAGGAGGCAGAGACAGAGGAGACAGAGACAGAGGAGACAGAGGAGACAAAGACAGAGGAAACAGAGGAGACAGAGACAGGAGGCAGAGACAGTGACAGAGACAGAGGAGGCAGAGACAGAGGAGACATAGACAGAGACAGAGAAGACAGAGACAGAGGAGACAGAGGAGACAGAGACAGAGGAGACAGAGACAGAGGAGACAGAGACAGAGGAGACAGAGACAGAGGAGACAGAGACAGAGACAGAGGAGGCAGAGACAGAGAAGACAGAGACAGAGGAGACAGAGACAGAGGAGACAGAGACAGAGGAGACAGAGACAGAGGAGACAGAGACAGAGACAGAGGAGGCAGAGACAGAGGAGACATAGACAGAGAAGACAGAGACAGAGGAGACAGAGACAGAGGAGACAGAGACAGAGACAGAGACATAGACAGAGAAGACAGAGACAGAGGAGACATAGACAGAGAAGACAGAGACAGAGGAGACAGAGACAGAGGAGACAGAGACAGAGACAGAGACATAGACAGAGAAGACAGAGACAGAGGAGACAGAGACAGAGGAGACAGAGACAGAGGAGACAGAGACAGAGTCTGGCACCAACAACCAAGACATGTTCAAAGTCACTTAAATCACTTCACCCCATTCTGATGTCTGGTCTGAACTTCAGCAGATTGTCTTGACCATGTCTGCAAGCCTAAATGCATTTGTTTGCTCCCACATGATTGGATGTTTACATATTTACCATAACGAGCAGTTATAAAGGTGTACCTAATGAACTGGCCGGTGGGGAGATGTCAGCATTGGTTGTTTTTTTTTCATCCAGCAAATAGGCTCTGATGCAACAAAACACACACAGCACTCTTGACTTTGATAGAGGATTTGCAGAAGTCAGCTTTATGTATGGAAGAGAGAGGACATTGACATGCAAATGATGGTCTTGAATTTTATTGAGCCGAGCACATTTAAGGTAATTTGCAGTTTGGAGTTTTAATGGAAGTGAGAGGTCCAGTAACTCTTAAGGAGTCAATCTACCAGATTTAGAGGAAGCGAGCTCATAGATCTCATGATTGACAGCAGCCCTATAACATAAACAGGGAAGAGAGAGAGAAATGCCGGAACAGACCGTAATTCCCACCAAAGACCTGTAAAAACTCCACACTGTACTCTTCATCTCACCTCACAGGGGCTATAATCTACAGCTCACCTCAGATGGGCTCTAGTCTACAGCTCACCTCAGATGGGCTCTAGGTTACATCTCACCTCAGAGGGGCTCTAGTCTACAGCTCACCTCAGATGGGCTCTAGTTTACAGCTCACCTCAGAGGGGCTCTAGTTTACAGCTCACCTCAGATGGGCTCTAGTCTATATCTCACCTCACAGGGGCTCTAGTCTACAGCTCACCTCAGAGGGGCTCTAGTCTACAGCTCACCTCAGGGGGGCTCTAGTCTACATCTCACATCACAAGAGCTCTAGTCTACAGCTCACCTCAGATGGGCTCTAGTTTACAGCTCACCTCAGAGGGGCTCTAGTCTACTGCTCACCTCAGAGGGGCTCTAGTTTACAGCTCACCTCACAGGGGCTCTAGTCTACAGCTCACCTCAGATGGGCTCTAGTCTACAGCTCACCTCAGATGGGCTCTAGTCTACAGCTCACCTCAGAGGGGCTCTAGTCTACAGCTCACCTCAGATGGGCTCTAGTCTACAGCTCACCTCAGATGGGCTCTAGTTTACAGCTCACCTCAGAGGGGCTCTAGTCTACAGCTCACCTCAGAGGGGCTCTAGTCTACAGCTCACCTCAGAGGGGCTCTAGTCTGCAGCTCACCTCACAGGGGTTCTAGTCTACAGCTCACCTCAGAGGGGCTCTAGTCTACAGCTCACCTCAGAGGGGCTCTAGTCTGCAGCTCACCTCAGAGGGACTCTAGTCTACTGCTCACGTCACAGGGGTTCTAGTCTACAGCTCACCTCAGAGGGGCTCTAGTTTACAGCTCACCTCACAGGGGCTCTAGTTTACAGCTCACCTCAGAGGGGCTCTAGTCTACAGCTCACCTCAGAGGGGCTCTAGTCTACATCTCACCTCACAGGGGCTCTAGTCTACAGCTCACCTCACAGGGGCTCTAGTCTGCAGCTCACCTCAGAGGGGCTCTAGTCTACAGCTCACCTCGGAGGGGGCTCTAGTCTACATCTCACCTCACAGAGGCTCTAGTCTACAGCTCACCTCAGAGGGGCTCTAGTCTACAGCTCACCTCAGAGGGGCTCTAGTCTACAGCTCACCTCGGAGGGGGCTCTAGTCTACATCTCACCTCACAGAGGCTCTAGTCTACAGCTCACCTCAGAGGGGCTCTAGTCTACAGCTCACCTCAGATGGGCTCTAGTTTACAGCTCACCTCAGAGGGGCTCTAGTTTACAGCTCACCTCAGAGGGGCTCTAGTCTACAGCTCACCTCAGAGGGGCTCTAGTCTACATCTCAAGTATTGTTTTTGAAATGATGAGCGTGGATCATAAATACTGCTCACAGAGAGCTCTTTCCTTCTCATGATAAATGGATTGAACTTATGTGCTGCCTACAATAGAGCTGGGTTCTGATGGCAGGACTCAGGGACGTAACCATGAAACTTTGTAGTATCAGGCTACGATAAGTCAGGCTCTGACGGCTAAGTGTCTGTGTTTGCACTACATTCTGTGGCCCCTGACGGCTCTTCTCTCTCTAAGTGTCTGTGTGTCTGTGCCACCAGAGGAGATCGAGCTATAGCGTCAGGTGGTAATTGGGTTATGGTGGCGGGTGATGGATTAAAGCACAGTGCTGGAGCGTCTCATGCAACATTAGTGTGTCTGAGACGTCACAACTCAAGCTCTCTCATTAATCGCCAGCCCTTTACATTAATGCATTAGCTTTATTAGCGGCTAGAAGTCGCCAAGCACTTTAAGATGTCTCTCTGAGGTGGGAGGCAGGACTAATATCTGAGGCAGGAGGCAGGACCAATCTCTGAGGCAGGAGGCAGGACTAATATCTGAGGCAGGAGGCAGGACCAATCTCTGAGGCAGGAGGCAGGACTAATATCTGAGGCAGGAGGCAGGACCAATCTCTGAGGCAGGAGGCAGGACCAATCTCTGAGGCAGGAGGCAGGACCAATCTCTGAGGCAGGAGGCAGGACCAATCTCTGAGGCAGGAGGCAGGACCAATCTCTGAGGCAGGACTAATATCTGAGGCAGGAGGCAGGACCAATCTCTGAGGCAGGAGGCAGGACTAATATCTGAGGCAGGAGGCAGGACCAATCTCTGAGGCAGGAGGCAGGACTAATCTCTGAGGCAGGAGGCAGGACCAATCTCTGAGGCAGGAGGCAGGACCAATCTCTGAGGCAGGAGGCAGGACCAATCTCTGAGGCAGGACTAATATCTGAGGCAGGAGGCAGGACCAATCTCTGAGGCAGGAGGCAGGACTAATATCTGAGGCAGGAGGCAGGACCAATCTCTGAGGCAGGAGGCAGGACTAATATCTGAGGCAGGAGGCAGGACCAATCTCTGAGGCAGGAGGCAGGACCAATCTCTGAGGCAGGAGGCAGGACCAATCTCTGAGGCAGGAGGCAGGACCAATCTCTGAGGCAGGAGGCAGGACCAATCTCTGAGGCAGGACTAATATCTGAGGCAGGAGGCAGGACCAATCTCTGAGGCAGGAGGCAGGACTAATATCTGAGGCAGGAGGCAGGACCAATCTCTGAGGCAGGAGGCAGGACTAATCTCTGAGGCAGGAGGCAGGACCAATCTCTGAGGCAGGAGGCAGGACCAATCTCTGAGGCAGGAGGCAGGACCAATCTCTGAGGCAGGACTAATATCTGAGGCAGGAGGCAGGACCAATCTCTGAGGCAGGAGGCAGGACTAATATCTGAGGCAGGAGGCAGGACTTATATCTGAGGCAGGACCAATCTCTAGGACCAGTCTCCAGACATGGGGATGTATCCGACCCTAGGCCTCTGTTTGATCATTAAGGAACATTTATCCAAAGTGTGATTGCTGAATATGTCTCATGTTCAAGTGATAATCAAGAATCAACCACGCACCCCTCTGATTGGGCTGTCTCTGATTGGACTGTCTCTGATTGGTCTGTCTCTGATTGGGCTGTCTCTGATTGGGCTGTCTCTGATTGGGCTGTCTCTGATTGGGCTGTCTCTGATTGGGCTGTCTCTGATTGGGCTGTCTCTGATTGGGCTGTCTCTGATTGGGCTGCCTCTGATTGGGCTGTCTCTGATTGGGCTGTCTCTGATTGGGCTGTCTCTGATTGGGCTGTCTCTGATTGGGCTGTCTCTGATTGGGCTGTCTCTGATTGGCTTAAACGTCTGAGGGCTGGTACTGCAGCTCCCTTGGCCAGGCAGGGGCAGTAGCGTCCAGCCTTTACCAGCCCTGGACATCATGGCTGAGCATCACGTCAATCAGTCCCAAATTAGGCGCCCTCCTGTCCACTTGAGCACCCGGGGAGAGGGGAACCCCATTGTCTTGTTTTCCTGGATAATTTTCTGAGGCTAATAAAAGAGAACAGAACTGCAGACATTCTTTTACTAAATCTAAATATCAGAGAGAAGCTGGACACACTTTTACATCAGTGATCCCTCACTGTGGAAATGGACCCTGCTCCTATTTCCTGTTCCCTAACACGCACGCACACACGTGGCTCCAGGGCTGACAGTAATCCTGGTCAACAGTATTCCCGGTCAACGGTATTCCCGGTCAACGGTATTCCCGGTCAACGGTATTCCCGGTCAACGGTATTCCCGGTCAACGGTATTCCCGGTCAACAGTATTCCCGGTCAAGTTCCCCTTTTATGTGAGGTAGACATGTTCTCAAGTGTAAGCCAACATTGAGTCAATCTTGTGTATTTGGGGCAGTTCGTCTTTTGACAAAGTGATATGAAGTGTTAGGTTACAACAGCGCTGTCTCTGCAGTTTGTTCAAAGAAGGTGGAAATCGTTCAAGTTATGGATTGACAGAAGAGAAGGACATTGATTGCCTGGGTGTGTGCAGGCTACAGCACCACTGGAATTGGAGAAACACAAACCATTTTAATTCAACTCAGTCACACATTTCATTTATTATGTGGGATAGTCTTAAGGAAATGGATCCACAGTACTGATGGCTTTATGCCGGGTTATTTAACCAAACCTACCAAGTTACACAAATTAACATTAAGTTTTCTGAAAATTATAAAGTGTCTATCACTATACAGTAATTATGTCATGTACTGTAGATGGGATTTGAACAGTACATTTGTCATGGGTTTCGATGCATACAACAAAACTATAGAAATTATACCATAGAGGGTCCACCAATATGCAGTATCAATATGCAGTATCAATATGCAGTACCAATATGCAGTATCAATATGCAGTATCAATATGCAGTATCAATATGCAGTATCAATACGCAGTACCAATATGCAGTATCAATATGCAGTATCAATATGCAGTATCAATATGCAGTATCAATATGCAGTACCAATATGCAGTACCAATATGCAGTATCAATATGCAGTATCAATACGCAGTACCAATATGCAGTACCAATATGCAGTATCAATATGCAGTATCAATATGCAGTATCAATATGCAGTACCAATATGCAGTACCAATATGCAGTATCAATATGCAGTATCAATATGCAGTATCAATATGCAGTACCAATATGCAGTACCAATATGCAGTACCAATATGCAGTATCAATATGCAGTATCAATATGCAGTACCAATATGCAGTATCAATATGCAGTATCAATATGCAGTATCAATATGCAGTACCAATATGCAGTACCAATATGCAGTACCAATATGCAGTATCAATATGCAGTACCAATATGCAGTATCAATATGCAGTATCAATATGCAGTATCAATATGCAGTATCAATATGCAGTATCAATATGCAGTACCAATATGCAGTACCAATATGCAGTATCAATATGCAGTACCAATATGCAGTATCAATATGCAGTACCAATATGCAGTATCAATATGCAGTACCAATATGCAGTATCAATATGCAGTACCAATATGCAGTATCAATATGCAGCCTAATCTGACTCAGGAGGTGTGACATTATGAGCCCTGGAGAATATAATGCACCAGCATCTCCTCAACAAGCCTTCTAATCTGACTCAGGAGGTGTGACATTATGAGCCCTGGAGAATATAATGCACCAGCATCTCCTCAACAAGCCTTCTAATCTGACTCAGGAGGTGTGACATTATGAGCCCTGGAGAATATAATGCACCAGCATCTCCTCAACAAACCTTCTAATCTGACTCAGGAGGTGTGACATTATGAGTCCTGGAGAATATAATGCACCAGCATCTCCTCAACAAACCTTCTTAAGGATCAGAGTCAAGTCAGGGATGCTCGGATTACATGAAGGGATAATATTTGGTGTTCATCCCCTAACAATCTGTAATCTGAACTAATGTCATCTATCACTCTACTGCAGGAAAAGGTGGTATTTGCATCTGGATTAACTCTAGTAGTAAGGATACAGAACTGTGTGTTATGTTTAGCGGTGCATGAATGAAGAAAGCAGAAAGCATTCATATAATAAATCTGGTGCCCTATGTACAGTAAGTGTCAGGAAACGTGAGGTTGGACACAAGAACACGGAGAACGAACAACATTTATTAATGAAAAGATAAACTATAACAAAAGAACACTAAACAAGACAGGACATAAGCAAAAACGTAACAAAGGCTAATGCCAAACAAAGACCGACAAGACACTCTGAAAAAGGAGGAATTAAAATAAGGACTGTGATTAGGGAAACGGGTGAGGGCAATAAACCTATAAACAGCCAATAATGTCCAATTCATTTCACAATAAGACCAGATCTCACAATGTCCTGCAGCACTGATCAAATATAATTTTCAGAGCCAATAAAAAAACAGATTATGGTTTTCTTTTTTAAATACAATAAGACAACCAACAGAGCGATACATATGTTAGCATGCCCCTTTGTAAGGCCACAACAACCATAAATACTTCAGAAAGTTTTTTGGTTTTAACTTCTGAAATTAGAGCAGATTTCTAGATAGAGAAAGATATTCAAGTAGACATCCGCTGGATCCACGCTACAAAGATTAAACTAAAATTATATTATGACAAGTTTTACTAAGTTAAGGGCTTTTATTTGGATAACATTGATAAGAGGCTTCTCTGACTAGCTGGGTAAACATCTAATACATTCAGCCATGTCTTGTTCGTTCTTAAACAATGGATTGGACATCCTCTCAGTAAGTTGGGGAAACAGAGGTTATTGGCCCGTTTCTTTATTATTATCTCGTAAGCTTTGAAAATCTGTGAACATCTGTGAACATCTACGAACACGACACATAAGTTGTGTTTGTCTCCCGCTGTTCATTTCCTCTCCTTCATCCTACCGTTCCATGAAGTGAAGAAGAGATTTTTTTGGTTAACGGAGTCACTGTCACAGAGACAGACACAGACACAGAGACAGACACAGACACATGCACAGACGCAGACACAGAGACAGACAGACACTCAGACACAGAGACAGACACAGAGACAGAGACAAACACATGCACAGAGACAGACACAGAGACAGACACAGAGACAGACAGACACAGACACAGAGACAGACAGACACATACAGACACAGAGACAGTCAAACACCTCACGCTCTGATTAAAGCAATAAATCTGATTGTTTTTCCCCACTCCGTTTTTAGGAGCACACGATGTGTGGGAGCTTCCCCCTGGCCTCTTTCATTCCTGGCCCCAGGTGCCCTCATGTCGCAAGTGAAACCTGATCACAGTTAGAAGTGCTAAACCTAGAGAGGAAAAATGCTTTTAGGAACTTTTAAAACTGTGTTTAACAGTGTATTTTTAGTGGTCACTAAAAGCTAGGCTGCCAAAACACATGGAGCCAGTTCTGGTCAGGTAGGACTTGGCCTCCATCTCTTTGCTCCGTCACGCTCCAGTCCTCCATGGGCCTCTGACATTCCTGCCTGCTCCCTCCTCTTTCAAAGACAAAGACTGTGACATGAACACTGGTACAAGGACAGATCGACGCTCAAAGGGGCACTTACATTAGATATCTCATAAGCCTAAAAACCTCCTCTGGAGACTCTGAACATTTCTGAACATCTCTGAAGTTCTCACTGCATAACTACGTGCTAGATTAAAATGCGCCTCTGGTTCTTGGACTTGTTGACAGTGACACTTAATGTCCTGGAGACTTCACCTGGCATGTTATAATGGGCTGCAGTGTGTTAGAAATGTAACCTGATTGTGTGACATTAGTGGTGACCGTTTATTGGCTCACAGACTCGGCATTATACTGGTTACTGTAATACTGTCAGACAGGAAAGCAATAGAAATAAATTGCTGCATCGATGAGTAAGTAAAAGTAATAAAATTAAATAAAGTCAACATGTAAATATACAATGTGCATCATTACGCTGTTCTTATTCAGGCCTCAGTTCAATTATGTGTGTTCAGGTTTAATAGTTTAATAGTTTGGTCATTTAAGACTATTCTAATACACCACCTTAAATTAAATACTATGTATTTCACTAGATTAACAGATAATAATTATGATTTGGTTTTTCACAAACTACTTCATCTAACTTTATTGGAACTGAATTTGTAATTGAGGTATTCAAAAGCATATTTGTTCTGTAGTCAGTAGTGACATCCAGATAAATACTGGACTTTACATTGTAATGATGACAGTGAACAGATATGGCTCTCTGGTTGTTGTAGTGAATTTCTTAACCTCCTATTATCGAACATTCAGAACAGAAAAATAGTCTAGTTGGTCAATGGGTGAAGCAGTGTAGAAACCAGGTGAATCTCACTGGTCCTTAGAGTGGGTGAAGCAGTGAAACCAGGTGAATCTCACTGGTCCTTAGAGTGGGTGAAGCAGTGTAGAAACCAGGTGAATCTCACTGGTCCTTAGGGTGAAGTGGGTGAATCTCACTGGTCCTTAAAGTGAAGCAGTGTAGAAACCAGGTGAATCTCACTGGTCCTTAAAGTGGGTGAAGCAGTGAAACCAGGTGAATCTCACTGGTCCTTAAAGTGGGTGAAGCAGTGTAGAAACCAGGTGAATCTCACTGGTCCTTAGAGTGGGTGAAGCAGTGTAAAACCAGGTGAATCTCACTGGTCCTTAGAGTGGGTGAAGCAGTGTAGAAACCAGGTGAATCTCACTGGTCCTTAGAGTGGGTGAAGCAGTGAAACCAGGTGAATCTCACTGGTCCTTAGAGTGGGTGAAGCAGTGTAGAAACCAGGTGAATCTCACTGGTCCTTAGAGTGGGTGAAGCAGTGTAGAAACCAGGTGAATCTCACTGGTCCTTAAAAGTGGGTGAATCTCACTGGTCCTTAGTGGGTGAAACCAGGTGAATCTCACTGGTCCTTAGAGTGGGTGAAGCAGTGAAACCAGGTGAATCTCACTGGTCCTTAGAGTGGGTGAAGCAGTGTAGAAACCAGGTGAATCTCACTGGTCCTTAGAGTGGGTGAAGCAGTGTAGAAACCAGGTGAATCTCACTGGTCCTTAGAGTGGGTGAAGCAGTGAAACCAGGTGAATCTCACTGGTCCTTAGAGTGGGTGAAGCAGTGAAACCAGGTGAATCTCACTGGTCCTTAGAGTGGGTGAAGCAGTGAAACCAGGTGAATCTCACTGGTCCTTAGAGTGGGTGAAGCAGTGAAACCAGGTGAATCTCACTGGTCCTTAGAGTGGGTGAAGCAGTGAAACCAGGTGAATCTCACTGGTCCTTAGAGTGGGTGAAGCAGTGTAGAAACCAGGTGAATCTCACTGGTCCTTAGAGTGGGTGAAGCAGTGTAGAAACCAGGTGAATCTCACTGGTCCTTAGAGTGGGTGAAGCAGCGTACAAACCAGGTGAAATAGGCTGTCGTCTCTCCAGACTGGGTCTGATGACAGATCTCTTGACCTCCTCATTCCTCCACTTGTAAAACCAGCAACAGGGGGTCCCAGCAAGTGAAGAAATGGGAGCCATGTGACATAAGACAGCACCTATAAATATGCAGGAGATCACAGGGCCACTTAATGTAGAGGAGGAGAGGCTGGGGTTTTACCACCACGTCTACAACGTCTTAAAAAAGGTCTGTCGTGTCATATGATACCAATAAAAGCCAAACACTTCCTCGCTGGCAGAAAAAGGCCCTAAACCTGCCACAACTCACAGACTCAAGACTGGGATGGGATGTTTTCTTCTTCTCTGTTCTACTAGAGGCAGAGTCTACTCCTTTACAGACAGTCGTGACTAAACAGACAAATCTAAGAACTCAGGGCAAAGGAGGAGGATTACATTTCTGTGGGGGTGGAACTGGGAGCCAGTGCTGATTCATGGGAAGAGGTGATTAATAAAGTCAAGAGGAGTGTCTCCAGATTGGGCTGGACTTAATTGGGAGGGCTGGGCATTGAAGAGCTTTAGGACAGTAGCATAGATGAGATGAGAAGAAAGTCCCACTCAGTCCATTTCCTCCAACAGAGCAGTTTGTATGTAAAGAGGCAGTGTTGTTTTGGATCTAGCGTTCTGGTTTTAGCGTTCTGGGGCTAGTGTTCTGGAGATAATGTTCATGGGCTAGTGTTCTGGATCTAGCATTCTGGTGTTAGTGTTCTGGGGCTAGTGTTCTGGGGCTAGTGTTCTGGATCTAGCATTCTGGTGTTAGTGTTCTGGGGCTAATGTTCTGGGGCTAGTGTTCTGGGGCTAGTGTTCTGGGGCTAGTGTTCTGGGGCTAGCGTTCTGGAGATAATGTTCATGGGCTAGTGTTCTGGATCTAGCGTTCTGGTGTTAGTGTTCTGGGGCTAGTGTTCTGGGGCTAGTGTTCTGGGGCTAGCGTTCTGGAGATAATGTTCATGGGCTAGTGTTCTGGATCTAGCGTTCTGGTGTTAGTGTTCTGGGGCTAGTGTTCTGGGGCTAGTGTTCTGGGGCTAGTGTTCTGGGGCTAGTGTTCTGGGGCAAGCGTTCTGGGGCTAGCGTTCTGGGGCTAGCGTTCTGGGGCTAGCGTTCTGGGGCTAGCGTTCTGGGGCTAGTGTTCTGGGGCTAGTGTTCTGGGGCTAGTGTTCTGTTCAATTATGAAACTATAATCCCTCCAAAATTGATGAAAAGACTAGAAGGAAACTGGTACGAGCAGCTTCCTAGAGGCCTACAGCAACATTAAAGGATCTGCAGGAATTTCTGGAAAGTATTGGCTGTGACAATGGGCTGTGGTGTAGACTGGCAAGATGGAAGACTTTTCTTATGGAAAAAAACATCCAAGCCTGACTAAAGTTTTCAAAATCAAATCAAGTCTCCCAAAGCATGTGGGCAAATGCCATAACTCCAAAAGGTATGTTTGATGAAAAAAACAACACTGCACATCACCCAAAGACAACCATACCCACAATGAAGCATGGTGGTGGCGGTTGGTGGTTTCTCCTCAGCTGGACCCAAAAACCTTCAGGCTTCTGTTAGAAAGCTGAAGATGAAATTCACCTTTCAGCATGACAACGACCCAAAGCACACATAGAAATCCACAAAATCATGGCTTCACCAGAAGAATATAAACTTTTTGGAATGGCCCAGCCAGAGCCCAGACCTGAATCCAATTGAACATCTTTGTGCTGATCTGAAGAGGGCTGTGCAGAGAAGATGTCCTCATGGTGTGTAGACTTACTTGCAGTTTGGTGAAGTTTAGGGGTTAGGATTAGGGTTAGGGCTATGTTTATGGTGAGGGTTAGGGTTAGGGTTATGGTGAGGGTTAGGGTTAGGGTGATCTACACTGGATGATGCATTCTGAATCACATTTTGTTTATTGTCCTCTCCCATTTTAGGGTGCAAAAGTTTTTTGATATTAACATTATTTACAAAATAGATTTCTTAATTGTTGTGTCACATTCCGGTGTACCAGATGTTAGGAGTCCAAAAGTGTACTGCTCAGACAGACCTGTACTTCAGACATCTTCACCTCCTCCTGTTCGTCAAGGTCTGCTTTTTATCCACATTTATAATATATATATATATATATTATATATATATATAAACAGTAGGGTACAGGGTTAGGTTTAAGGTTCAGTTGTTCATATCAGGCTGGAATTTCTACCATGTTGTTAAGAACTAGGAAACATTACAACAAAAAAAGCGTACTCACAAAGGTTTTTACACTGTAAGAATAACCACTTTAAATCAACTGTTATCTTGAAGTTTTGTAGGATGTTGTTGCATTGTTAAAAAGCAAGTTGAATTTTTTATATAAATATTTACACACACAGTTCTTTAGGCAGAATGCTTCTTTTCTTAACATTACATGGTAACATAATTGGAAAAAACATAATTTGCTTCATGCACTATTCATCGAACATGGTTTGTTCATTTCCTTGTCCTTTTATGGAGGATCTGGTTCTAAAACGTCATCAGTATAATTTCTTTGGGTATTTGTTCTGACAGTGTGCAGGGGTGCAGGCCAGGGGAGATGATGCCATCAATCATTATGAGCTTATAGGAAGGAACCAGAGAGCCAGAGACAGAATAAGATGTCTGTACTAGAGAGACTGACCACGAGCCAGAGACAGAATAAGATGTCTGTACTAGAGAGACTGACCACGAGCCAGAGACAGAATAGAATAAGATGTATGTACTAGAAAGACTGACCACGAGCCAGAGACAGAATAAGATGTCTGTACTAGAGAGACTGACCACGAGCCAGAGACAGAATAGAATAAGATGTCTGTACTAGAAAGACTGACCACGAGCCAGAGACAGAATAAGATGTCTGTACTAGAGAGACTGACCACGAGCCAGAGACAGAATAGAATAAGATGTCTGTACTAGAGAGACTGACCACGAGCCAGAGACAGAATAGAATAAGATGTATGTACTAGAAAGACTGACCACGAGCCAGAGACAGAATAAGATGTCTGTACTAGAGAGACTGACCACGAGCCAGAGACAGAATAAGATGTCTGTACTAGAGAGACTGACCACGAGCCAGAGACAGAATAAGATGTCTGTACTAGAGAGACTGACCACGAGCCAGAGCCATGGTTTATATAGTTTCTGTTTCACACAGGTTCATGTGTTTTTATAGTTTGTTTCACACAGGTACATGTGTTTTTATAGCTTCTGTTTCACACAGGTACATGTGTTTTATAGTTTGTTTCACACAGGTACATGTGTTTTATAGTTTGTTTCACACAGGTACATGTGTTTTTATAGCTTCTGTTTCACACAGGTACATGTGTTTTTATAGTTTGTTTCACACAGGTACATGTGTTTTTATAGCTTCTGTTTCACACAGGTACATGTGTTTTTATAGTTTGTTTCACACAGGTACATGTGTTTTTATAGCTTCTGTTTCACACAGGTACATGTTTTTTCTTGATATTGTATATACATAATACTATAGAAACCAGCATTGTAAGGTATCTATATCAAGGTGATATTGTATCTGTGCAGATAAAACTATATAATGGGGTGACTGGATTTTAATATCTTGTCTGCTTTCTGCATAGTTGACCATGAACTTGTGTAATAATGACGCAGCTCTGTATTGTGTTTCAACCACTGTTCACTAGTGTTGTAGGCTGGATTTGTGTATAAGCACTTTGTGACAACTGTAGATGTAAAAAGGGCTTTATTGAACAACCTTGGATATATCAATGTGTCTCTTATGGTTCCAACTACTTGAAGCACTCCAGATATTTTTATTTTACTTTGAATAAACATGATCAACTGTTAGTTATTCTCAACATATTTTATGTCTTCAAGCTGAAAGGCCATGAAACAAAAAAAATAGTCTAAACAGCCCAGCATTTCTTTAATGTCCCTGTGGAAGGTTGATACGTTCAAAATAAAGCAGTTATCTTTCATATGATGGGTCCATCTGTAGGACAGGTAGAAGCAAGCGTAGTGATTGATCTGGTTTACCCTGTTCTGATTATGACCTTGTGATTCAGTCATTCACAACATTTTAAGCAAAAATCAATAATGTTGAACTTGGAAAAAACAGACCTTTTCCCTCGACTAGGGACTGACTGGAGCCGGCCTCCTGCCTCCTGCCTCCAGCCTCCTGCCTCCTGCCTCCTGCCTCCTGCCTCCTGTCTCCTGCCTCCTGCCTCCTGCCTACAGCCTCCAGCCTCCAGCCTCCAGCCGCCAGCCTCCTGCCTCCTGTCTACTGTCTACTGCCTCCTGCCTCCTGCCTCCTGCCTCCTGCCTCCTGCCTCCTGCCTCCTGCCTCCTGCCTCCTGCCTCCAGCCTCCTGTCTCTGATGCCGACTTGCTTTAATCAGCTCTGGATCCTTAATGAATGTAGTCTGATAGTCTGCTGAATAGAAGAGGACGAAGGAAGGACATTTCTGGAACTGATTACTGACTCATTTCCTTGTTTATCCTGCCTTTGAAAGTGAGAGCAACCCAGACTGCCTCCTCCTTCCACCCGGACGGCCCTTCACTGATCGCTCCCCCACCTTCCTTTTTCTCCCTCTCTATTTCTCTACCTCTCACTCTTTTACAGTCTTTCTTCCCCTCTTTTCTATCTTTCTATACCGATGCCTTCCTCCCATTTTTGTATCATTGTGACCTGGCTTGTAAACATTTGGCACACCGGCCATTCTCTGTTCATGTGTTTCCTGGCCTCCTCCTGGCCTCCTCCTGGCCTCCTCCTGGCCTCCTCATGGCCTCCTCCTGGCCTCCTCATGGCCTCCTCATGGCCCTTGTCGGGCTCAAGTAGGGCAGCCGTCTCAGTACTGAAGTTAATGGTTGTAAATCTCCAACTAACCTCCCCAACAGCTGTCTCTCCAGCCTCTTTCTTTTACTCTCCTTTCTTACTGTTCCCCTTGTTTCTTTGTTTTCCTCCTCCCTCCTCCTTGAACAACCCCCTTCCTCTCCTCCTCCTTGAAATGGGGAAGATGAAGGCATTGGAGGCACTTGCTGATAAAACAACCACTCCAGCAAATTTTTCAGAAATTGGCTTTTTCCCCCGAAAGTGGCTGGAGGCCGGAAGAGATGGAGGGAAGGAGGGACAACGGGAACAAGAGATGGAGGGAAGGAGGGGCGATGGGAACAAGTGTCTAAAGTTCTTTTTTCCTCTTTTCATTGAAAAGAAGAATGGAGGAAAGCTGGCTGTTGGACATGTCTTTCATTTGCAATCCAGCCTCAAAGGCGTTGCAAGCTTTAGGCACGCTGGTTAGTGCTCAATAATGACACGATTGGACCCTGGTCTGTAGAACTTCACCTCGGCTCGGCTCCGCTCTGCAACCCAACCCCACCCCATCCCCCTAACACACCCCACACTCTCTCTGCTATTGTCAGTGGAACCGACCTGGGTCCTCGGCTGGAGACGGGCCGCTGTACTGACTGGATGGGGAAAATATGTTCTGAGCCCTTGAGTGTTTGAAAGGAGGTCCGGTTGGCTGGTGCTTTGTGATGCCTGACTGCTGAACCTGTGTGCTGGAGGGAGGAGAGCCGAGGAGAGCTGAGGAGAGTCGAGGAGAGCCGAGGAGAGCTGAGGAGAGCTGAGGAGAGCTGAGGAGAGGAGAGGAGAGCTGAGGAGAGCTGAGGAGAGGAGAGCTGAGGAGAGGAGAGCTGAGGAGAGGAGAGCTGAGGAGAGCTGAGGATAGCTGAGGAGAGCCGAGGAGAGGAGAGCTGAGGAGAGCTGAGGAGAGGAGAGGAGAGCTGAGGAGAGCTGAGGAGAGGAGAGGAGAGCTGAGGAGAGCTGAGGAGAGGAGAGCTGAGGAGAGCTGAGGAGAGGAGAGCTGAGGAGAGGAGAGGAGAGCCAAGGTGAGCTGAGGAGAGGAGAACTGAGGAGAGCTGAGGAGAGCTGAGGAGAGCTGAGTTAATGTTTCAACAAGAACATAACCCTTTAATAGTGGGTGTTCCGGACATTTCTAACCCACATGATAATGACCATGATCATAATAATAGGAAAACATGCCCTTTGAAGACGTTCATGTTTGTATGTCAAGAGTCCATGCTTTGATCAATGCTTGTACAAGGAGACCATTAAATATCATTATGTCTTTTATTCGCAATCTAAATGTCCCTGTTCTGTTTTTGGCTGGAAGTAGAGAGAGGTTTGGCCATGCTTATATCTCATCCAGACAGACGCATCTCTGACACCCGGGTGCCCTGGAGAGACAGGTGACATCCTCCAATCATGTCCCATAACACCCTCTGTGTCTCCACACAGCATTCATTTGGTTTGACAAGTAAGTATTTAACCTGGTTCTGGAATAAGGGCAACTACCGCCCACTGCCCCCCCCCTGACCCCTGACCCCAGTCCATCCATAGACTCAGACACACGCATAAGAAGAAGAAAACATCAGTTCACATACAGAACCGGTTGTACACACACACACACACACAGGCGTGGATGTCAGAATGATTGTGATTACAGGTGCTGATGAGAAAGATGTCAGCAGGCGCACCCTGGAACACAACATTAGCTGTCCTTCCTCGTCACACCTAGATGTTTCCTTACACTTGATTTGCTGGAACCCTCCTCTTCCTCAATCCCTTACTGTGGTCATTGCTCTTATTGGCTGGGTATCTGCTGGTCAGACCTGATACCTCCGTCCTATTGGCTGGGTATCTTCTGTTCAGACCTGATACCTCTCTCTTATTGGCTGGGTTTCTTCAACACAGACTACATCACTAAGGTTAGGGTTAGGACAACACTAGCGGACAACCCGACACAAACAAAACCTCCCACTGCC
This sequence comes from Dallia pectoralis, assembly GCA_029465975.1. NCBI lineage: Eukaryota > Metazoa > Chordata > Actinopteri > Esociformes > Umbridae > Dallia > Dallia pectoralis. Next base: position 11,415,825 of record CM055760.1, on the reverse strand, counting down.
CAGACTGTCATCTACGCCCAGACAAAGAGGCCTCTACTCTTTTCATTCTGCAATGTCAGACCTGTCAGCTTTTCACTTGGAATTAATCTCTGCTGGCTTCTATCTCATCAGCTGTCGTGAGTTTAGCACCCAGTCATGGGGACGAAGAACAAATCAGGCTAAGGCACATTGACACCACTGGTGTGAAAGAAGATTCTAATTCTGGATAATTAGCTGACGAGAGCATGCATGAGGAGAGAGGGAGGAGAGAGGGAGGCGAGAGGGGGGAGAGAGGGAGGAGAGAGGAGAGGAGAGAGGAGAGGAGAGGAGAGAGGAGAAGTGGCAGTGCGTCGTAAACGCTTTTGTCAACCGTCGATCTCTCTGTCTGGTTCTTCTCTCTACTGTCCTGACCTCTTTTGGGAGTCTTTGTCTGAGGGTGATTTTAGTACTGGTTGTAGTGACACACCCCCTGGTGTCTCTAACCTGGTGTCTCTAACCTGGTGTCTCTAGCCTGGTGTCTCTAGCCTGGTGTCTCTAGCCTGGTGTCTCTAACCTGGTGTCTCTACCCTGGTGTCTCTAGCCTGGTGTCTCTAGCCTGGTGTCTCTAGCCTGGTGTCTCTAACCTGGTGTCTCTAACCTGGTGTCTCTAGCCTGGTGTCTCTAGCCTGGTGTCTCTAACCTGGTGTCTCTAACCTGGTGTCTCTACCCTGGTGTCTCTAACCTGGTGTCTCTAACCTCGTGTCAGAACCGGGGTAATTACAGTCAGAACTGAGGCAATTGCAGTCAGAACCGCAGCGATTACAGTCAGAACCGGTGGGAATTACAGACAGAACCGGGGTAATTACAGACAGAACCGGGGCAATTACAGTCACTAACACGTCTCACTGAACCCTAATTTGACAACATCACACACCTGTAATACCTCTGAGCTTCTGGGCAGAACCAAGGCCACCATGAAGGTCCTCAGGTAACGTTTCTACAGCTTGCTTTGCTTCCGTGTCACTTGCAAGTGTTTCCTGACCTTGTTATGTGTGTCATCATGCGTTGGGCTTGTTGTTCACAGTCGGTATTGGTCCTGTCATGGTAGAAGTGTCCTTCATCCAGTCTGTGAGGCCTATTTCTGCAGGCAGCCTTCAAGAACCTGCAAACAGGAGTAGAAACTGTGGAACTGAGACAGATGTCTGTGCTCTTTAATAAAGAATATCTCATCAATGTTCAAATGCAAACTGCCACAAAAGACACGCCAACATATAACAACAGACATATCACCATATCACAACAGACACGCCACCATATAACAACAGACACGTCACCATATAACAACAGACACGTCACAATATAACAACAGACATGTCACCATATAACAACAGACACGTCATCGTATAACAACAGACACGTCACCATATAACAACAGACACGTCATCGTATAACAACAGACACGTCACCATATAACAACAGACACGTCATCGTATAACAACAGACACGTCACAATATAACAACAGACACGTCATCGTATAACAACAGACACGTCATCGTATAACAACAGACACGTCACAATATAACAACAGACATGTCACCATATAACAACAGACACGTCACCATATAACAACAGACATGTCACCATATAACAACAGACACGTCATCGTATAACAACAGACATGTCACCATATAACAACAGACACGTCATCGTATAACAACAGACACGTCACCATATAACAACAGACATGTCACCATATAACAACAGACATGTCACCATATAACAACAGACACGTCATCGTATAACAACAGACACGTCACAATATAACAACAGACATGTCACCATATAACAACAGACATGTCACCATATAACAACAGACATGTCACCATATAACAACAGACACGTCACCGTATAACAACAGACACGTCACAATATAACAACAGACATGTCACCATATAACAACAGACACGTCATCGTATAACAACAGACACGTCATCGTATAACAACAGACACGTCACAATATAACAACAGACATGTCACCATATAACAACAGACATGTCACCATATAACAACAGACATGTCACCATATAACAACAGACACGTCATCGTATAACAACAGACACGTCACCATATAACAACAGACACGTCACCATATAACAACAGACATGTCACCATATAACAACAGACACGTCACCATATAACAACAGACACGTCATCGTATAACAACAGACACGTCACCATATAACAACAGACACGTCACCATATAACAACAGACATGTCACCATATAACAACAGACACGTCACCATATAACAACAGACACGTCACAATATAACAACAGACACGTCACCATATAACAACAGACACGTCACCATATAACAACAGACATGTCACCATATAACAACAGACATGTCACCATATAACAACAGACATGTCACCATATAACAACAGACACGTCACCATATAACAACAGACATGTCACCATATAACAACAGACATGTCACCATATAACAACAGACACGTCACCGTATAACAACAGACATGTCACCATATAACAACAGACATGTCACCATATAACAACAGACACGTCACCATATAACAACAGACATGTCACCATATAACAACAGACACGTCACCATATAACAACAGACACGTCACCATATAACAACAGACACGTCACCATATAACAACAGACATGTCACCATATAACAACAGACACGTCACCATATAACAACAGACACGTCACCATATAACAACAGACACGTCACCATATAACAACAGACATGTCACCATATAACAACAGACACGTCACCATATAACAACAGACATGTCACCATATAACAACAGACACGTCACAATATAACAACAGACACGTCACCATATAACAACAGACACGTCACCATATAACAACAGACATGTCACCATATAACAACAGACACGTCACCATATAACAACAGACACGTCACCATATAACAACAGACATGTCACCATATAACAACAGACACGTCACCGTATAACAACAGACACGTCACCATATAACAACAGACACGTCACCATATAACAACAGACATGTCACCATATAACAACAGACACGTCACCATATCACAACAGACACGTCACCATATAACAACAGACACGTCACCATATAACAACAGACACGTCACCGTATAACAACAGACACATCACCATATAACAACAGACACGTCACCATATAACAACAGACACGTCACCATATAACAACAGACACGTCACCATTATACTGGATACACAGTGTTCTATATAACCGCACAGTTCTCCTGACCTGTGGGTCCAACCCAGAATCCTAGCCTGGAGATCACACACACACACACCATCTTTAGACCCCAGTATCAGGGAGTTTCTCTCTAAGGGGAAGTTGACATAATATGTAGCTAACGCAGAATGACACTTGGGACGTCTGATTCTTCGCACCACCGGCTGGCTAGTTAAAGGCCATTAGAGCACTAGTCCTCTCCTGATTGGTGGAGGGGAACCATGTGTGGGTGTCATTAGAGCACTAGTCCTCTTCTGATTGGTGGAGGGGAACAATGTGTGGGTGTCATTAGAGCACTAGTCCTCTTCTGATTGGTGGAGGGGAACAATGTGTGGGTGTCATTAGAGCACTAGCCCTCTCCTGATTGGTGGAGGGGAACCATGTGTGAGTGTCATTAGAGCACTAGTCCTCTCATGATTGGTGGAGGGGAACAATGTGTGGGTGTCATTAGAGCACTAGTCCTCTCCTGATTGGTGGAGGGGAACAATGTGTGGATGTCATTAGAGCACTAGCCCTCTCCTGATTGGTGGAGGGGAACCATGTGTGAGTGTCATTAGAGCACTAGTCCTCTCATGATTGGTGGAGGGGAACAATGTGTGGGTGTCATTAGAGCACTAGTCCTCTCCTGATTGGTGGAGGGGAACAATGTGTGGGTGTCATTAGAGCACTAGCCCTCTCCTGATTGGTGGAGGGGAACCATGTGTGAGTGTCATTAGAGCACTAGTCCTCTCATGATTGGTGGAGGGGAACAATGTGTGGGTGTCATTAGAGCACTAGTCCTCTCCTGATTGGTGGAGGGGAACAATGTGTGGATGTCATTAGAGCACTAGCCCTCTCCTGATTGGTGGAGGGGAACAATGTGTGGATGTCATTAGAGCACTAGCCCTCTCCTGATTGGTGGAGGGGAACAATGTGTGGGTGTCATTAGAGCACTAGTCTTCTCCTGATTTGTGGAGAGGACTTCATCTTGAACCCTCACCCTCCGACAGGCATCCGGACCAGGCATCTGGACCAGGTTCATCCACCCGTGTGTGGTGGAGTTGGGCCTCAGACCCGCACTCAGACACAGGCTCTGGTTCTGATATCTATTACTGTTAGTGACAGAACTCCTGGACCGACTGCTGTGATGCTCCTCTGGACTGACAAGCCATCCCATCTGATGCTGATAGCTGTGGGCACAAATCAGAGTCGCTTTACTGCATCCCTCAGTACTCTGGAGCATCACACACACCACGAACCCCAGTACACACACACCCCATCCGGGAAAAAGAGAGAGAGGGAGAGAGAGAGAGAGAGAGAAAACAGAGAGAGGGAGAAAGAGAGAGAGATACAGAGAAAAAGAGAGAAAGAAACAGAGAGGCGACCAAACTAAAAGCCAACATTTGGAGCCCAACTTTTCAGCACTTTCTCACCCTAACCCTCACCCCAACCCTAACCCTCACCCCAACCCTAACCCTCACCCTAACCCTCACCCTCACCCTAACCCTAACCCTCACCCTCACCCTCACCCTCACCCTCACCTTAATGCACGTGTTTGGGGAATTAGTTGTGCTTCTCAACCAGCTTCTCGCTCCCAGAGGACCAGGACGTAGCTTTGTTTGCCTACTTTCATCTTGTAAAACTCGATTCTCTTCAAATCACAAAAACAACCTACAACAGTATGTCTAATTAATGTATTGGTAGCCTGACCTATCACCCTAAATATGCATGGAGAGGATAAAAGCCACTTAAAAGCATAGAACACTGGAGCAAAAACACGACCTTCAACTCTAGATAGGAATAAACACATTACAGTAATACAGGCATCTATATGTTCTCACTTGATCCACAGCTCCAGAACATCCACCGCAGACAAGAACCTAGAACCGTCAGGTGGAACGTGAGTTCTGTTAAAGTCCAAATTCAGGGTTGGTTGGGATGTGCCTGTGTCACAGTCCCAGTGATCAACATACCTGCACAGAGCTGCTCTGCAGAGGGGGGGGAGGGAGGGGAGGGGAGGGAGGGGAGGGGAGGGGGGGGGAGGGGAGGGGAGGGAGGGGAGGGGAGGGGAGGGGAGGGGTGGGAGAGAGAGAGAGAGAGAGAGAGAGGGAGAGAGGAGGAGAGGGGAGGGGGAGAGGAGAGAGGGAGAGAGGGTGAGATGGAATAATAGGGGAGGAGAGAGGAGGTGGGGTTATCTCGCACATCCTAAAGGCCTCTGGCCACCATGCCAGACCAATAACTTCAGCAGAGGGGGGTCTCCTATCCTACTCTCAGCCTGTCTGATTCCTCCACCATCACCCCCAACACACAGTCATTTCTGTCAGCTTCCATATTCTTGTCATCACAGCCTGTTTGCCCGTTCTCCCCAGACGTTTCTAGTGCGCCATGCAGATGCGACTTGACGAACAGGACCCCCGGTACCATGGTAAACAGTCACCAGCTTCTGCAGGCTCCCTGGTAGCAGTGGTGGTGCCCGGTGGTGGTGCCCAGTGGTGGTGCCCGGTGGTGGTGCCCGGTGGTGGTGCCCAGGGACACATCTAACAGAGACCTGCCCCGGCTCTCTCAGAGCATCTGTGGGCTTCAGTGTTAGTCTGTCCCATACAATACAGCAGAGCAAGCAGCCAGCAGAGCAGGCATACAGCAGAGCAGGCATACAGCAGAGCAGGCATCCAGCAGAGCAGGCATACAGCAGAGCAGGCATCCAGCAGAGCAGGCATACAGCAGAGCAGGCATCCAGCAGAGCAAGCAGCCAGCAGAGCAAGCAGCCAACAGAGCAAGCAGTCAGCAGAGCAAGCAGCCAGCAGAGCAGGCAGCCAGCAGAGCAGGCATCCAGCAGAGCAGGCATACAGCAGAGCAGGCAGTCAGCAGAGCAGGCATACAGCAGAGCAGGCATACAGCAGAGCAGGCAGTCAGCAGAGCAAGCAGCCAGCAGAGCAAGTAGCCAGCAGAGCAGGCATCCAGCAGAGCAAGCAGCCAGCAGAGCAGGCATACAGCAGAGACCTACGGAGATACAGGCTCCATATGTACACATCACTTAAATCACACAGTTTCACTGAACACCTCGACTCACATATTGGAAATATTGTCTGGAAGTATCCCTGCATAGAGGCTGGCTACAGATGGTACCAACAGAGGACCTAGGCTGTAGGCTGAGACCTGGGTGTCATGGTGACCTGGGTGTCATGGTGACCTGATGTGACATGGTGACCTGCTGTGACATGGTGACCTGCTGTGACATGGTGACCTGCTGTGACATGGTGACCTGTTGTGACAAGGTGACCAGGGTGTCATGGTGACCAGGGTGTCATGGTGACCTGGGTGTCATGGTGACCTGGGTGTCATGGTGACCTGGGTGTCATGGAAACATGTGTGACATGGTTAATCTGTAGAGCAGTGCTCAGTGGGTTTAACAGAACCAGCGAGTCTGTGGTTCTGATTTACAGTAACAGAACCAGTGAGTCTGTGGTTCTGATTTACAGTAACAGAACCAGTGAGTCTATGGTTCTGATTTACAGTAACAGAACCAGCGAGTCTGTGGTTCTGATTTACAGTAACAGAACCAGTGAGCCTGTGGTTCTGATTTACAGTGATCCTACATCTGCCTACTCAGCTTGTCGTTTTCACAACCCATCAAGGCTACTGCTAATTAGTAAACCAAAGTTCAATCATCACAAATTGCTAAGGTCAAGGTAGTAAGTGGCACTAAGGATAATGAAGCTATAGTATTAATCTAATGGGCAAGTGATGGAATGACATCATGGTATAAAGGAAGAGAAACAAAACTACCAAAAAGAAAAGAGAAATAAGAGCAAGGCAAGACAAAGAAATACAAAAATAAACTCTAAATTGGCATAGCAGTGTAGTAAAGTTTAAGCCCTCAGTCATACCTCAGTCAAAATGTTTTTAACCTGGCTTGAAAGTACATACATTTGGGGCACGTCAAAGAACTTACAATTCCAGTCTCTATATAGAGCAGCTCACAGTAGTGACTTCATACAATACCAGTCTCTATATGGAGCAGCTCACAGTAGTGACTTCATACAATACCAGTCTCTATATGGAGCAGCTCACAGTAGTGACTGACTTCATACAATACCAGTCTCTATATAGAGCAGCTCACAGTAGTGACTTCATACAATTCCAGTCTCTATAATAGAGCAGCTCACAGTAGCGACTTCATACAATTCCAGTCTTTATATAGAGCAGCTCACAGTAGTGACTTCATACAATTCCAACCTCATCACTTCTAAGTTTATATAAGTATGGAGCAACTGTTGATTCGTCCTACATTACATTGTTGTGAAAGGGCTCCAACTTCCTGTTTTCTATGTGATATCCAGACCTTTCTATTCTTTTGGTATTATATAAAGGCAGGAGCCAGTAGTTATATGTATTTCTATTCTTCTGGTATTATATAAAGGCAGGAGCCAGTAGTTATATATATTTCTATTCTTCTGGTATTATATAAAGGCTGGAGCCAGTATATTTATCTCCCCTTTAATGTGATATCCAGACCTTTCTATCCTTCTGGTATTATATAAAGGCTGGAGCCAGTAGTTATATGTATTTCTATTCTTCTGGTATTATATAAAGGCTGGAGCCAGTATATTTATCTCCCCTTTAATGTGATATCCAGACCTTTCTATCCTTCTGGTATTATATAAAGGCTGGAGCCAGTAGGTATATTTATCTCCCCTTTAATGTGATGACCAGAGAAGCCTGAACAATTGATGATGGAATCTGCACGAACACAACAGTTAGGGGAGGTCCAGGCGGTATATATTGACCATGCAGGGCATCTAGAGCAGATTTACTCTGCTGAGTTCTGCCACTCCTTCCATCAGACGGGAGACAGAGCCCCGCCCACAGGCAATAAGCCCCGCCCACAGCCAATGAACCCTCACCACAACTCATCCAGAGTGATCAGTCTGTCACCATCAGTCAGCGCGTTTATGTGCTCTCCAATGCCACGTAGACCCGTCACACAAAATGGCTGAACGAAGCAAACACTGACCTGTGGGGAGAAAAAAGCATCTTCAAACCCATCGGAACCCAAAGTAAGTCCAGATATGGGAACCATTTAAGGAGCTCCAGACACACGTGGAGGTGGAGTCCCCTGTGGACAGATAGACCTGGTTCTGGGACGCCCACACTCACTGTTCTCTAGCAGATCGTAAAACATAATTGCTCTGCCTGGGCTTTTTTAGAGTTTCTCCAGGGTGGTCGGAGGACCAATGTGTTTGTACCAGGATGAGATGACAGAAAGACACTGGGAACATAAAGCAATGGCTCCATGAAAGTAAAGACAGGGTGAATTCGCTTAACACAAGCCACAGAGACAGCTTTGTTTTCTACTCCGTTTCTACTGAACATTATATTTAACATTACCATGATGAAACTGAACATTATAGTTAACATTACCATAATGAAACTGAACATTATAGTTAACATTACCATAATGAAACTGAACATTATAGTTAACATTACCATAATGAAACTGAACATTATATTTAACATTACCATAATGAAACTGAACATTATAGTTAACATTACCATGATGAAACTGAACATTATAGTTAACATTACCATGATGAAACTGAACATTATATTTAACATTACCATGATGAAACTGAACATTATAGTTAACATTACCATAATACTATAGTACTCCAAAGTGCTGGAAAGGAGGGTTCGGCCAATAGTCGAACCTCAGATTGAAGAGGAACAATGCGGTTTTCGTCCTGGCCGGGGAACCACGGACCAGCTCTTTACTCTCGCAAGGATCCTGGAGGGGGCCTGGGAGTATGCCCATCCAGTCTACATGTGTTTTGTGGATCTGGAGAAGGCGTATGACCGGGTACCCCGGGATCTTTTGTGGGAGGTGCTGCGGGAGTATGGGGTGAGGGGGTCTCTTCTCAGGGCCATCCAATCTCTGTACGCTCAAAGCATGAGCTGTGTCCGTGTCCTCGGCAGTAAGTCGGATTCGTTCCAGGTGGGGGTTGGCCTCCGCCAGGGCTGCGCTTTGTCACCAATCCTGTTTGTAATATTCATGGACAGGATATCAAGGCGTAGTCATGGGGGGGAGGGGTTCCCGTTCGGTGGGCTGATGGTCACATCACTGCTTTTTGCGGATGATGTGGTCCTGATGGCCTCATCGGTCGGTGACCTTCAGCACTCACTGGATCGGTTCGCAGCCGAGTGTGAAGCGGCTGGGATGAGGGTTAGCACCTCTAAATCTGAGGCCATGACTCTCAGCAGGAAACCGGTGGAGTGCCTACTCCGGGTAGGGAATGAGTCCTTACTCCAAGTGAAGGAGTTCAAGTACCTCGGGGTCTTGTTCGCGAGTGAGGGAACAATGGAGCGGGAGATTGGTCGGAGGATCGGAGCAGCGGGGGCGGTGTTGCATTCGCTTCACCGCACCGTTGTGACGAAAAGAGAGCTGAGCCGAAAGGCAAAGCTCTCGATCTACCGGTCAATCTTTGTTCCTACCCTCACCTATGGTCATGAAAGCTGGGTCATGACCGAAAGAACTAGATCGCGGGTACAAGCGGCCGAAATGGGTTTTCTCAGAAAGGTGGCTGGCCTCTCCCTTAGGGATAGGGTGAGAAGCTCAGTCATCCGAGAGGAACTCGGAGTAGAGCCGCTGCTCCTTTGCATAGAAAGGAGCCAGTTGAGGTGGTTCGGGCATCTTGTACGAATGCCACCTGGGCGCCTCCCTAGAGAGGTGTTCCAGGCACGTCCAGCTGGGAGGAGACCTCGGGGAAGACCCAGGACTAGGTGGAGAGATTATATCTCCACACTGGCCTGGGAACGCCTCGGGATTCCCCAGTCAGAGCTGGCTAATGTTGCCCGGGAAAGGGAAGTTTGGGGTCCCCTGCTAGAGCTGCTACCCCCGCGACCCGACCCCGGATAAGCGGTTGAAGATGAGATGAGATGAGATTACCATAATGAAACTGAACATTATAGTTAACATTACCATAATGAAACTGAACATTATAGTTAACATTACCATAATGAAAATTAACATTATAGTTAACATTACCATAATGATACTGAACATTATAGTTAACATTACCATAATGAAACTGAACATTATATTTAACATTACCATAATGAAACTGAACATTATTGTTAACATTACCATGATGAAACTGAACATTATAGTTAACATTACCATAATGAAACTGAACATTATAGTTAACATTACCATAATGAAACTGAACATTATAGATAACATTACCATAATGAAACTGAACATTATATTTAACATTACCATAATGAAACTGAACATTATATTTAACATTACCATGATGAAACTGAACATTATAGTTAACATTACCATAATGAAACTGAACATTATAGTTAACATTACCATAATGAAACTTAACATTATAGTTAACATTACCATAATGAAACTGAACATTATAGTTAACATTACCATAATGAAACTGAACATTATAGTTAACATTACCATAATGAAACTGAACATTATAGTTAACATTACCATAATGAAACTGAACATTATATTTAACATTACCATAATGAAACTGAACATTATTGTTAACATTACCATGATGAAACTGAACATTATAGTTAACATTACCATAATGAAACTGAACATTATAGTTAACATTACCATAATGAAACTGAACATTATAGTTAACATTACCATAATGAAACTGAACATTATAGTTAACATTACCATAATGAAACTGAACATTATAGTTAACATTACCATAATGAAACTGAACATTATATTTAACATTACCATAATGAAACTGAACATTATAGTTAACATTACCATAATGAAACTGAACATTATAGTTAACATTACCATAATGAAACTGAACATTATAGTTAACATTACCATAATGAAACTGAACATTATAGTTAACATTACCATAATGAAACTGAACATTATAGTTAACATTACCATAATGAAACTGAACATTATAGTTAACATTACCATAATGAAACTGAACATTATATTTAACATTACCATAATGAAACTGAACATTATAGTTAACATTACCATAATGAAACTGAACATTATAGTTAACATTACCATAATGAAACTGAACATTATAGTTAACATTACCATAATGAAACTGAACATTATAGTTAACATTACCATAATGAAACTGAACATTACAGTTTACATTACCATAATGAAACTGAACATTATAGTTAACATTACCATAATTGCTCAGGCTTTGAGGTTGTTAGATTTGGTTGTTCCATTCAATAAAAGTGAATATGTTAAATGAGACCGTACAATAATACTTGTACACAATACGGCACTTGTCTGTTCTCAATATGTTTATTTATTCAATACTCCCAAGGTTGCCTGTCCATTGTTTGGAAGTGAGTAGGAAAGGGCCTGAGGAGTCAAATTCATTTGCCGGGTCTTTATTAAATCACAGGGGCTCCTCCTGGATTGCAACTCTCCCACAGATCTATGCTAATATGGAGCCTGAGGAAGGACAATTACATTATCCAGACTGTGTGTCTGATGCAGCTTCAGATTGGCCCTGTCCTGTCTCTCCTGTCTCTCCTGGCTCTCCAGCGTAGCTGCATGGGTGTTTAGCCCCTAGGTCTGGCTGACAGACTGAGAGCCAGTAATCAGCTCTGTCTGTCTGTACCTGAAGCCGAAGCACACTGGACTGTATATGGCCACTAAACAACCACTACAGCTCCAGACAGGATGGCTACATGGATATGGAGAAGGGGAGACAAATGTGATGCTGACATGTCCAATTGACTAGCATGGGTCGGTTTTAATAGTCATTTCTATGATGATTTATCTCTAAATATACCTGTGAGAAACCCTACAGAACCAGATCACGGTTCAGGATGGTGAAGATGAGAACATACTGCTTTTAATTGTCCACTCTTCATCATCTGTTGTAGACTGTAATGTGTGTGAACTCAGCACAGCTGTGGCTGCTGTTTGATCACCGTGTGTGAGACTGACCTGTCACCATGTGGCGCTGAGGTCTAACACAGCCCACACAGAGTGTGTGTGTGTGTGTGTGTGCGTGTGTGTGTGTGTGTGTGTGTGTGTGTGTGTGTGTGTGTGTGTGTGTGTGTGTGTGTGTCAGGTCAAGTTGGGTCTCAAGGTAATTATCCATAAGAACCATTTAACTATCAACAGCTAATAGAACAATGACTGATTTGCTAACGGTTCTGACCACACACTAACGGTTCTGACCACGCAATAACGGTTCTGACCACACACTAACGGTTCTGACCCCACACTAACAGTTCTGACCACACACTAACGGTTCTGACCACACACTAACGATTCTGATCACACACTCATTATTATGCACATTAGTTGCATCTGTCCTTATGTTATATATGATATATAGTATATAATAATGACAGTATTAGTTGCATCTGTCCTCATGTTATATATAATATATGGTATATAATAATGACAGTATTAGTTGCATCTGTCCTCATGTTATATATGATATATTGTATATAATAATGACAGTATTAGTTGCTTTTGTCCTCATGTTATATATGATATATTGTATATAATAATGACAGTATTAGTTGCATCTGTCCTTATTGTATATATGATATATAGTATATAATAATGACAGTATTAGTTGCATCTGTCCTCATGTTATATATGATATATAGTATATAATAATGACAGTATTAGTTGCATCTGTCCTCATGTTATATATGATATATAGTATATAATAATGACAGTATTAGTTGCATCTGTCCTCATGTTATATATGATATATTGTATATAATAATGACAGTATTAGTTGCATCTGTCCTTATTGTATATATGATATATAGTATATAATAATGACAGTATTAGTTGCATCTGTCCTCATGTTATATATGATATATGGTATATAATAATGACAGTATTAGTTGCATCTGTCCTCATGTTATATATGATATATAGTAAATAATAATGACAGTATTAGTTGCATCTGTCCTCATGTTATATATGATATATGGTATATAATAATGACAGTATTAGTTGCATCTGTCCTCATGTTATATATGATATATAGTATATAATAATGACAGTATTAGTTGCATCTTTCCTTATTTTATATATGATATATAGTATATAATAATGAAAGTATTAGTTGCATCTGTCCTCATTTTATATATGATATATATTATATAATAATGACAGTATTAGTTGCATCTGTCCTTATTGTATATATGATATATAGTATAAAATAATGACAGTATTAGTTGCATCTGTCCTCATGTTATATATGATCTGTAGTATATAATAATGACAGTATTAGTTGCATCTGTCCTCATGTTATATATGATATATAGTATATAATAATGACAGTATTAGTCGCATCTGTCCTTATTTTATATATGATATATAGTATATAATAATGACAGTATTAGTTGCATCTGTCCTCATGTTATATATGATATATAGTATATAATAATGACAGTATTAGTTGCATCTGTCCTCATGTTATATATGATATATAGTATATAATAATGACAGTATTAGTTGCATCTGTCCTCATGTTCACCTCAAGGCACCAAGCTGGAAGTGTCACTTTGGTTCTAATGAACCTGTTTGTTTTTGGCGTTTGTTAGATGTGTTTGCTAGAAAGGAGTGTAAACTGTAAAAGTGCACACATACAGACACACTCACACATGTACGTATACACACACAGATACACACACGCAGATACACGCACACAGATTCATGCACACATACGCAAACTCACAAACACAGACTCCGAAGCAAACATGCACACACACACACACACACCTCCCCCCTCTGACCAACAGAGAGACATTGACATGACCCAGTTAATTGGTCGAAAGTCTTGCCTCCACAATTTGATCAATTTGCAGTTTCCTCCCAGTGCTGGCCAAACCCGTCCCCCTACCGTGTCCCCGACAGCTACTCTCCAGTCCCCCACCCCAAATGGACCTTCTCCCCCCACATTGCTGCCATCGCCGCAGTCTCTTTCTCCCTTTTCCCCCCAAATCACAGTTAAGCCCGCCTGATGCCTTCTGCTGACCGGCCAGCACACACAAATGCTTCTGCCCCTGTCATCTCTGCAGCAAGAGAGACACAAGGAAAAAGGCTGACAGTTTGTCTTGTTCCATATGTCACGTGGTAGCAAGTCCAACTGATATGTGAAGAGTTTGGGCTCAAGCCCCAGGCTGTTTTGGTGCATTTATTCCCTTACTCCACTCGTCTGCTTGTATCTCAGACGGAAATGTGAAACAAAATCACCGTCTGGCCTTATCATTTAATGGAGCTACTGCCCAACATAGAGTTTGATCGTTATTTGGCCTCACCATGTAGGAGCTACAGAACTCATTCGACTCAGGACACAGGAAGCAGTAATACCACATCCTGAACATCAGTTCTACTTATTATTATACCTGTAGTGTTTCTACTGTACTTTGTTGAAAACTATGTTTTTAGTGATTTCAGTGCTTTCACAGCTTGTTACATTCAACAATCAAAACCCCATTTCCATTCCTGGAACTGACAGTCAACACCTCAGGAATACATCTCAGACAGACAGAAGCCATGTTGGGAACATTTGGCCAGAATGCCCAGTTCGCCCACCTCGTTCTCAGCACTCCAGGGCTCTGTGTTCATGTGTGTGTTCATGTGTGTGTGTGTGCCTGTTTAGACAGGTGATTGACAGGTGCCTTGGGGATCTGGGTGCCGTGGAGGTGGAGAGTTGTGCCACTGGTGAGGAGATGTCAGAGCATTATGGCGTGATGACACTTCCAGGCAGACACAGGTGAGGTGAAGGTAAACACCTGCCAGGCTCCTCAATGCAAAACCTTCACCTCATCAGACAGACAGCACAGTGACATCACACACGCACGCACACACACGCACACAGATTTGGCTACATGTTTATTTTCCCTTCTTCTGTTAACAATAACATGAAGTTAAAACAAAACTGGTTTCATTTAGTACAGATAGATAAAAAGAAAGTCAAAATATCTATAAATATCGTATATATCAACATGGGAACTTTCTAATAACTGGTTATGAAACCACATTATTATATTTATATTTATATTTATATTTATTGTTCAATGCAGATTTATGATCCATTTAATTGTCACATACACAACCACACACACACACACACACACCGCAAGACAGTCACATACACAACCACACACACACACACACCGCAAGACAGTCACATACACAACCACACACACACACACACACACCGCAAGACAGTCACATACACAACCACACACACACACACACCGCAAGACAGTCACAGACACAACCACACACACACACACACCGCAAGACAGTCACAGACACAACCACACACAAAGCAATTTTTTAGCTACTGTTGATCAACTTTTAGTTTCTTTGTTGATAAAATATATCTAAACTAAAGATTATAATATTTATAAAATGTCCTTTTCTTCATCACCAGTCACACAATACTTTCACTGCAATCCAGCCTAATCTCTCCCCGACCATTTAGCACATATTAGATCCATAACTTCAGAAAAAATTATTGACCAGCCTATTGACTAGCCATCTGACTGCCCCTAAGCACCTCCCCCACCCCAGCCCCTCCCCCAGCCCCGCCTATCCTACCAGGCGCCTGATGTCCGCCCACTCGACACACACACACACACACACACACACACACACACACACACACACACACACACACTACTCACTCCTTCCTCATCACTTTTCATCTTGATTTAACTTGTCTGGAAGTTTAACCCCAGCTGTGCCTGGTTTTTGTGGCTCTGTGGCGCCTATGCAGACGGCTCTTGTTTCCTCGTCTTCATCATCTCTTATGGAGGACTGTCATTAATCCAGAGCATCACACTACTGTCACGACTACCCAGCATGCCATCTGCACTGAAGCAGAGCGTGATAATGACCATATCACGATGCTAACCCTAACCCCATACCACGATGCTAAACCTAACCCCATACCCCGATGCTAACCCTAACCCCATACCACGATGCTAACCCTAACCCCATACCACGATGCTAAACCTAACCCCATACCACGATGCTAACCCTAACCCCATACCACGATGCTAACCCTAACCCCATACCACGATGCTAAACCTAACCCCATACCACGATGCTAACCCTAACCCCATACCACGATGCTAACCCTAACCCCATACCACGATGCTAAACCTAACCCCATACCACGATGCTAACCCTAACCCCATACCACGATGCTAACCCTAACCCCATACCACGATGCTAACCCTAACCCCATACCCCGATGCTAACCCTAACCCCATACCACGATGCTAAACCTAACCCCATACCACGATGCTAAACCTAACCCCATACCACGATGCTAACCCTAACCCCATACCACGATGCTAACCCTAACCCCATACCACGATGCTAACCCTAACCCCATACCACGATGCTAACCCTAACCCCATACCCCGATGCTAACCCTAACCCCATACCACGATGCTAAACCTAACCCCATACCACGATGCTAACCCTAGCCCCATACCACGATGCTAAACCTAACCCCATACCACGATGCTAACCCTAACCCCATACCACGATGCTAACCCTAAACCCATACCACGATGCTAACCATAACCCCATACCACGATGCTAAACCTAACCCCATACCACGATGCTAACCCCATACCACGATGCTAACCAAAACCCTAACCCCATACCACAATGCTAATTGTAACCATAAGGTAACTATGGTAGCCATGCTACTCTATCCAGGGCTGACAGGTCAAACGTTTCCCACAGACCAGGGACCTTTAGCTTTTTCTCCGAAATATCACAGCATAAAATAATATTCCCCTGTATGTCACATTCTTTCCCAGTACTAATATCACAGCAACTAAATAATGTATGTCACATTCTTCCCCAGTAATATCACAGCAACTAAATAATATTCACATGTATGTCACATTCTTCCCCAGTAATATCACAGCAACTAAATAATATTCACATGTATGTCACATTCTTCCCCAGTAATATCACAGCAACTAAATAATATTCACATGTATGTCACATTCTTCCCCAGTAATATCACAGCAACTAAATAATATTCACATGTATGTCACATTCTTCCCCAGTAATATCACAGCAACTAAATAATATTCACATGTATGTCACATTCTTCCCCAGTAATATCACTGCAACTAAATAATATTCACATGTATGTCACATTCTTCCCCAGTAATATCACTGCAACTAAATAATATTCACATGTATGTCACATTCTTCTGCAACTGCTAGCGGAGAAATACCGAGGGAAAAATAGAAAGACTACGAAAATAAAAGAGGGAGGGAAGGAATAAGCACCAGAAGTGGGTCAATCAATAAAAGTCTCATAATTACACAGTTGTTTACTTCAATATGAATGTTGTCTTTTATGTTGTTTCCCAATATTTATATGAATTTTTATTCATTCTATGCCGTTATTATTTCTCTCTTTTGAGTTTGACCCTGCGTATACAAGTTTACACAACGATTACACAAAAAATATAAAATTATAAATATGCTATAAACATGCTATTTACGCATACACACAATTGAAGCATCTTAATTATAGTTTATGAAACATCAGTTGTGTATATTTTCCCATGCAGAAATATGATTAATTGATTAGAGTGTGTGATATTTTATTCAGGCTGTATGTGTAGGCAGCTTCCATCTGCCCAAGTATTTCATCACTCACTCATGATACATCTGAACTGAGAGATGTGGCCACACCAACGCAGCTGCTTGTCACCGCCACTCAGTCGCCAAGGTGACGTGTTTCTCTTCCTCACTAATGTCACTCATTTCAAACAAGCTACCAAATGGAAGATCTCTGTGAGGTCCCTAAGCAGAACCAAAAGTACACTTTATTCATGTTTTCGTATACATGGGTGCTAGAATATGAACAAGCTTGATATCTCTTAAGTACCCTAAGTCCTGTCAGTCACGAGGAACCGTCTGGAATAATGCTTCACATTCACGTGTCTGTCGCTGTGGGTCCGTCTACATATTACAAATTGCCACAGAACCCTGTAGGGGGTCAAAGTCCCCGGGCGACCAATTGGATCATGACCCATTAGGGACAGATATGGGGTGAGGTTTAGTAAAGGTCACCCAGGGGTCAAGGAGTGCCCTGCATTCCAGACGGTTAATCCTCTGTGCAGTCTGGAACCCGGCCCAAACCCCGGCACTAGTCACATGCTTCACCATGTCTCTGTCCAACAACACGCTCAGGTTTGCTGATTGATTGGATGAAGACACTTAAAATAAATGCCTCTGCTCATAGAAAGTGCATGTTTCAACCCCCACCCTCCAGTCCCCCCACCCTCCAGGCCCCCCATCCTCCAGCCCCCCACCCTCTAGAACCCCCCACCCTCTAGAACCCCCCACCCTCTGGAACCCCCCACCCTCCAGCCCCCCACCCTCCAGCACCCCCCCAACCTCCAGTCCCCCATCCTCCAGTCCCCGCCCACCCTCCAGTCCCCGCCCACCTTCCAGCCCCCCACCCTCTAGAAACCCCCCACCCTCCAGCCCCCCACCCTCCAGCCCCCCACCCTCCAGCACCCCCCAACCTCCAGTCCCCGCCCACCCTCCAGTCCCCGCCCACCTTCCAGCCCCCCACCCTCTAGAACCCCCAGCCGCCAGCCCCCCCCACCCTCCAGCCCCCCTACCCTCCAGTCCAGTCAGAGGATGTGGGATATTTGTCACGCCCACTGCTGCAGGGCTTCTTGGGAAATGTTGGACCTTGTGGGCAGGGCCCAACCAGATATGAAAGTAGTGGTGATGGCAAAGGAATGCCAATCCATCAGTCTGGAGACGGGTCACAGAACTCCTTGAGTCCTTTGTTCCCTCCTCCGTCACCTCCTCCGTCACCTCATCCGTCACCTCCTCTGTCCTCACTCTCTCGCTCCCTTTTTGCTGTGAACATTTTACCACATACATGGTTTGTGTTCCAGAACTGGTCCATCTGTGTGGGTGTGGTCCATCTGTGTGGGCGTGGTCCATCTGTGTGGGCGTGGTCCATCTGTGTGGGCGTGGTCTATCTGTGTGGGCAGGTACATAACACAGGGACACCAGTATGTTGTGTGTTGGTGTGGGAGTTCCCTTCTGCTGTCTTTACACAGCATACATAGAGACACACCAAGCCAAACACACCAGAACATAATGTATCCATGTAAACAGTGGACCCAGAAGCAAATCAAAGAAACGTGAACCCCCTGCATGAGCCATTAGCAGCGTAAATGAATAACAAGAAGAGCTTGGATTTCCTCAACTCCATCTCTGCCTTATGGTCAGGGCCTGACCTCTGACCTCTCCTCATCCTTGGAAGGGGGGGGGTCTCAGCATGTGTGTGTGTGTGTGTGTGTGTGTGTGTCTGCGTGTGGTGTGTCTGTGCAAATTGAGTGATGTGTGGCCTCCCAGCAGTATTCTGTGCTACACCCAGCAGGACAGGGCTAACTCCCAGTATAGGACAGGGCTAACTCCCAGTAGGACAGGGCTAACTCCCAGTAGGACAGGGCTAACTCCCAGTATAGGACAGGGCTAACTCCCAGTAGGACAGGGCTAACTCCCAGTATAGGACAGGGCTAACTCCCAGTAGGACAGGGCTAACTCCCAGTAGGACAGGGCTAACTCCCAGTATAGGACAGGGCTAACTCCCAGTAGGACAGGGCTAACTCCCAGTATAGGACAGGGCTAACTCCCAGTAGGACAGGGCTAACTCCCAGCAGGACAGGGCTAACTCCCAGTAGGACAGGGCTAACTCCCAGTAGGACAGGGCTAACTCCCAGTAGGACAGGGCTAACTCCCAGTAGGACAGGGCTAACTCCCAGTAGGACAGGGCTAACTCCCAGTAGGACAGGGCTAACTCCCAGTAGGACAGGGCTAACTCCCAGTAGGACAGGGCTAACTCCCAGTAGGACAGGGCTAACTCCCAGCAGCGGGCTAAAGCACTGGGCAACCCCACCTTTGTTTTATATTTATGATTCCCATTATATTAATATTTCCATGATAATGACGCTAAAACTATAGAAACAAATTAAGGAACTGCTTTAATATGTTGTTTACTTCCTCACAAACCACTTGCGTCGCCACGACAAAATGACTACTGTCTATCCATGTGTGGCTTGATGCACAGAGCCGACAGAAACACACAGACATCAGGGCGTGGTCTGCAGATTCATGGGAGGTGAGAAATAACTAGAGTCAGCTTGTGTTGATGAAGGATCTGAGGCTCGAGGAAAAGCATGCTGGGAATGTCTCATGCTTCAGCGTGAAGCCAGGATCCCATCACACTTTGACCATCTCAGACGTCACTTAGACACACACACACACACACACACACCAGGGCACTTATATATTTTCTATGGCATCCTCTCGGTTCCAATCAGTTAATAAAGTTGAGCAGAACGACACATGTAGCTGA
Source organism: Dallia pectoralis (assembly GCA_029465975.1). Lineage (NCBI taxonomy): Eukaryota > Metazoa > Chordata > Actinopteri > Esociformes > Umbridae > Dallia > Dallia pectoralis. Next base: position 11,395,165 of record CM055760.1, on the reverse strand, counting down.
ACATACACAGGTTCTTGCCATTATGCTGTAACCAATCAGATCCTCTCATATCATTGATGACAGGAAATAGCATTGGACTGGACCTGTGACTGGTTGGACCTGTGTCCTGCTGTGACTGGTTGGACCTGTGTCCTGCTGTGACTGGTTGGACCTGTGTCCTGCTCTGACTGGTTGGACCTGTGTCCTGCTGTGACTGGTGGAACCTGTGTCCTGCTCTGATTGGTTGGACCTGTGTCCTGCTGTGACTGGTTGAACCTGTGTCCTGCTCTGATTGGTTGGACCTGTGTCCTGCTGTGACTGGTTGAACCTGTGTCCTGCTCTGACTGGTTGGACCTGTGTCCTGCTGTGACTGGTTGGACCTGTGTCCTGCTGTGACTGGTTGGACCTGTGTCCTGCTGTGACTGGTTGAACCTGTGTCCTGCTCTGATTGGTTGGACCTGTGTCCTGCTGTGACTGGTTGAACCTGTGTCCTGCTCTGACTGGTTGGACCTGTGTCCTGCTGTGACTGGTTGGACCTGTGTCCTGCTGTGACTGGTTGGACCTGTGTCCTGCTGTGACTGGTTGGACCTGTGTCCTGCTGTGACTGCCGTCAAACTGAGAGGAAGTCTAGGAAGTTAAGCAGAGAGAACGAAGTCTAAACAGAAAGGAAACGGACAGACGAGAGTGAGACAGTTTACAGTGTAATCAGCATTAAGGAAAGTCGTTTCTCTAAGAACGGAGGTGATTGATTCGTGGTCGACTAGGGAGGAAGGAAGTGGAAAAATTAGTGGCAGCCAGGGTACTGGAAGCTGTCAAGTACTTCCTCTCTAGTTGAAGGGTGTGAAATATGCCACGACTGCCAACCTCTGAGAACTCTTTAAAAACATACACTTCTGATAGACGTACCGCACAAACGTAAACACAAACACTTCTGCTAGATGTCCCGCACAAACGAAAACACAAAAACTTCTGATAGACGTACCGCACAAACATAAACACAAACACTTCTGATAGACGTACCGCACAAACGTAAACACAAACACTTCTGATAGACGTACCGCACAAACGTAAACACAAACACTTCTGCTAGACGTACCGCACAAACGTAAACACAAACACTTCTCCTAGACTTACCACACAAACGTAAACACAAACACTTCTCCTAGACGTACTGCACAAACGTAAACACATAACCCAACACACATGTATGCAATCTACAACTTCACCTACTGTCACAACATCCAGATCGCCTCAGCCATCAGAAAAGCATCACAAAACATCCATCCTACAACAACCCAGGCCACGATCAGCGTTTTGTTTGTCAGCACGGCCACAGTTTGGCGTATGTCAAAGCCTGAAAATGGCAATAGTGTAAGTGTACGTGTGATTAAAAGAAGAAAAGAGCAGCTGATGTAGACAAGGTGTCCTTGATGTTGTGCGGGGAGGCAGAGTGGTGACAGTATTTAGTGTGACACAATAACACAACAGTCATGTGAGGTGAAAGGGTTACATCTGCTGGCATGTGTCTGAGTCATCAGTGACACGTGTCCCTTCTTCATAATGACATGATGAGGTGTGTGTGTCTGTGTGTCTGTGTGTCTGTGTGTGTGTGTCTGTGTGTGTCTGTGTCTGTGTCTGTGTGTCTGTGTCTGTGTTTCTGTGTCTGTGTGTCTGTGTGTGTGTGTGTCTGTGTGTGTGTGTGTGTGTGTCTGTGTCTGTGTCTGTGTGTGTGTGTGTGTGTGTGTGCGTGTGTGTGTCTGTGTGTGTGTGTGTGTGTGTGTGTCTGTCTGTCTGTCTGTGTGTGTCTGTGTGTGTGTGTCTGTCTGTGTGTCTGTCTGTATGTGTGTCTGTCACACTGAAATACAGACACGCACAGACAGACACACACAAACACAAAGACAGACACACACAGACACACAGATACAGACACACACACACACAGACACACACAGACATACAGACAGACAGACTGACAGACAGACACACATATACCCACCCCCCATATCACAGTGACTTGTTAGTGATTTATCTGATGGAAGGAATTCTGTGAAGGTCTGGGATCCCCACTGTAACCTTTTCCCCCCACCAGATGTTCGCTCTGAAAACACGATAATGTCCTTCTTTAAATCCCAGTGCAAACATATCAAGTGGCTGCTATGTGTTTGTGGTCCAGCTGAGAGGCATGACAGGGACGCTACTGAGAGTGGGAATGGGTTTTAAACAGAGCCAGAGGGACACAGACAGTGGGACAGGCAGTGTGACAGACAGGCAGTGGGACAGACAGTGGGACAGACAGGCAGTGGGACAGACAGTGTGACAGGCAGTGGGACAGGCAGTGGGGCAGGCAGTGGGATAGACAGTGGGACAGGCAGGCAGTGGGACAGACAGTGGGACAGACAGGCAGTGGGACAGACAGGCAGTGGGACAGACAGTGGGACAGACAGGCAGTGGGACAGGCAGTGGGACAGGCAGTGGGACAGACAGTGGGACAGGCAGTGGGGCAGGCAGTGGGACAGACAGTGGGACAGGCAGGCAGTGGGACAGACAGTGGGACAGACAGGCAGTGGGACAGACAGGCAGTGGGACAGACAGTGGGACAGACAGGCAGTGGGACAGGCAGTGGGACAGGCAGTGGGACAGACAGTGGGACAGGCAGTGGGGCAGGCAGTGGGACAGGCAGTGGGGCAGGCAGTGGGACAGACAGTGGGACAGGCAGGCAGTGGGACAGACAGTGGGACAGACAGGCAGTGGGACAGACAGGCAGTGGGACAGACAGTGGGACAGACAGGCAGTGGGACAGGCAGTGGGACAGGCAGTGGGACAGACAGTGGGACAGGCAGTGGGGCAGGCAGTGGGACAGGCAGTGGGACAGGCAGGCAGTGGGACAGGCAGGCAGTGGGACAGACAGGCAGTGGGACAGACAGTGGGACAGACAGTGTGACAGACAGTGGGACAGACAGTGTGACAGACAGTGGGACAGGCAGTGGGACAGGCAGGCAGTGGGACAGGCAGGCAGTGGGACAGGCAGGCAGTGGGACAGGCAGGCAGTGGGACAGACAGTGGGACAGACAGTGTGACAGACAGTGGGACAGACAGTGGGACAGACAGTGGGAGACGTCTGATGGTGAAGGTGACCGCCCTGGCACCAAATGTGTTGCCATTCACGTTGTCTATTCAGCAAGGTTAACATGTAATGTCCTTTCAGTTTAAAAGCGCAGTCAGCTACCTGAAACACTAGTCATGAAAGGAGTCCTTAACAACAACCGAATGTTAAGTAAGATAATCTAGAGCACGATTATCCAGCGAAACCCAAACCTGGTATATGGAAGGTAGGACATGAACTGTCACCAGGGCTACAGACAGCCACAAACTGTCACCAGGGTAACAGACAGGCACGGACTGTCACCAGGGTTACAGACAGGCACGGACTGTCACCAGGGTAACAGACAGGCACGGACTGTCACCAGGGTTACAGACAGGCACGGACTGTCACCAAGGTTACAGACAGGCACGTACTGTCACCAGGGTAACAGACAGGCACGGACTGTCACCAAGGTTACAGACAGGCACGTACTGTCACCAGGGTAACAGACAGGCACGGACTGTCACCAGGGTCACAGACAGATAGGACTCCACCAGGGTTACAGACAGATAGGACTCCACCAGGGTAACGAACAGATAGGACTCCACCAGGGTTACAGACAGATAGGACTCCACCAGGGTAACAGACAGATAGGACTTCACCAGGGTTACAGACAGATAGCACTCCACCAGGGTAACAGACAGATAGGACTCCACCAGGGTAACAGACAGATAGGACTCCACCAGGGTAACAGACAGATAGGACTCCACCAGGGTTACAGAAAGATAGGACTCCACCAGGGTTACAGACAGATAGGACTCCACCAGGGTAACAGACAGATAGGACTCCACCAGGGTAACAGACAGATAGGACTCCACCAGGGTTACAGACAGATAGGACTCCACCAGGGTTACAGACAGATAAGACTCCACCAGGGTTACAGACAGATAGGACTCCACCAGGGTAACAGACAGATAGGACTCCACCAGGGTAACAGACAGATAGGACTCCACCAGGGTAACAGACAGATAGGACTCCACCAGGGTAACAGACAGATAGGACTCCACCAGGGTTACAGACAGATAGGACTCCACCAGGGTTACAGACAGATAGGACTCCACCAGGTTTACAGACAGATAGGACTCCACCAGGGTTACAGACAGATAGGACTCCACCAGGGTTACAGACAGATAGGACTCCACCAGGGTAACAGACAGATAGGACTCCACCAGGGTAACAGACAGATAGGACTCCACCAGGGTTACAGACAGATAGGACTCCACCAGGGTTACAGACAGATAGGACTCCACCAGGGTAACAGACAGATAGGACTCCACCAGGGTAACAGACAGATAGGACTCCACCAGGGTTACAGACAGATAGGACTCCACCAGGGTAACAGACAGATAGGACTCCACCAGGGTAACAGACAGATAGGACTCCACCAGGGTTACAGACAGATAGGACTCCACCAGGGTTACAGACAGATAGGACTCCACCAGGGTAACAGACAGATAGGACTCCACCAGGGTAACAGACAGATAGGACTCCACCAGGGTAACAGACAGATAGGACTCCACCAGGGTTACAGACAGATAGGACTTCAAGGGTAACAGACAGATAGGACTCCACCAGGGTAACAGACAGATAGGACTCCACCAGGGTTACAGACAGATAGGACTCCACCAGGGTTACAGACAGATAGGACTCCACCAGGGTTACAGACAGATAGGACTCCACCAGGGTTACAGACAGATAGGACTCCACCAGGGTAACAGACAGATAGGACTCCACCAGGGTTACAGACAGATAGGACTCCACCAGGGTAACAGACAGATAGGACTCCACCAGGGTAACAGACAGATAGGACTCCACCAGGGTTACAGACAGATAGGACTCCACCAGGGTAACAGACAGATAGGACTCCACCAGGGTAACAGACAGATAGGACTCCACCAGGGTTACAGACAGATAGGACTCCACCAGGGTTACAGACAGATAGGACTCCACCAGGGTTACAGACAGATAGGACTCCACCAGAGTTACAGACAGATAGGACTCCACCAGGGTAACAGACAGATAGGACTCCACCAGGGTAACAGACAGATAGGACTCCACCAGGGTTACAGACAGATAGGACTCCACCAGGGTAACAGACAGATAGGACTCCACCAGGGTAACAGACAGATAGGACTCCACCAGGGTAACAGACAGATAGGACTCCACCAGGGTAACAGACAGATAGGACTCCACCAGGGTAACAGACAGATAGGACTCCACCAGGGTAACAGACAGATAGGACTCCACCAGGGTTACAGACAGATAGGACTTCAAGGGTAACAGACAGATAGGACTCCACCAGGGTTACAGACAGATAGGACTCCACACTGTAACACCACAGTTCCACATGGCTGGATAATGGCTGAAAGGAAGAAAGCCAGCTTACTGGGAGAGAGGTGAGACAGGGCGAGAGAGAGAGACAGAGAGAGAGAGAGAGGGAGAGGGGGAGAGAGAGAGGGGGGGGAGAGAGATAGATGAAGGTAGAGATGTTCAGGGTTCTGACGGCTTCAACAGTTCCAGACAATATTTGTCACTTTCAGAGTGAATTCTTGATTTGATGTGCCTAATTGATTTAGCTCTGCTTGGTGCTGCCTGTCTGTCAGACAGGAGTTTCCCTTTCTCTCTCTCTCTCTGTGTCTCTCTCTCTCTCACTCCTCCCCTCTCTCAGTCTGCTGGGAGACAGATATCTCTGAGAGGAGGGACAGGAGAGTGGAGGGCAGCCGGTGCCAGTGCCCTCAGAATGACCCGGTTCATGACACCATGAGACACACATGGCAGACATGTTGGAAGATCAAGTGCTTCAAAGTGAAACAGACGGAGAGATAAACAGGCCAGGGTTAGGGTTAAGGCAGACCTAGGATGGGGTTAGGGTTAAGGCAGACCTAGGATGGGGTTAGGGTTAAGGCAGACCTAGGATGGGGTTAAGGCAGACCTAGGATGGGGTTAAGGCAGACCTAGGATGGGGTTAGGGTTAAGGCAGACCTAGGATGGGGTTAGGGTTAAGGCAGAGCTAGGATGGGGTTAGGGTTAAGGCAGAGCTACGATGGGGTTAGGGTTAAGGCAGAGCTACGATGGGGTTAGGGTTAAGGCAGAGCTAGGATGGGGTTAGGGTTAAGGCAGACCTAGGATGGGGTTAGGGTTAAGGCAGACCTAGGATGGGGTTAGGGTTAAGGCAGACCTAGGATGGGGTTAGGGTTAAGGCAGACCTAGGATGGGGTTAAGGCAGACCTAGGATGGGGTTAAGGCAGACCTAGGATGGGGTTAGGGTTAAGGCAGACCTAGGATGGGGTTAGGGTTAAGGCAGAGCTAGGATGGGGTTAGGGTTAAGGCAGAGCTACGATGGGGTTAGGGTTAAGGCAGAGCTACGATGGGGTTAGGGTTAAGGCAGAGCTAGGATGGGGTTAGGGTTAAGGCAGACCTAGGATGGGGTTAGGGTTAAGGCAGAGCTAGGATGGGGTTAGGGTTAAGGCAGAGCTAGGATGGGGTTAGGGTTAAGGCAGACCTAGGATGGGGTTTATTGTAGCGATGGATCAATGTAAAGAAAGCATTGGTTCTACCTACGTAACAAAAACAAAAATTGTAAACCTTACAATAATCTGATTGTGTGCACACCCTCTTATAACTGGGGATGTGGCTTTGTTCAGAATTAACCAATCCCATTCAAACTTGTGTTAAATAGAAGTCAGTACACACCTGCAATCGTTTTAAGTGACTCTGATTAATCACAAATAAAGGTCAGCTGTTCCAGTCGGAATTTCCTGATATTTTCTTGGTTACATCTCAGAGGAAAAGTCATGGCCAGAGAGCCTTCCAAGAGGCCTACAGAAAGAATAAAGGAGCTGCAGACATTTCGCGCAAGTAGGATGGCAAGCGAAAGAAGAAAAACATCCAGGTCCGGCTGAGTCTCTCAAAAGCATGTGGGCAAACGTCTTATGGTCTGATGAAACCAAGGTATAACTTTTAAGCCATAACTCCAAAAGGTATGTTTGGTACAAAAACAACACTGCACATCACCCAAAGAACACAATACTCACAGTGAAGCATGGTGGTGGCAGCATCGTGCATTGGGGCTGTTTTTCTTCAGCTGGAACCGGGCCTTGGTCAGGGTGGAGGGAATTATGAATAGTTCCAAATACCAGACAATTTTGGCACAAAACCTTCAGGCTTCTGTTAGAAACCTGAAGATGAAGTTCAGTTTTCAGCATGACAACGACCCAAAGCACACATCCAAATCCACAGAAGCATGACTTCACCAGAAGAAGATTAACGTTTTGGAATGGGCCAGGCAGAGCCCAGACCCTAATCCAATTGAACATATGTGGGGTGATCTGAAAAGGGCTATGCACCGGAGATGTTTTCGCATTCTGACAGATACTTTTGAATTGTTCACACTAAAGGTAAATCTTTGTCTCATTTTTTCACCTAAAAAAAAACTTTAACGGTGGTGTGTAACCCTAACTCTGTTACTCTGATGTTACTCTGGTGTTACTCTGGTGTTACTCTGGTGTTACTCTGGTGTTACTCTGGTGTTACTCTGGTGTTACTCTGGTGTTACTCTGGATTAATAGCAAGGTTAGCAACAACAGTTTATTGTGCCTTTATATGCTTAAGCATTTTAACATTTACCTTGGTTGTTCTTCGAAGCCTGGCTGCTCTCAAGAGACTCAACTAAAATTGATTTAGTTTCTTCCTTTATATTGTTATGGCAGAAATGCACAATACAGCAGAGTGGTTCGTTTTGGAAGAGATGCCTTTTCTTAACAGCCTTGTGGGAAATAAATGGGAAAGGTTTGAAGGACAAAAAACATGAATAAATGAATGTGTGGAGAACAGTTGAATGAGAAGCTGATGTGGTCTGTGCACATGAAACATAACATGTTGGTGTATTATAGAGAATGTAAACGTGCACATGAAACATAACATGTTGGTGTATTATAGAGAATGTAAACGTGCACATGAAACATAACATGTTGGTGTATTATAGAGAATGTAAACGTGCACATGAAACATAACATGTTGGTGTTGTATAGAGAATGTAAACGTGCACATGAAACATAACATGTTGGTGTATTATAGAGAATGTAAACGTGCACATGAAACATAACATGTTGGTGTATTATAGAGAATGTAAACGTGCACATGAAACATAACATGTTGGTGTATTATAGAGAATGTAAACGTGCACATGAAACATAACATGTTGGTGTATTATAGAGAATGTAAACGTGCACGTGAAACATAACATGTTGGTGTATTATAGAGAATGTAAACGTGCACATGAAACATAACATGTTGGTGTATTATAGGGAATGTAAACATGCACATGAAACATAACATGTTGGTGTATTATAGGGAATGTAAACGTGCACATGAAACATAACATGTTGGTGTATTATAGGGAATGTAAACGTGCACATGAAACATAACATGTTGGTGTATTATAGGGAATGTAAACGTGCACATGAAACATAACATGTTGGTGTATTATAGAGAATGTAAACGTGCACATGAAACATAACATGTTGGTGTATTATAGGGAATGTAAACGTGCACATGAAACATAACATGTTTGTGTATTATAGAGAATGTAAACATGCACAACATAACATTTCTTCTTCTTTTTCTGAGGTACACAGGTGAAATGTGGCTCTTGACTTAAGGAGAAACCAACATAAGATCAGATCTGTTAATGTATGGCCACTTCCTGTCTCACTGTTAACATAATTCTGGTTTATCTGCTTATTTATGTTGGTCCACGCCAGGCGTCTGCTAGCTTTAATCTTGAGCGTAGCTTGTCTTGCATTATGATTCATTGTTGGTAACACCCGGAGAACCAGAGAGGCTTCAACTAAACACACAGAGGGTGAACCAGAACTGTCACAGGAGAATTTAGATGCATACTTAATTGCTTTTAAAGTGAGTGCCACTGATATCTTGTGATCTTGTTCGTCTCTGTTGATGGGCGAAAGGAGACAGAGAAAAGCTCTCTAAAGGGGAACTGGTAATCACTGAGGAACAAGTTGCCAGTTGGGATAGTATTAAGCAGAGCCAAGTAGAGTCAGGTCCTATGTGCCTTATGTGTGTGTGTGCTAATGTCACATTGATTATGCTGCGCCTAAACTGCCTTTGTTTGTTCCTCCAGTTGCCTGTCTGTCAGCCGTCTGCTCAGATGACTTTGAGTCACACTAAAAGCAGACTTTTCCTTGTTTGCTGCAATTCTCCGTTGTTGGGCAGGAGAAGGATATTCCCACCGGAGTCCCAGTTCCCGCTGCATTCTCGGGTATTAATTGCTTTTTAATGTTTTCTTCTCTCCTGGATGCTGTTGCGTACAAACGAATCAGCAGGAATAGAGGCTTTAGCGTTTCTCTTTTTGGACCACGGTCTGGACTAAAAGGGAACTCTCTGAATAAACCATAAATGTTAGCTGGTGAATGAGCGAATCAAGATGGTAATAGATGAAGTAAAAACACAAGCCATTTGGCCAGATGTCCCAAGTGAACAGTCTCATCCGTCATTTCCCTCAAGGGAAAATATATCTTCCCCCTCTGCAGAATCTGTGGGCAAACTTCACTTTTAATCTATTTGTGATAAAGTCTAGTTTGTTCATTGTAGTGCCATCTTAAAAACTAAGTGCAATATTTTAATAATAAACCATGAGTGTAACTAACCATAAATGCCATGTGACTCAGCTTTCCCAGTTAGTCTCTATGACCACAGTATAGTACTGCTGTTATCACGCTATCACCTTTATAGACCTCTGTAAACAAGACTAACTCCACCAAATTAGACCAGTAACTCGTGGTGGTTGATTATCTCTATGGTTTGATTGTATCAGCCACATTCTACCGGTCAATGTTCTGTTTATTTGGATGTATTTCACACTTTAAAAAGACCAGTAAAAAACAAACATGGAGGAGTCAAGCAAACGCTGAGGGGTCAAATAAACATGGAGGTCAAATAAACATGGAGCGGTCAAAAAAACTGGAAGGAATCAAAAGCAAAGTAAAACAGATAGTTGGAGTAAGTTGATCTGAATTAGCAAATACGTTTCACATGACATGCAATAACAGTGGAATTGGATTAAAGATATTTTGCTCGTTTAACAGTTTTAGCTCGACACATCTGATTCAGCATGTCAACAAATCATAAAATCCTTAATATGCTGAATTAGACATACGTAAAGGGCTACAGTAATATTCAAGGGTTCTGATTGGCTGATATTGGGAAACAATGCACTGGTTTCCACGGTTATATCACCTCACAGCATTTCCCAGGCTGCTAGTTAGTTAGCTTGCTAGTTATATTACCTCACAGCATTTCCCAGGCTGCTAGTTAGTTAGCTTGCTAGTTATATCACCTCACAGCATTTCCCAGGCTGCTAGTTGGTTAGCTTGCTAGTTATATCACCTCACAGCATTTCCCAGGCTGCTAGTTAGTTAGCTTGCTAGTTATATCACCTCACAGCATTTCCCAGGCTGCTAGTTGGTTAGCTTGCTAGTTATATCACCTCACAGCATTTCCCAGGCTGCTAGTTAGTTAGCTTGCTAGTTATATTACCTCACAGCATTTCCCAGGCTGCTAGTTAGTTAGCTTGCTAGTTATATTACCTCACAGCATTTCCCAGGCTGCTAGTTAGTTAGCTTGCTAGTTATATCACCTCACAGCATTTCCCAGGCTGCTAGTTGGTTAGCTTGCTAGTTATATCACCTCACAGCATTTCCCAGGCTGCTAGTTGGTTAGCTTGCTAGTTATATTACCTCACAGCATTTCCCAGGCTGCTAGTTGGTTAGCTTGCTAGTTATATTACCTCACAGCTTTCCCAGGCTGCTAGTTAGTTAGCTTGCTAGTTATATCACCTCACAGCATTTCCCAGGCTGCTAGTTAGTTAGCTTGCTATTTATATCACCTCACAGCATTTCCCAGGCTGCTAGTTATTTAGCTTGCTAGCTAATCCTGCTGTGCTAATGATGCATTTGTAATCAGATGAGAAGTTCGCAACTGCCTGTAAAATAGCGTACATACCATTTGAATAGTGAAAACACATTCAGGTGTTGTTTTATAGATTACACTGTGGCATTTTATTGCTGAGAATGAGTAGGTGACTTCAAATGACACCATATTAAATTAAATCTAAATTCTCAGATTCCAAGAGCTCTATTTTTATCATGACTTTCATTTATGTTTTTCAATGTGAAGAGATTAATATTTTTATTTTTTACTTTAAAATAAGTGCTTGACCTACAGTATTCTGCATTTTATATTTAGATGTTATTTATAAAAATATATATATGGTCAGGGAGCTATGTAAACGGTAACATCTTAAATGTTGTACTGTGTTATACAGTTATAGGCCCTATGTATATATGTTATATAACAGTTATATGTATATATGTTATATAACTGTTATATCAAATATGGTAAATAGTAAAGGCAACAGATGTGTGATTCTAAAGTGACTGACCAAACCAGTACTAAAGTGTAGTATATGTTTAGGTATATCTGAATCACGCTGATTAGCGGACAAGACAAGTGATGTGTGTGTATGTGTGTGTGTGTGTGTGTGTGTCTGTGTGTGTGTGTGTGTGTGTGTGTGTGTGTGTGTGTGTAGGGCAGCAGTATTGGGTCTGCTGGGGGCATGAGTGTGTGTGTGTGTGGGTATGTGTGTGTGTGTGTGTGTGGTGTGTGTGTGTGTGTGTGTATGTATGTGTGTGTGTGTGTGTGTGTGTGTGTGTGTGTGTGTGTGTGTGTGTGTGTGTGTGTAGGGCAGCAGTATTGGGTCTGATGGGGGCATGTGTGTGTGTGGGGGTGTGTGTGTGTGGGTGTGTGTGTGTGTGTGTGTGTGGGTGTTTGTCTGTGTGTGTCTGTGTGTGTGTGTGTGTGTGTGTGTGTAGGGCAGCAGTATTGGGTCTGCTGGGGGCATGAGGGTGTGTGTGTGTGTGTGTGTGTGTGTGTGTGTGTGTGTGTGTGTGTGTGTGTGTGTGTGTGTGTGTGTGTGTGTGTGTGTGTGTGTGTGTGTGTAGGGCAGCAGTATTGGGTCTGATGGGGGCATGAGGGGGTCACATGGTGTTTGGGTTTGAGTTACAGGACTAGCATCTGCCATCCGGCCATCAGGCACTCTTATCCATCATTGGTCCGCGCTACAGCCAGGGTTTAGAAAAACACCCAGAGGAAATGGAGTCTCTGGTCCAGACAAGAATAAAATTAGCTTGATGACTAAGTTCCTCCTCAGGTCCCACGGGAGTGAGACCCACCATTTGTTTTCATTACTTCCCCTGGTTTCTGGACGACCAGGCTACACTGTCTCTCTTTCCTGGTTGTCTGGATGACCAGGCTACACTGTCTCTCTTTCCTGGTTGTCTGGACGACCAGGCTACACTGTCTCTCTCTCCCTGGTCAGTCTGTTTGTCTCTTTGATTGCCTGTCCGCCTGTCTGTTTGTCTGTCTGTCTCTCTGTGTCTTTCCTTAAAACAGAGATGGGTTGTTGTATATTTGTGTGCTGTTGTCATTGCCAGAATTGTGCAAATCAACAGCTGTTGTAAAAATAGCACTTTGATTTCAGTGGTCTATGGATGCATAATTGTACTCTTTTAGAAGGTGACTTTATTTTTTGGAATGATTCCACATAACCTTATGACATAATATTGGCTTGGGCTTTTATAGCTCGTTCTCAGAATAACCTGTAAATGGGCTGACGTTATAAAAATTGATTCTGTCAATTAATACGATTTCATTTGTTGTATTGTGATCACCTAAGCTTGATCCTCTGTAACAAATATGTTGCCACTTGCAGAACCTGATATTTGCCAAAAAAAAAGCAACTAATAAAATGAAATGTCCAGAGAGAGAATTGATGCTACGCTGTAATTGATGTAAAGCTTTGAGCAGTTTGCCAACAGAACAGTCTCCAGACTGTGTCCCAGGTGGTTACAACAGGTGTACACAAGCAATCAATTAGTCCTAATACGACCACAGCATTAATGCCATACAATGACAAGACTCTTTCTGTAATTAACATGTATTTAATGCAGTAGAAAACCTGCCTGATGCTTTTGTATTAACAAATAAATCAACAACATCCTATTCACCTAATTAGTTCTACATTTATCCGTAAACATCATCTCCCTTCATATTGAGAAATGTGATCACGTCCGTGGGATATTCATGCAATTATATAAGTGTGTTTGGGGGAGATTGTGATCTGGAAAGCACCCCATGCCAGTAACCAGGCAGTAACCAGGCAGTAACCAGGCAGTAACCACGCTGTAACCACGCTGTAACCATGCCAGTAACCAGGCAGTAACCAGGCTGTAACCATGCCAGTAACCAGGCAGTAACCAGGCTGTAACCATGCCAGTAACCAGGCAGTAACCAGGCTGTAACCATGCCAGTAACCAGGCAGTAACCATGCCAGTAACCAGGCAGTAACCATGCCAGTAACCAGGCAGACTAACCATGCCAGTAACCAGGCATTAACCAGACTGTAACCATGCCAGTAACCAGGCAGTAACCATGCCAGTAACCATGCCAGTAACCATGCCAGTCACCAGGCAGTAACCAGGCAGTAACCATGCCAGTAACAATGGCAGTAACCAGGCAGTAACTATGGCAGTTGAATGGGACAGTGTAGTCCTCTGAACCAGCATGGAGGATGTGGTCCTTGCCTCAGAAAAGTTAGATAAACCTCACCTCTGAACCAGCATGGCGCACGCGCACACGCACAAACGCACACGCACACGCACAGGGGAGTACAGGGGAGTGGTGGAGTGCCACCAGGTACTGGTTCTAATTTACCAGGTTCCACCACTGGTTTTAATTAACCAGCTCTGTATGTTCATGTGATGTTAACCCAACCATATTTGTTTGACCTGGTCCAGCTTGCTTGTCAGCTTGTTATTTAAGTATTAGTTAACTGTTCTTGTCCAAGGTACTTTAAGTTAATGTCAATAGGGTATCTTAGAGATGTTTGAGAGATGTAAAAAGCTAATATCTGTGTTACACAACCTGTTTATTTGTGTAACAAGACAAATAAAACCACCTGGAAATGTCTGCTGAGTCCGAAACAGTGGAGCCATGGATATGGGAGGGGGTGGAGGGAGAGAGGGAGAGAGGGAGGGAGGGAGGGAGGGAGGGAGAGAGAGAGGGAGAGAGAGAGGGAGAGAGAGAGGGAGAGAGGGAGAGAGGGAGAGAGGGAGAGAGAGAGGGAGAGAGGGAGAGAGGGAGGGAGAGAGGGAGAGAGGGTGGGAGAGAGGGAGAGAGGGAGGGTGGGAGAGAGGGAGGGAGGGAGAGAGGGAGGGAGGGAGAGAGGGAGAGAGGGAGAGAGGGAGAGAGGGAGAGAGGGAGAGAGGGAGAGAGAGGGAGGAGAGAGGGAGAGAGGGTGGGAGAGAGGGAGGGAGAGGGAGGGTGGGAGAGAGGGAGAGAGGGAGGGAGGGAGGGAGAGAGGGAGAGAGGGAGAGAGGGAGAGAGGGAGAGAGGGAGAGAGGGAGAGAGGGAGGGAGGGAGGGAGGGAGGGAGGGAGGGAGGGAGGGAGGGAGGGAGGGAGGGAGGGAGGGAGGGAGGGAGGGAGGGAGGGAGGGAGGGAGGGAGGGAGGGAGGGAGGGAGGGAGGGAGGGAGAGATGGAACAGGATTCAATTACATTACTTCCCGGAACCATTGTTTGCAGAGGAGAGGAAGCGATTTTCTCTAATGTGTCTGTGTTGAGTTCTTGTCCTCCTACAGTTGGCCCATACGCCTGGAGAGAGAGGTCCTCTAAGATGGGTTAGAATAGACAAATGGAATATGTGCGGGCTTGTTGTGTGTTGGTGTGTGTTATTGCTGTAAATGTGTTTGTTGTTGTTGTGTGTGTGTGTGTGTGTGTGTGTGTGTGTGTGTGTGTGTGTGTGTGTGCGTGTGTGCGTGTGTCCGTGTGTGCGTGTCCGTGTGTGCGTGTCCGTGTGTGTGTGTCTGTGTGTGTGTGTCTGTGTGTGTGTGTGTGTGTGTGTGTGTGTGTGTCTGTGTCTGTGTCTGTGTGTGTGTGTGTGTTTCTCTGGCTGAAGATGCCCCTGGGATGTGCGAGGAGGAAAAAGTCTTAGATAGGCGGGCAGAGAGAAGGTTACTGACAGTGTGCCTCTCTCCTATTGGGCAGATTTACAGCTAACAGTGTGCCTCTCTCCCATTGGGCAGATTTACAGCTAACAGTGTGCCTCTCTCCCATTGGGCAGATTTACAGCTAACAGGTTGCTACGCTTATTTATACAGCCAGTTAAAACAACTTAACTATTTTTCCTGCTACTGTTATTCCTGCTCTGATGTCAATTACAACTAAATGAATACGTTTACACTTGGGATGTAATCTGCTCTCCTGTTAGAGAACAGCTCCTCTCATCTCTCCTTCATGTTGCATTTGATGCTTTTACACCAGACCGCAGGATGTAAAACTGGCTCATTTTGATGTGTTGTTATGAAAGCACATATGATTTAAGGCACACACTATCTGAAATAATTAATTATTTTTACACACTTGAAAATCCAAGTTTGTTATTTTATATAGAAATTCACTTTGAAGATAGAAGACACTCTCTCTACACCTCACCTCTTCATAAAATGTCTTGAACCGATAAAACCGAAACATTCCCGAAGCCAGAAGTGTCTAAAATACAGCTGCTGTCACAACTGTCAAAAAGCACTGAAGACTCCTGAACGTAGAACGTAGAATGTAGAACGTAGTAGTTCTCTGCAGAATCTCCATCCTATGTTGGGCTGCTAATTGAGTTTCCTCCTGGTTGTCCTGTGAACTGACTGACTAGTTCACTGGCTTCAGCATGTTGTCAATTGGAAACAGATGCAGAGGGCTTGTCCAAAGTTCATCACTCATCTAGTGGCACAACCTCTCCTCGCCTCCCACACCTCCCTCTGCCTCCCACACCTCCCTCTGCCTCCCACACCTCCCTCTGTCTCCCACACCTCCCTCTGTCTCCCACACCTCCCTCTGCCTCCCACACCTCCCTCTGCCTCCCACACCTCCCTCTGCCTCCCACACCTCCCTCACCTCCCTCTGTCTCCCACATTTCCCTCTGCCTCCCACACCTCCCTCTGCCTCCCACACCTCCCTCTGTCTCCCACACCTCCCTCTGCCTCCCACACCTCCCTCTGCCTCCCACACCTCCCTCTGTCTCCCACACCTCCCTCTCCTCTCTCTGTCTCCCACACCTCCCTCTGCCTCCCACACCTCCCTCTGCCTCCCACACCTCCCTCTGCCTCCCACACCTCCCTCTGCCTCCCACACCTCCCTCTGCCTCCCACACCTCCCTCTGTCTCCCACACCTCCCTCTCCTCTCTCTGTCTCCCACACCTCCCTCTGCCTCCCACACCTCCCTCTGCCTCCCACACCTCCCTCCCACACCTCCCTCTGCCTCCCACACCTCCCTCTGCCTCCCACACCTCCCTCTGCCTCCCACACCTCCCTCTGTCTCCCACACCTCCCTCTGTCTCCCACACCTCCCTCTGTCTCCCACACCTCCCTCTGTCTCCCACACCTCCCTCTGCCTCCCACACCTCCCTCTGCCTCCCACACCTCCCTCTGTCTCCCACACCTCCCTCTGTCTCCCACACCTCTCTCTCCTCTCTCTGCCTCCCACACCTCCCTCTGCCTCCCACACCTCCCTCTGCCTCCCACACCTCCCTCTGCCTCCCACACCTCCCTCTGTCTCCCACACCTCCCTCTGTCTCCCACACCTCCCTCTGTCTCCCACACCTCCCTCTGTCTCCCACACCTCCCTCTGCCTCCCACACCTCCCTCTGTCTCCCACACCTCCCTCTGCCTCCCACACCTCCCTCTGCCTCCCACACCTCCCTCTGTCTCCCACACCTCCCTCTGCCTCCCACACCTCCCTCTGTCTCCCACACCTCCCTCTGCCTCCCACACCTCTCTCTCCTCTCTGTCTGTCCCCCACACCTCCCTCTGCCTCCCACACCTCCCTCTGCCTCCCACACCTCCCTCTGTCTCCCACACCTCCCTCTCCTCTCTCTGTCTCCCACACCTCCCTCTGCCTCCCACACCTCCCTCTGCCTCCCACACCTCCCTCTGCCTCCCACACCTCCCTCTGCCTCCCACACCTCCCTCTGCCTCCCACACCTCCCTCTGCCTCCCACACCTCCCTCTGCCTCCCACACCTCCCTCTGCCTCCCACACCTCCCTCTGCCTCCCACACCTCCCTCTGTCTCCCACACCTCCCTCTGTCTCCCACACCTCCCTCTGTCTCCCACACCTCCCTCTGTCTCCCACACCTCCCTCTGTCTCCCACACCTCCCTCTGTCTCCCACACTCCCTCTGCCTCCCACACCTCCCTCTGTCTCCCACACCTCCCTCTGTCTCCCACACCTCCCTCTGTCTCCCACACCTCTCTCTCCTCTCTCTGTCTCCCACACCTCCCTCTGTCTCCCACACCTCCCTCTGCCTCCCACACCTCCCTCTGCCTCCCACACCTCCCTCTGTCTCCCACACCTCCCTCTGTCTCCCACACCTCCCTCTGTCTCCCACACCTCCCTCTGCCTCCCACACCTCCCTCTGTCTCCCACACCTCCCTCTGCCTCCCACACCTCCCTCTGCCTCCCACACCTCCCTCTGCCTCCCACACCTCCCTCTGTCTCCCACACCTCCCTCTGCCTCCCACACCTCCCTCTGTCTCCCACACCTCCCTCTGTCTCCCACACCTCTCTCTCCTCTCTCTGTCTCCCACACCTCCCTCTGCCTCCCACACCTCCCTCTGCCTCCCACACCTCCCTCTGTCTCCCACACCTCCCTCTCCTCTCTCTGTCTCCCACACCTCCCTCTGCCTCCCACACCTCCCTCTGCCTCCCACACCTCCCTCTGCCTCCCACACCTCCCTCTGCCTCCCACACCTCCCTCTGCCTCCCACACCTCCCTCTGCCTCCCACACCTCCCTCTGTCTCCCACACCTCCCTCTGTCTCCCACACTCCCTCTGTCTCCCACACCTCCCTCTGTCTCCCACACCTCCCTCTGTCTCCCACACCTCCCTCTGCCTCCCACACCTCCCTCTGCCTCCCACACCTCCCTCTGC
Source organism: Dallia pectoralis (assembly GCA_029465975.1). NCBI lineage: Eukaryota > Metazoa > Chordata > Actinopteri > Esociformes > Umbridae > Dallia > Dallia pectoralis. The sequence goes on along the minus strand of CM055760.1, from coordinate 11,376,986 downwards.
CTCCCACACCTCCCTCTGTCTCCCACACCTCCCTCTGTCTCCCACACCTCTCTCTCCTCTCTCTGTCTCCCACACCTCCCTCTGTCTCCCACACCTCCCTCTGCCTCCCACACCTCCCTCTGTCTCCCACACCTCCCTCTGTCTCCCACACCTCCCTCTGTCTCCCACACCTCCCTCTGTCTCCCACACCTCCCTCTGTCTCCCACACCTCCCTCTGTCTCCCACACCTCCCTCTGCCTCCCACACCTCCCTCTGCCTCCCACACCTCCCTCTGCCTCCCACACCTCCCTCTGCCTCCCACACCTCCCTCTGCCTCCCACACCTCCCTCTGCCTCCCACACCTCCCTCTGTCTCCCACACCTCCCTCTGTCTCCCACACCTCCCTCTGTCTCCCACACCTCTCTCTCCTCTCTCTGTCTCCCACACCTCCCTCTGCCTCCCACACCTCCCTCTGCCTCCCACACCTCCCTCTGTCTCCCACACCTCTCTCTCCTCTCTCTGTCTCCCATCACATGAGGCTCTCCCCTCCTTCTCCTCAGTCTCATCCCTCTCCTGTTAACAGTGTCTTCCCTATAGGGGGTGAAAATGAACTTCACTCCTTCAGCGTCAACTGAGACATAGATTGAGTTCCTCAAACCTTCTGTCTGCTACTGACACATATTCACGCTTATCATGACTTTACAACATATTCATGGTCCAGAACATGTGTTAGTACAACCACACCTCACACAGGTGGAGGTACAGCCAAACCTCACACAGGTACAGCCACACCTCACACAGGTACAGCCACACATCACACAGGTACAGCCACACCTCACACAGGTACACCCACACATCACACAGGTACAGCCACACATCACACAGGTACAGCCACACATCACACAGGTACAGGTACAGCCACACATCACACAGGTGGAGGTACACCCACACATCACACAGGTACAGCCACACATCACACAGGTACAGCCACACATCACACAGGTACAGCCACACATCACACAGGTGGAGGTACAGCCACACATCACACAGGTACAGGTACAGCATTACATGTGATATGAAAGAGATAGCCTGCTGCAATAAAGTGGCCATGGAATCAAGAATTAGTAATAGGTCCAGAGTCCAAAACTATTTCTTGTGGCAAGTACAGGCACAGACTTACAGGATATTAACAGTTTTTTCATTACAATCCGTCGATGATTTTGCATAGTAGCAAGATTTTACTATTATTTATTAATCTTCTTCATTTTTTAAGTTTATTCATTGTTTAATGCTTTGCATGTCCGATCAAACAATAAAACTGGAAAAGTATTTCCCTTTTTTGTGATTATAATAGACCAGTGACTGTTTATCAATGATCTGTTTATCACAGTAAGTGGTCTCTTAACTATCATATAGACCAACATCAGCTCATGTAAATTATTAAAAAGGGCTTTTAAGACTTAAGTGCAGCTGGAAAAGTTTCAGTCTGTACCTTCTCTTTATTTCCCTTTACTCTCAGCGTTGCTTTCATCCTCCCATCCATTCTCTCATCCATCTATTCCATCTATTCCATCTATTCCATCCATCTATTCCTCCATCTATTCATCCATCTATTCCATCTATTCCTCCATCTATTCCATTTATTCATCCATCTATTCCATCCATCTATTCCTCCATCTATTCCTCCATCTATTCCATCTATTCATCCATCTATTCCATCTATTATTCCATCTATTCCATCTATTCATCCATCTATTCATCCATCTATTCCATCTATTCATCCATCTATTCATCCATCTATTCAATCTATTCATCCATCTATTCCATCTATTCATCCATCTATTCCATCTATTCATCCATCTATTCCATCTATTCCTCCATCTATTCATCCATCTATTCCATCTATTCATCCATCTATTCCATCTATTCATCCATCTATTCCATCTATTATTCCATCTATTCCTCCATCTATTCCATCTATTCCATCTATTCATCCATCTATTCATCCATCTATTCCATCTATTCATCCATCTATTCATCCATCTATTCAATCTATTCATCCATCTATTCCATCTATTCATCCATCTATTCCATCTATTCATCCATCTATTCCATCTATTCCTCCATCTATTCATCCATCTATTCCATCTATTCCTCCATCTATTCATCCATCTATTCCATCTATTCCTCCATCTATTCATCCATCTATTCCATCTATTCCTCCATCTATTCCATCTATTCCTCCATCTATTCCATCTATTCATCCATCTATTCCATCTATTCATCCATCTATTCCATCCATCTATTCCTCCATCTATTCCATCCATTCTTCCATTGTCTCTAACCTTTACATGTTTCATTGAGCTCAGTCAAACCAATAGGGTTATGGTCCCTGGACCTCAGTGTGAACACGTCTGGCTGGACCACAAGCTGACTAATGAGGTGACATCATTGTCTGTATGGGGTTTGTATGTATTGGAGCACAGGCCTGCTATCATGAAGGAGCATTCAGACTGCTTCTGTCCATAAAGGCTCACACATAAAGATCTCCGCTGCCACAGAACATTTCCATAAGAGGACTTTGGTTAGGAGCAAACGAGAGAGGAGAAATGGCAAGGGTGCTTGGACAGACTTGGTGTCAGGCTGGAGGTCTCGTCGAGGCTTAGCCCTGGACAGACTTGGTGTCAGGCTGGAGGTCTCGTCGAGGCTTAGCCCTGGACACTTGGTGTCAGGAAGGGTGTGACAGGGATTCCTGATGGCGACAGAGGGAGTTGATAGAAGAACACCAGGAGGACTGACAGGGTGGCTGTCCAGCCAGTGGCTATATGACTGTATGTCCACAGCTAATTGGCCCTGACAGGTTTTACACTGAGGCTGTGACTCTAGCATTTAAATATATTGTTCCTCACACATACGCTTCCCGGAATCAGATGAGGGACTATGGGGTAATAGAACTTGGTAATGCAAAATAGAGAATACAACTAGTTATAACGTTTAGCCATCGAGAAAAAACTATCCAATGCATGTAGACTGGGCTGTAACTGCAGACTCCAATGCATGTAGACTGGGCTGTAACTGCAGACTCCAATGCATGTAGACTGGGCTGTAACTGCAGACTCCAATGCATGTAGACTGGGCTGTAACTGCAGACTCCAATGCATGTAGACTGGGCTGTAACTGCAGACACCAATGCATGTAGACTGGGCTGTAACTGCAGACACCAATGCATGTAGACTGGGCTGTAACTGCAGACACCAATGCATGTAGACTGGGCTGTAACTGCAGACTCCAATGCATGTAGACTGGGCTGTAACTGCAGACACCAATGCATGTAGACTGGGCTGTAACTGCAGACTCCAATGCATGTAGACTGGGCTGTAACTGCAGACTCCAATGCATGTAGACTGGGCTGTAACTGCAGACTGATTTGCATATTACTCATATTGTAAATTCTTTAATTTCATACTTTTGGTGAGGCCCCTTTGTCATCTTTCTGCCAAAATCGGCAAATGAATCACTAGACCGAATACAGAGAAAAACCCCACCGAGCATCAACATGTTGGTACACATCAATGTACATGTGAGATCCTCCTGTTATGGTTGCATGTTGGTACACATCAATGTACATGTGAGATCCTCCTGTTATGGTTGCATGTTGGTACACATCAATGTACATGTGAGATCCTCCTGTTATGGTTGCATGTTGGTACACATCAATGTACATGTGAGATCCTCCTGTTATGGTTGCATGTTGGTACACATCAATGTACATGTGAGATCCTCCTGTTATGGTTGCATGTTGGTACACATCAATGTACATGTGAGATCCTCCTGTTATGGTTGCATGTTGGTACACATCAATGTACATGTGAGATCCTCCTGTTATGGTTGCATGTTGGTACACATCAATGTACATGTGAGATCCTCCTGTTATGGTTGCATGTTGGTACACATCAATGTACATGTGAGATCCTCCTGTTATGGTTGCATGTTGGTACACATCAATGTACATGTGAGATCCTCCTGTTATGGTTGCATGTTGGTACACATCAATGTACATGTGAGATCCTCCTGTTATGGTTGCATGTTGGTACACATCAATGTACATGTGAGATCCTCCTGTTATGGTTGCATGTTGGTACACATCAATGTACATGTGAGATCCTCCTGTTATGGTTGCATGTTGGTACACATCAATGTACATGTGAGATCCTCCTGTTATGGTTGCATGTTGGTACACATCAATGTACATGTGAGATCCTCCTGTTATGGTTGCATGTTGGTACACATCAATGTACATGTGAGATCCTCCTGTTATGGTTGCTTGTGTTGTTTCCAAACCACTGTGATATTGTTCCGTTTTCATGTTGTTCCTGTTTTCTAATGTCCTCTGCTGTTTACAGCTTTACACTTTTATAAAACTCTAAAACCCCATTATGTTATAAAGTCCTGTCTCAGCACAGATGTCAAGATTTGGCGTAAAACATCACATTTTCTGGCAAATCTGAACATGTGTTTTTTATGATATTACAGGGGACTGTGTCCCGACTGTGTCCCGAATTGCTTACATTTGTACAGAGTCTTTTGGCCAAACATTGACAACTGATTTATTTGAGCAGAGCAAACAAAAATGAGACAAGTTATAATAAAAAATAATGAAAAAATAATGTCTTACGGAATATTTTTTTTGGAAAGGATATATATATAGTGCAAGGAATAATTTAATTCACTGATGAATTAACTTCCTATTTACATATTGTTCAATAGATGCAGACAAACACTGTGTGTCCGCTAACATTTCTGTCAACTTGCCCAGATTATTCAATTCTCTATTACTTCTAAATCTGAAACCGACTCGTAGTGTAGGTTGATGCACTCCTAGTGTAGGTTGATGCACTCCTAGTGTAGGTTGATGCACTCCTAGTGTAGGTTGATGCACTCCTAGTGTAGGTTGATGCACTCCTAGTGTAGGTTGATGCACTCCTAGTGTAGGTTGATGCACTCCTAGTGTAGGTTGATGCACTCCTAGTGTAGGTTTTAAGCACTCCTAGTGTAGGTTTATGCACTCCTAGTGTAGGTTTATGCACTCCTAGTGTAGGTTTTAAGCACTCCTAGTGTAGGTTTTAAGCACTCCTAGTGTAGGTTTTAAGCACTCCTAGTGTAGGTTTATGCACTCCTAGTGTAGGTTTTAAGCACTCCTAGTGTAGTGGTTCTACGATCATATGGTTACTATAAGGTCATATTTATCTTTAATTCCTCTTCAATGTGTGGCCCCTGCACCTTTAACATTAATATGTGTGGCCCCTGCACCTTTAACATTAATATATGTGGCCTCTGCACCTTTAACATTAATATATGTGGCCTCTGCACCTTTAACATTAATATATGTGGCCTCTGCACCTTTAACATTAATATATGTGGCCTCTGCACCTTTAACATTAATATATGTGGCCTCTGCACCTTTAACATTAATATATGTGGCCTCTGCACCTTTAACATTAATATATGTGGCCTCTGCACATTTAACATTAATATATGTGGCCTCTGCACCTTTAACATTAATATATGTGGCCTCTGCACCTTTAACATTAATATATGTGGCCTCTGCACCTTTAACATTAATATATGTGGCCTCTGCACATTTAACATTAATATATGTGGCCTCTGCACCTTTAACATTAATATATGTGGCCTCTGCACCTTTAACATTAATATATGTGGCCTCTGCACCTTTAACATTAATATATGTGGCCTCTGCACCTTTAACATTAATATATGTGGCCTCTGCACCTTTAACATTAATATATGTGGCCTATGCACATTTAACATTAATATATGACATATGCTCCCCCATTGCAATTAACCTTGATGAAAGTGGGAACACTATCTTTTGAGTGTTTTTTCCTCCCCTTCTTTTACCCTCAATGTTCCTTTTCAGCAATTGAAATCAGGGTAATGACTCTGAAAGGAAAAAGAATGTTCTTTCAATAGATAATTAGGGAGATTGGTTTACCAAGTCCACTCAAGGCCCATTCACATGCAGGGATTGAGCCAGAGACAGGGTCTGAGACTGAGCCAGGGACCGGGTCTGAGACTGGGTTTGCACAGACCCAAGGCTCCCTGGAGACACATTGCCCTCTGGTTCATTTCTTTGAGCAGGTGCCTGGCAGGTAGTCAATGGAGACGCCAGTCCTGGAAAAAGAGGCCCAGAGCCAGAGGTCAACATCAGAGGTCAGGGGTCGGGATCCCAAGGTCACAGGTCAACGGTCAGTTGTGTTCGGCAGATGACTGGAAATTAATCTTGAATGTGCTTCTGTTGGGGGGGGGGGAGTACAACAGGGTTTTAAGTCAAGGGCCTTCTTTATTGAGTTGGGGTCATTTCTTAATTGAGTTATTTGTGATTCAATTCAAATTACATTTTTGCATTTCAATTAGCAGCATTCCACAGGAAACATCTGAAATTCATTTGAATTAAATACACATCAATTCAATAACATCCTAAAACCTTACTTATATTTCATATTACCAAACAAATGTTCATGTTTACAATATTTACGGTAACCAATACCATTTAGGGCTGAGGCATTGATGTAAAAAAAATTATAACCGATAATCTAGATATGGTTTGTCTAATATAATTAATAATTAATTGAATGTTTAAAGTTAATTTGTAAATTAACTTATTCATTTATTTTTGTATAATATTACGCAATAAAAACCACACCTGTCTATCACTCTCTGTATAAACACAGTCAGGATGGAAGAAGAAACTATGGGTTTATTTCAGCTACTTCAAATCCCTATAGATGCCATAAAAGTTCACAATAGAATACACTTGAAATTCCTTCGTCTGACAGACGCTGTACGTATTCCAGGGTCAAGAGTGGCATGCTCTCTGATTTCTAATTAAATCTCAACTGAGCAAAAGTCATTTGTCATTGGCTAACGGTTGCTATTGACAAACCGGCTAGTGGTACCATCGACTGACGTGTGGAACGCTAAAGTTAGCCGGCCCGGCGAAAAACCCTTGGGAAATACGGAACAAATGTCAGTGCACTGAAGAGCCTGAAGAGAGAGCCACAACCAGGTTACATACAGGCTAGCCTGGATACAGGCTACAGAGAGGTTCCAGATACAGGCTAGACTGGATACTGGCTACAGAGAGGTTACAGATACAGGCTAGCCTGGATACTGGCTACAGAGAGGTTACAGATACAGGCTAGCCTGGATACAGGCTACAGAGAGGTTCCAGATACAGGCTAGCCTGGATACTGGCTACAGAGAGGTTCCAGATACAGGCTAGCCTGGATACAGGCTACAGAGAGGTAACAGATACAGGCTAGCCTGGATACAGGCTACAGAGAGGTTACAGATACAGGCTAGCCTGGATACAGGCTACAGAGAGGTTCCAGATACATGTTACATACAGGCTACAGAGAGGTTACAGATACAGGTTACAGATACAGGCTACAGAGAGGCTCCAGATACAGGCTAGCCTGGATACTGGCTACAGAGAGGTTACAGATACATGTTACAGATACAGGCTAGCCTGGATACAGGCTACAGAGAGATTACAGATACAGGCTAGCCTGGATACAGGCTACAGAGAGGTTACAGATACATGTTACAGATACAGGCTAGCCTGGATACAGGCTACAGAGAGGTTACAGATACATGTTACATACAGGCTAACCTGGATACTGGCTACAGAGAGGTTACAGATACATGTTACAGATACAGGCTAGCCTGGATACAGGCTACAGAGAGGTTACAGATACAGGTTACAGATACAGGCTACAGAGAGGTTCCAGATACAGGTTACAGATACAGGCTAGCCTGGATACAGGCTACAGAGAGGTTCCAGATACATGTTACATACAGGTTAGCCTGGATACAAGCTACAGAGAGGTTCCAGATACAGGTTACAGAGAGGTTCCAGATACATGTTACATACAGGCTAGCCTGGATACAGGCTACAGAGAGGTTACAGATACAGGCTAGCCTGGATACAGGCTACAGAGAGGTTACAGATACAGGCTAGCCTGGATACAGGTTACATACAGGCTAGCCTGGATACAGGCTACAGAGAGGTTCCAGATACATGTTACATACAGGCTTGCCTGGATACAGGCTACAGAGAGGTTCCAGATACAGGTTACAGATACAGGCTACAGAGAGGTTCCAGATACAGGTTACAGATACAGGCTACAGAGAGGTTCCAGATACAGGTTACAGATACAGGCTACAGAGAGGTTCCAGATACAGGTTACAGATACAGGCTACAGAGAGGTTCCAGATACAGGTTACAGATACAGGCTACAGAGAGGTTCCAGATACAGGTTACAGATACAGGCTACAGAGAGGTTCCAGATACAGGTTCCAGATACAGGCTACAGAGAGGTTCCAGATACAGGTTACAGATACAGGCTACAGAGAGGTTCCAGATACAGGTTACAGATACAGGCTAGCCTGGATACAGGCTACAGAGAGGTTACAGATACAGGCTAGCCTGGATACAGGCTACAGAGAGGTTACAGATACAGGTTACAGATACAGGCTAGCCTGGATACAGGCTACAGAGAGGTTACAGATACAGGTTACAGATACAGGCTACAGAGAGGTTCCAGATACAGGTTACATACATGCTAAGGTACAGAGAGTTGTGCTGTCTGCTCTACTTACATATGGTCAGCAACATGTATATCATATGAGAAAGCAATGGACACCTGCTCCTGAGATATGTTGTAACTAAATCAGTGTGATCATGGAAACGGGTTGGTGACCTGGTCCCCGTTGATCCAGGCTAGGTTTGGGATGAGGGGCATTTCTCCAGGCTAGGTTAGGGATGAGGGGCATTTCTCCAGGCTAGGTTTGGGATGAGGGGCATTTCTCCAGGCTAGGTTTGGGATGAGGGGCATTTCTCCAGGCTAGGTTAGGGATGAGGGGCATTTCTCCAGGCTAGGTTAGGGATGAGGGGCATTTCTCCAGGCTAGGTTAGGGATGAGGGGCATTTCTCCAGGCTAGGTTAGGGATGAGGGGCATTTCTCCAGGCTAGGTTTGGGATGAGGGGCATTTCTCCAGGCTAGGTTAGGGATGAGGGGCATTTCTCCAGGCTAGGTTTGGGATGAGGGGCATTTCTCCAGGCTAGGTTTGGGATGAGGGGCATTGATCCAGGCTAGGTTAGGGATGAGGGGCATTGATCCAGGCTAGGTTAGTGATGAGGGGCATTGATCCAGGCTAGGTTTGGGATGAGGGGCATTGATCCAGGCTAGGTTTGGGATGAGGGGCATTGATCCAGGCTAGGTTAGGGATGAGGGGCATTGATCCAGGCTAGGTTTGGGATGAGGGGCATTGATCCAGGCTAGGTTAGGGATGAGGGGCATTGATCCAGGCTAGGTTTGGGATGAGGGGCATTGATCCAGGCTAGGTTAGGGATGAGGGGCATTGATCCAGGCTAGGTTAGTGATGAGGGGCATTGATCCAGGCTAGGTTTGGGATGAGGGGCATTGATCCAGGCTAGGTTTGGGATGAGGGGTATTTCTCAGAGACCTTATGATGTCTTACCAAATAAACACTGTAGGAATAATAAATATCACATCCCGACATATGCCAGTTATAGGAAACCTATAACATCAGTCAGAGCATATTTGACCGGTGGGGTCAAAGGCTAGGAAGGTCAAAGGTGTCGTCCTCCTCTCATCATAAAGTGCATTAACATGTTTTTGTGTTCCTTTGATCCAGATGGCAGATTTCTGACAGCTGCCACTAGTCCAATGTGTTAGGATCAAATCCAATGTGTTAGGATCAAATCCAATGTGTTAGGATCAAATCCAATGTGTTAGGATCAAATCCAATGTGTTAGGATCAAATCCAATGTGTTAGGATCAAATCCAATGTGTTAGGATCAAATCCAATGTGTTAGGATCAAATCCAATGTGTTAGGATCAAATCCAATGTGTCAGGATCAATTCCAATGTGGTAGGATCAAATCCAATGTGGTAGGATCAAATCCAATGTGGTAGGATCAAATCCAATGTGGTAGGATCAAATCCAATGTGGTAGGATCAAATCCAATGTGGTAGGATCAAATCCAATGTGGTAGGATCAAATCCACTACAGTGCTATGTGTTAACAGTTCATATCTGAGTTATTCCAACCCTTTTAAACCAGACACAAGTAGTTTAAACCAATGGGCTGCCATGCTGTGGTGGGGAGGGGGGGTCCCACTTCTTTGATTCTTTCACAGAAACGTGTTTCAACAGCAACAACTTTCATCCCAATTATTTTGTAAATAAAATAAATTTGATAAACAGAAATTATGAACAAACATATGAACCCACCTCCATAGCTGATTACGTGTATTTACAGGATGCATGACCTGACAAGCCTGACTTTAGCCTGAGCAATGAAGCATCAGACCTCTGCTATGAGCTGGGAGCCCCCTGCTGTGAGCCCCCTGCTGTGAGCCCCCTGCTGTGAGCTATGAGCCCCCTGCTATGAGCTATGAGCCCCCTGCTATGAGCCCCCTGCTATGAGCCCCCTGCTATGAGCTATGAGCCCCCTGCTATGAGCTCTGAGCCCCCTGCTATGAGCTATGAGCCCCCTGCTCTGTCCAAAGACCTCTGACTTGAACTCCTACTTGAACCTGCTGCTCTCAGTCAGCAGCACATAAATCACCTTCTCTCCAGCCTGCAGGATCCTGCTGAACTTGACTCCACAAGAATAAAGTTGGTAACAGGATACAATTAGTAATCCATGCCTGAACAATTGCTGGCATACTGGGGCCCAGAGGTGGTGATATTTGTGACGAACAGAGCCTCTGTTGTGAGGTGTCTTCCACGTCCACATACTGCTGATAGATGCCAGCCTAGTGCCCCACAGTAGAGCTGTGAGAGTCTGCCAGCCTAGTGCCCCACAGTAGAGCTGTGAGAGTCTGCCAGCCTAGTGCCCCACAGTAGAGCTGTGAGAGTCTGCCAGCCTAGTGCCCCACAGTAGAGCTGTGAGAGTCTGCCAGCCTAGTGCCCCACAGTAGAGCTGTGAGAGTCTGCCAGCCTAGTGCCCCACAGTAGAGCTGTGAGAGTCTGCCAGCCTAGTGCCCCACAGTAGAGCTGTGAGAGTCTGCCAGCCTAGTGCCCCACAGTAGAGCTGTGAGAGTCTGCCAGCCTAGTGCCCCACAGTAGAGCTGTGAGAGTCTGCCTGCCTAGTGCCCCACAGTAGAGCTGTGAGAGTCTGCCAGCCTAGTGCCCCACAGTAGAGCTGTGAGAGTCTGCCAGCCTAGTGCCCCACAGTAGAGCTGTGAGAGTCTGCCAGCCTAGTGCCCCACAGTAGAGCTGTGAGAGTCTGCCAGCCTAGTGCCCCACAGTAGAGCTGTGAGAGTCTGCCAGCCTAGTGCCCCACAGTAGAGCTGTGAGAGTCTGCCAGCCTAGTGCCCCACAGTAGAGCTGTGAGAGTCTGCCAGCCTAGTGCCCCACAGTAGAGCTGTGAGAGTCTGCCAGCCTAGTGCCCCACAGTAGAGCTGTGAGAGTCTGCCAGCCTAGTGCCCCACAGTAGAGCTGTGAGAGTCTGCCAGCCTAGTGCCCCACAGTAGAGCTGTGAGAGAGTCTGTCTGCATTAATGCTGATTAAGACATTACCTGTCAGATCAGAAAACCTTCACTCATCGTCTCCATCTTTCATTCCCTCTCCCCACTCCTCCCACCAAATTTCCTCTTTCCAGTGAGCTCTTGAGATAAACTGCATTTTCATCACAGCTATTTACATCTCCCTAGGAGTATGCTTGTAAGGAGTAAATGTTAGAACGGCACTCTGAAATGCATTAGAACGTTATCGAGAAAGTCGTCTCAACCAGACATAGGGTTTTTTTAGGCAGATTTTTTCCATGTTATTTGAAATCGAATGTTCCTATAATATCACCAACATGTAACAGACGCCATAAGATAGAAAATCTGTTGAATCATGTAAACATTAATGACTACGTTGATATTTCCCTCCCAAACTGCTTGAGCTAATCACAACAGGTCAGGTTTTTAAAAGCTTCCACGATGAGCATTGAAGCCGGAGCTGTTAAAACCGAGTCACATCCGCAGTGTCTCCTGTTACAACACTATCTGAAAGTGTTAAACAGGGCCGGTATCCAAAAAGCATCTGAGATTAGAACATTAGCTGGAAGTGGTGAACGTGGCCAGTATCCCCAAAGCATTTCTACAATAGAAAATGAGTCATAAGTGCTGAGAACATAGATAAGTTATTAGCGTTTAAACTAAGAACTGCACACATCTTTATTCATTATAGTTACACTTGTACGATAGTCACAGAAATACCTTGTCAGCTGTCCTTAGCAGTAAAGCAAAAAATAAAAATTATTCTATAGCGAAAGAAAGGCGGTTACTTAATAAATAAATAAATATTTACATGAAACAGTATCTCTTGCAATTTGGCAATGATTTAATGAGATGGCCATAAACGGTAATAGTTCTACATAGCTAGGACAGGAACTCATCTATACGGGAAAAACGACTTTAGAACTAGTATTCAATTATGAGGTTTAAAGCTGCATTTTGTCCCTGGTGGACAGGTGGAGGACGTGGAACCGGGACAGGTGGAGGACGTGGGACCGGGACAGGTGGAGGACGTACTAACATAATAATATACAGAGTGAAATAATAAAGCGTGGATTCACTGTTGCCTGAAGTGTGTAACTCAGGGTTTGATAGTTAGACTTGAGCTGTGTCTTTATGTGCTTTATAACATCATCTAAAAGCTGAATCTCAGCTGGGAGCTGTTTTGCTCTTAAACATGTTCAAGGATTTCTAAGAGTTTTTCTGAGATGTTTAGTTGATAAAGATAACATCAGGTCCATAACAGTGTAGTTCTATATAACATCTCCTCTACTGTTCCTACAGATAACATCAGGTCCATAACAGTGTAGTTCTATATAACATCTCCTCTACTGTTTCTACAGATAGCATCAGGTCCATAACAGTGTAGTTCTATATAACATCTCCTCTACTGTTTCTACAGATAGCATCAGGTCCATAACAGTGTAGTTCTATATAACATCTCCTCTACTGTTCCTACAGATAACATCAGGTCCATAACAGTGTAGTTCTATATAACATCTCCTTTACTGTTCCTACAGATAACATCAGGTCCATAACAGTGTAGTTCTATATAACATCTCCTCTACTGTTTCTACAGATAACATCAGGTCCATAACAGTGTAGTTCTATATAACATCTCCTCTACTGTTTCTACAGATAACATCAGGTCCATAACAGTGTAGTTCTATATAACATCTCCTCTACTGTTTCTACAGATAACATCAGGTCCGTAACAGTGTAGTTCTATATAACATCTCCTCTACTGTTCCTACAGATAACATCAGGTCCATAACAGTGTAGTTCTATATAACATCTCCTCTACTGTTCCTACAGATAACATCAGGTCCATAACAGTGTAGTTCTATATAACATCTCCTCTACTGTTTCTACAGATAACATCAGGTCCATAACAGTGTAGTTCTATATAACATCTCCTCTACTGTTTCTACAGATAACATCAGGTCCATAACAGTGTAGTTCTATATAACATCTCCTCTACTGTTTCTACAGATAACATCAGGTCCATAACAGTGTAGTTCTATATAACATCTCCTCTACAGATAAAATCAGGCACCAGGTCTATGAAGCCACAGGCACGGAGACAGACGTTTATGACTTAAGTACCCAGGTTCATCTGCAGACATCAGTTTAAAGAAGCCACCAGACCCAGCAACCTGTTACCCCCCCTTCAACCCACACTATCTATCTGTCTCTCTATCTATCTGTCTCTCTCTCTCACTCTCTCTTCTGCCCTCTGGACAGCAGACTAGCAGGGCAGACCAGATGGCACAGATCAAATCCCCAAAATAGATATATATGTAATCTGTGGTTGGTGACAATCAGAAATACAGTAAGGACTTCTGATAGTCTGATAGCACACAAGAGTCTGTGTCTTTGTCATCATCACAGATATTCACATTGACTTAGGAATCAAATAACGACTATAAAAAACGAATGGCACAACAAATGTTATTTCACCTTGCCTGTGGCTATATTATTATTATATATATATATTTAAATCACAGGTCTAGCCTTAAACAGATTGCTGTACTGTCCTTCCATATGTTTTTACTGACTGTATCTCCCACAGGGCCCCCAGTACATTGGTTGAGCGTGGTACTATACTCCAACACACAGTCTATACCTCAACTATATCACTCCACTGTTACTCCTCACTGCACCAATCTGATGGACACATCACTACAATCTGATGGACACATCACTCCAATCTGATGGACACATCATTCCAATCTGATGGACACATCACTCCATTGTGATGGACATATCACTCCATTGTGATGGACATATCACTCCATTGTGATGGACATATCACTCCATTGTGATGGACATATCACTCCATTGTGATGGACATATCACTCCATTGTGATGGACATATCACTCCAATCTGATGGACATATCACTCCATTGTGATGGACATATCACTCCAATCTGATGGACATATCACTCCAATCTGATGGACATATCACTCCATTGTGATGGACATATCACTCCATTGTGATGGACATATCACTCCATTGTGATGGACATATCACTCCATTGAGATGGGCTTATCACTCCATTGTGATGGACTTATCACTCCAATCTGATGGACATATCACTCCATTGTGATGGACATATCACTCCAATCTGATGGACATATCCCTCCAATCTGATGGACATATCACTCCAATCTGATGGACATATCACTCCATTGTGATGGACATATCACTCCATTGTGATGGACATATCACTCCACTGTTACTCCTCACTGCACCAACAATAGAATTGATGGAATGACATCTCAGGGGCTTGAGCCTAATAAAATCTGAATGGAGGGGTGACACCGGCCCAGAGCTGGATGCTCTAAGAGAATGAGGGCTGTTTGGCGGCCACCTTTTAGCTGGAGCAGCAGATTTCATTGAGTCGGCCGGCTCCTCTCATGAAGGGGATTACAGTTGCTGTGCACATTGACAATACTGTAGCAGAAATGCATTATGGGTGGCGCCTACTGTTCAGAAGTTTGCCTCCCTTGTTAATATAAACCCTAACAGCGCTTTTGATTTTATTTTCATTTTTCTCTTCCTCGTCTCAGAATGAGATTAGGATCGATCGCGGCGTCCATGGAAGCAGCGGACAGAATAGCGCTTCTGGCCATTGTAGCGCTTCAGAGAGTATTCAGGCGACTAAATAGAATGATTTGCCCTTAGATGTCAAATTTCCTTTGAGACAAGGATGTCAATACCAATTAGATTGCCCACAGTTGCCGTAGTTACGTTGCCCCGCCCTCCCCTCCAACATCCCCTCCACCACCCCACCCCCCACCTCACCATGTCTTTCTCCCACTCATTCTAATGTCTGCCTTTTCTGCACAGAGAAGCGGAGTGGTGTTCTATGTGAAACCTTTAGCTCCAAATCACTTTTATGACTGGCACTGTGCAGACATGACACTAACTCTATTAGAACCTCTAACGGAGATGGCCTGAGGGGAACCGTGGGACCATGGAATTGTCTTACAGAGTCCTTTGGCATCTACTAAAAGGTCAGTGTCTGCCAGTTAAAGTCCCAGCAACAGAGCTCAAGCCTGCTAGGGCCAAAACCCAAACAACAGGGAGAAGTGGTCAGAAAATGGATTAATGAACAAATGAAATTAAGGAGAGAATGAGGGAGAAGAAAGAAAGAGAAGAGGAGCCTGTCTGTCTCCAGTCTGCATCACAGCTCCTGCAGACGCTTAAGTGCTAACATGACAAACAGATGTGGCCAAGGCTGGTCTGAGGTCAGCCTAGAGATACACACATGCTAGTAGAATAAGCCAAGCAGGAGGGCAAAGAGGTCTACCTGAGGTAATGAGGTCTACCTGAGTAAACTTGACCTAAAACATTTTATAAATGGATCAAATGCCAAACATACAAAAACGTACGTGCACATCAGTAATTCACAATTATCTGAATAGGGCCGGTAATTAGGGACTATCTATTTATCTATCTATATATTTTAGAATCGTTATGTCCATGACATTAAAAATGGCAGAATGTAATTACCAATTTACTTGAAAAATTATTTGAATTATACCACTTTTACATTCTTTTAAATAAGTAAATATATTAAAAACAAGGCACTTACAAAAACTATAACTAACATACATTTGAGGCTTGACCAATATGGTTTTATATTTCTAAACAGCAATAAACAGCACAATAACTTTTGTTTCCAGCTAATTCACAACTCATTACAGGAATCCTCTTCCTGCTAAACATATTATATATGTGGGTTGGATATCAATCAATGGCACTTTATAAATGTCAGCTACATGAGGTATTTACTGGATTTTTGGAGTATGTGTAATAGCAACCAGTTTCTAAAATTGCAAAAACAATAACACAAGCCTAATTTCTGAATTGTTTTCTGTTTTAAATATTTACCTGCATGAGAATAATTCTTGCACAGTGCATACCATAGAAAATAAACAAATATATAGTATTGTATTGGTATTTACTATTTAACTACAACCGTATGTAATGTGAATGCTACCAGTATCTCACCTGTTGTAAATGTTAATTAAGGTCAAATATAATGTAAACACACAGTCCTAACATTTTAACTATTAATTACATCTAACTATTACCATATTATTTATAAAATCTAACTATTACCATATTATTTATAACATCTAACTATTAGATTACAATACTATTACTATAATACTATCACCACAATACTATTACTATAATACAATCACCACAATGCTATTACTATAATACTATCACCACAATGCTATTATACTATCACCACAATACTATTACTATAATACTATCACCACAATGCTATTATTATAATACAATCACCACAATGCTATTATTATAATACTATCACCACAATACTATCATACTATCACCACAATACTATTACTATCATACTATCACCACAATACTATTATTATAATACAATCACCACAATGCTATTATTATAATACTATCACCACAATACTATCATACTATCACCACAATACTATTACTATCATACTATCACCACAATACTATTACCATCATACTATCACCACAATACTATTACACTATCACCACAATACTATTACTATCATACTATCACCACAATACTATTACTATAATACTATCACCACAATACTATTACTATCATACTATCACCACAATACTATTACTATAATACTATCACCACAATACTATTACTATCATACTATCACCACAATACTATTACTATCATACTATCACCACAATACTATTACTATCATACTATCACCACAATACTATTACTATCATACTATCACCACAATACTATTACTATCATACTATCACCACAATACTATTACTATCATACTATCACCACAATACTATTACTATCATCACAATACTATTACTATCATACTATCACCACAATACTATTACTATCATCACAATACTATTACTATCATACTATCACCACAATACTATTACTATCATACTACAGTTTTGTCACGATTGGTGTGGTGGCGTTGCTACACTTACATTTCGGTGATGCACTTCCTTGTTTCACTTCCGTGTTTACGTTTGTCTCACGGCTGTTTGCACCTTTAATCAATGGGATATAAGAGGGTCGCGAGCAGTGCACTCATTGCTTCGCATTGTTCTATGTCACATTGTTTGTAGAGGTGAGTGTTTTTGTAACACGTTTGAATTGTTGTTTGAAGGTGCTTGTTTTAAGTCGCTATATGCGCATTTTCCTTTCATTCGACCAGTACGTGTTTTTGTCGCCGTTTACGGTTTGTTTTATGTTTTGTCATTAATAAACCTGACCCAAACGGATATACGGCTCCTGCACATGGCTTCATCCACACTACACCCGACGAGTCGTGACAGAATGCGAAGCCAACAAAGAAGCCAGCAGAGCCAGCAGACGGTGAGTGGATTCCACGGGGGGGCAAGCTATAGCGCCCCGTCGGATGAAACTCGCCGTCGCCCCACGGAGCGGTGGGAGTGGAATCGGCCGGAGACACCACAGGAGCGGTGGCTACGTCTCCGGCCGTATGCTACGGTGGAACCACCGAAGCGGCATTCAGGGCCAGTTCTGATGGGTCCGCGGGCCTTCTATGAAGGAAGAATGAGGGCATCCCGGAAGCGCCCCAAAGAGATTTTTGGGGGGGAGCTAACGGGGTGTTCAGGAAGGTCCGCGGAGAGAGCACCCACGGTCCTGGTGCTGCAGGAACGGCCCCCCACTGCTCCGGGGCTGCAGACAGGGGGAGGGAAACCCCTGGAGCTACAGCCACTACCCCCGCCGTGGGAAGACCCTTTTCTGCCACCGACGTCAGGGACAGAAAAACCCCCGGAGGGGTTGGATGATCAGCCCTCGGCTGTTATTAGGACGTGGTGGAGGACATGGCTGGATTTACAGGAGCCAGCGCCTGAGATGGTCGCCACCACGCTTGCGCTTGAGATGGTCGCCGTCACGCCAGCGTTCACGATGGTTCCTGCCGTCCCGCCAGCGCCCAAGATGGCTACCGTCGTCCCGCCAGCGCTCAAGATGGCCGTTGCCGTCCCGCCAGCGCCCAAGATGGCTGCTGCCGTCACGCCAGCGCTCAAGATGGCTGCCGTCGTCCCGCCGGCGCTCAAGATGGCTGTTGCCGTCACGCCAGCGCCCACGATGGCTCCCGCCGTCACGCCAGCGTCCCACGATGGCTCCCGCCGTCCCGCCAGCGCCCAAGATGGCTACCGTCGTCCCCGCCAGCGCCCAAGATGGCTGCCGCCGTCACGCCAGCGTCCACGATGGCTCCCGCCGTCCCGCCAGCGCTCAAGATGGCTGTTGCCGGCACGCCAGCGCTCAAGATGGCTACCGTCGTCCCGCCAGCGCCCAAGATGGCTGCCGCCGTCACGCCAGCGTCCACGATGGCTCCCGCCGTGCCGCCAGCGCTCAAGATGGCTGTTGCCGCCACGCCAGCGCTCAAGATGGCTGCCGTCGTCCCGCCGGCGCTCAAGATGGCTGTTGCCGTCACGCCAGCGCCCACAATGGCTCCCGCCGTCACGCCAGCGTCCAAGATGGCTACCGTCGTCCCGCCAGCGCCCAAGATGGCTGCCGCCGCCGTCACGCCAGCGTCCACGATGGCTCCCGCCGTGCCGCCAGCGCTCAAGATGGCTGTTGCATCGCCGCCCACAATGGCTGCCGCATCGCCGCCCACACTGGCTGCCGCATCGCCGCCCACAATGGCTGCCGCATCGCCGCCCACAATGGCTGCCGCATCGCCGCCCACAATGGCTGCCGCATCGCCGCCCACAATGGCTGCCGCATCGCCGCCCACAATGGCTGCCGCATCGCCGCCCACACTGGCTGCCGCATCGCCGCCCACAATGGCTGCCGCATCGCCGCCCACAATGGCTGCCGCATCGCCGCCCACAATGGCTGCCGCATCGCCGCCCACAATGGCTGCCGCATCGCCGCCCACAATGGCTGCCGCATCGCCGCCCACAATGGCTGCCGCATCGCCGCCCACAATGGCTGCCGCATCGCCGACCACAATGGCTGCCGCATCGCCGACCACGAAGGCCGCGCCACGACTACGCCACGATGGCCGCCGCCACGACTACGCTCACGATGGCCGCCGCCACGACTACGCTCCGATGGCCGCCGCCACGACTACGCTCACGATGGCCGCCGCCACGACTACGCTCACGATGGCCGCCGCCACGACTACGCTCACGATGGCCGCCGCCACGACTACGCTCACGATGGCCGCCGCCACGACTACGCTCACGATGGCCGCCGCCACGACTACGCTCACGATGGCCGCCGCCACGACTACGCTCACGATGGCCGCCGCCACGACTACGCTCACGATGGCCGCCGCCACGACACCGCCCACGATGGCCGCCGCCACGACTGCGCCCGATGGCCGCCGCCACGACGGCGCCCACGATGGCCTCCGCCACCACGCGCCCACGACGGCGGACTCTGAGCTGCACACGACGGCGGACTCTGAGCCGCACAAGACGGCGGACTCTGGGCCGCACAAGATGGCGGACTCTGAGCCGCACAAGATGGCGGACTCTCAGCCGCACTAGATGGCGGTCTCTCTGCCGCACTAGATGGCGGCCTCTCAGCCACCGAGGCCTTTTCAGGGCTGGACCTGCGGTCCTGGACTGACCCTTTTGGGTTTGACTGCGGGTTCTCTCCCTGTTGCTCCCTTGTTTTGGTTTTGTGTTTCCGTTCGGCTATCTGGGGAGCTAGCCTTTTAGTGGGGGATACTGTCACGATTGGTGTGGTGGCGTTGCTACACTTACATTTCGGTGATGCACTTCCTTGTTTCACTTCCGTGTTTACGTTTGTCTCACGGCTGTTTGCACCTTTAATCAATGGGATATAAGAGGGTCGCGAGCAGTGCACTCATTGCTTCGCATTGTTCTATGTCACATTGTTTGTAGAGGTGAGTGTTTTTGTAACACGTTTGAATTGTTGTTTGAAGGTGCTTGTTTTAAGTCGCTATATGCGCATTTTCCTTTCATTCGACCAGTACGTGTTTTTGTCGCCGTTTACGGTTTGTTTTATGTTTTGTCATTAATAAACCTGACCCAAACGGATTACCTTGGCTCCTGCACATGGCTTCATCCACACTACACCCGACGAGTCGTGACACAGTGGGAACGTGGTTTCCATTTTGAGGTTTGCTTAACCTTACAGTGACACCTATTTCAGAAGCTTTCAAATGGTTTAGGAGAATGGTTTCCTCATGGTGGAATCTGCAATTTGGTGGCACATTTGCATCCAGCTTCACCATTCTGACATGCACAAACTTAGTCCGGTACTGGAGAATAGCCAAAAACAACAGGTCCTAATGACTAACTGGGAATTCTGTTATTAGATGGATTTCAACTGGGAATATTTAGGGAGAATTACGCTGCTCCCATCTAAGAGAGCGAGAAAGTAACGCAGCTGTGACGCTTAATAGCTGACAGAGAAAGAACTGAAGGAAAGTAAAGGGAAGACTGTGGTAGGAAAGGAAAAATAGAAATAGATAGAGAGGAAGAAAGGAAAATGGAGTGAGACAGAGAAAAAGTGAAAGAGAGGAAGTGAAAGAAACAAAGTAGAGTGAGTCATGAGCTTTAGATTCATAACCACTCCAATCGCAATGAATCCAATGAGTCTAAACTGCAATCTCACAATCTAATGTGATTCCTTAGAGTTTAAATGTGAATAGGAAGACAACATGTATTTCCATATATACTCTCCTCACTATCCATTTGAATGTGGTTGGTGTGGTTCTGCTGTGATAAATCCACCACGATAAATCCACCACGATAAATCCACCACGATAAATCTACCACGATAAATCCACCACGATAAATCCACCACGATAAATCCACCACGATAAATCCACCACGATAAATCCACCACGATTATTCCACCCCGATAAATCCACCACGATAAATCCACCACGATAAATCCACCACGATAAATCCACCCCGATAAATCCACCCCGATTATTCCACCCCGATAAATCCACCACGATAAATCCACCACGATAAATCCACCACGATAAATCCACCCCGATAAATCCACCACGATAAATCCACCACGATAAATCCACCACGATAAATCCACCACGATTATTCCACCCCGATAAATCCACCCCGATAAATCCACCCCGATAAATCCACCCCGATAAATCTACCATGTTAAATCAAGATTATTTACCCCAGACCACTTCGTGTTTATGCTCTATTGATGGCATATTTACTTTGCCCTTCCTTTTAAAGAGGGATATCCATAAAATTTGAGAAGAACCTCTGTTCTATTAATAGAACAAACGATTCAAAGGTTCAAAAGCTGTGCAGTAAAGCTATATATAGTTATGTATACTGGTGTTTAGAGCTAATACACTATCACATTTAAATAAAACTAATAGCACTAAAAAAATCTCCAAATGAGCTAGTAGAAGGTATTTCTGTTATGGTCTATCCAGTCATCTATTTCATTAGGAGACTGTATACATTTTGTATTCCTTAAAGGATGCACTGTGCTATCAGATTAATGTACTTTCCTCCAATTACTATGAAGCAAAGCAGTTTGCGTGTTTCGCTCACTGTCTACCTATTTTCAGACTCAAGTTGCATGTTGTCATAGCGACCAGAAAAACATAGATTCAAACTCGATACATGATCTTCGAACAGAACAGGGTACGAATTTACTCCCAAATGAATTGTGCTGTTTATTTAAGCTATTTGACATTTTCGTATGGAACTGCTTAAGTTGTTTGTATTGGCTTTGTATTACAAAGATTTGGGGATTGAAATATTCACAATTTTGCTCCAGATTTCAATAATTGACATGTTTTATGTACATCTGTGGAATGTTAAGAAAAACGCTGTGTTCATGGGTGCTTTGACTTAATTTGAATAAATAGGACTAAGAAATTAGTATTTAACAGAATTTTTTTAACTACACTAAACCTGACCTCAGCTTTGTACATTTAACCACACTGAACCCTGACCTCAGCTTTGTACTTTAAAGCACACTGAACATAGAGGAGTTGCTAGGGACACATCAGGAGGTTCTAGGGACACATCAGGAGGTTCTAGGGACACATCAGGAGGTTCTAGGGACACATCAGGAGGTTCTAGGGACACATCAGGAGGTGCTAGGGACACATCAGGAGGTGCTAGGGACACATCAGGAGGTGCTAGGGACACATCAGGAGGTTCTAGGGACACATCAGGAGGTTCTAGGGACACATCAGGAGGTTCTAGGGACACATCAGGAGGTGCTAGGGACACATCAGGAGGTGCTAGGTGCACATCTTAAGTTCATCAAAATTATTGACTTGGTTCTGTGTCTTTTGCTCTGAGATGATTGACACATTGCTCTTGTTTGAAGTCTGACAGCCACACCAGAAAAGCACAGGCAGCTAAACCTCTTCTGCTGCTCATAGCGTCTAGAAGTATGTTAACTCTTTCAGGTTACCAGAGAGAAGTAGAACATAATGCTCACAATTCTGAAAATAACCCAGATGGTTGCCACTTTCCATCTTGAACCCTGGAACCAGAGAAGGACGTGAGTCTGAATTAACAAGTTGGGATCACCATCTGTGGATCAAACAGGAAGAGATGGAGACACAGTATGATAGACCAAGGCACATACAGACGCTCACCTGGTCACATGTGTTAGCAATAAGCTAGCCTTGCCACCTATCTGAAGCTAACAGATGGACTGTGTTAAAACTCGCTGGGGAAGGGTTATTGCAGTTTGACTTCAGTATGAACTTTATGAAAGCAGTCAGAGTATGGCCCGTTTCATGAGAACCCTCCATAACGTTCTACACATCCTCTGTTACCGTCTATTTTAATGGATCTGAAACTGTTAACACTGACTTAAATAAAAGTCAACCATCAACTATCATAAATATCAGTTAAAGATTTAAAGACCATGTAGAAATGCAGCTTTAGTTTTTCGAGTCTTTTTTGTTATGTTTCCTGGCCATTCCGGCTGGTAAAGTTAACATTCAACTACCACTGTTATGCAATCAGCTGTTACAAACACGTTTCTGCCAAAGCAAATTATTGGTAACTGGGAAAGTTTTAACATTCAACTACCACTGTTATGTAATCAGCTGTTACAAACACGTCTCTGCCAAAGCAAATTATTGGTAACTCTGGCAAAGTTTTATTGTTGGACTTTAAAATACATGTGTTGGTTGGTTTAGTTGTTTGTTAGTTTAGCTTTTTGTTACTTTCCCATAAATATATTCTAAATGTTCAGTGCTTTATGTAGAATCTTACATAAAGATTAAATAAGATTAAGTATCCTGTAAGTCAGGTTTGTCATAGTAAAATGTGATTAATGTGGTATTTTAATCCTTGGCAAAAGAACAAAGCCATTGATAATAATGTATAAGGTATAGATGAAAGATATTTCTGTGGAAGATATTGGAAACTCTATAATATGTTTTTTTAAAATGTTGTGTCTAAATCACGTGTTTTTTACAGATTTGACTCAGAAACAGTTGAGCATGGTAATATCACTTTAGTACTTTAGTGACTACCAGATTACTCATATTCTCACCTGATGATCTGCTTTTCTGGTTTATTCTGTGACACACACAGATCCTAATATAAATCAATTTTAATAAGGTAAGCATGTGGTCACAGTGAGTGTAGTATTTACCAGGCATAATGCTGTGTTTGTGTTCCAGTATTATCCTGTGGGTATAATCTCAGCACAGTGAGTGTAGTATTTACCAGGCATAATGCTGTGTTTGTGTTCCAGTATAATCCTGTGGATATAATCTCAGCACAGTGAGTGTAGTATTTACCAGGCATAATGCTGTGTTTGTGTTCCAGTATTACCCCCTGTGGGTATAATCTCAGCACAGTGAGTGTAGTATTTACCAGGCATAATGCTGTGTTTGTGTTCCAGTATTATCCCCTGTGGGTATAATCTCAGCACAGTGAGAGTAGTATTTACCAGGCATAATGCTGTGTTTGTGTTTCAGTATTATCCTGTGGGTATAATCTCAGCACAGTGAGTGTAGTATTTACCAGGTATAATGCTGTGTTTGTGTTCCAGTATAATCCTGTGGATATAATCTCAGCACAGTGAGTGTAGTATTTACCAGGCATAATGCTGTGTTTGTGTTCCAGTATTACCCCTGTGGGTATAATCTCAGCACAGTGAGTGTAGTATTTACCAGGCATAATGCTGTGTTTGTGTTCCAGTATTATCCCCTGTGGGTATAATCTCAGCACAGTGAGTGTAGTATTTACCAGGCATAATGCTGTGTTTGTGTTCCAGTATAATCCTGTGGATATAATCTCAGCACAGTGAGTGTAGTATTTACCAGGCATAATGCTGTGTTTGTGTTCCAGTATTATCCCCTGTGGATATAATCTCAGCACAGTGAGTGTAGTATTTACCAGGCATAATGCTGTGTTTGTGTTCCAGTATTATCCCCTGTGGGTATAATCTCAGCACAGTGAGTGTAGTATTTACCAGGCATAATGCTGTGTTTGTGTTCCAGTATTATCCCCTGTGGGTATAATCTCAGCACAGTGAGTGTAGTATTTACCAGGCATAATGCTGTGTTTGTGTTCCAGTATAATCCTGTGGATATAATCTCAGCACAGTGAGTGTAGTATTTACCAGGCATAATGCTGTGTTTGTGTTCCAGTATTATCCCCTGTGGGTATAATCTCAGCACAGTGAGTGTAGTATTTACCAGGCATAATGCTGTGTTTGTGTTCCAGTATAATCCCCTGTGGGTATAATCTCAGCACAGTGAGTGTAGTATTTACCAGGCATAATGCTGTGTTTGTGTTCCAGTATTACCCCCTGTGGGTATAATCTCAGCACAGTGAGTGTAGTATTTACCAGGCATAATGCTGTGTTTGTGTTCCAGTATTATCCTGTGGGTATAATCTCAGCACAGTGAGTGTAGTATTTACCAGGCATAATGCTGTGTTTGTGTTCCAGTATTATCCTGTGGGTATAATCTCAGCACAGTGAGAGGCTGTTGAGTGACAGTATTAGGACGTTTAGGCCTTTTTGAGACAGATGGGCCGGTCTCTCTTTCTGTGTTTCCCTTTCTTCCTCCCTCTGTACAGTATACTTCCCTCCCCCTCACAACCATCTTCTCTCTCTCCCTCTCTCTACCTCTCTCTCTCGCATTCCTTCCAGAAGGGGCGGAGGTGTCTGTGGTAGAGTCCTCCCCAGACTTCACTGCCCCCCCCCACCCTTGATGACAGAGCTCTGGAGCTAGTTCGAGTGCACTGCCAGCCGTGTCAACAGAGACTCTGTATGATTTGTCTGCTGCTGCATGTTTGCACCGATCACAGCCAAGCCCATTACTCCTCCTGCTCAGGTCCAGGGTTTGCTCGGAGAGTGCCTGCTGGGCTAGGGAGTTGGGGTTATACAGAGTTTGGAGTTTGATCCACGATCTGTTAACATAGGACACTGCTGTTCTGTCCTACAGTTTGTATGAGTGAGAAAAACAAAAGAAACAAAAAAGAATTTCCTTTTCTGTGACTTGTTTTTGGGCACAGCGGTGAACTGGAGGGTCCTGTAGCTGGTCCCCTAGCTGGTCCTCTAGCTGGTCCTCTAGCTGGTCCTCTAGCTGGTCCTCTAGCTGGTCCTCTAGCTGGTCATGTAGCTGCTCCTGTAGCTGGTCATGTAGCTGCTCCTGTAGCTGCTCCTGTAGCTGGTCAGTTGGCCCATCGATCATTCATTAGACTGAGCTGAAGGGGAGGAGCAGCTGACTGAAGCCTAAACATGATGGTTCTTAGTTTCCTCACATTGTTTCTCAGATATTCAGGGAGCCTCTGACACTAAGAACATGAAGTGGAGTTGATTTAGAGAGACACGTAACTGCACTCTGGATAGGTGGGTACCATGGTGTTAGAATGGTTTGCTACGTGTGTGTGTGTGTGTGTGTGTGTGCGTGCACATGCGTGTGTGTGTTCGTGTGTATGTGCGTGTACGCGAACGTGTGGGTTTCTGTGTATTTGTTGTAGCCATAATATTAGTACACATGAACTGTAATATGTGTTGTAGCCATAATATTAGTACACATGAACTGTAATATGTGTTGTAGCCATAATATTAGTACACATGAACTGTGTGTTTGTTGTAGCCATAATTGTAGCACACATGAACTCTGGCCTGTAGCTAAAAGTATCTTTGTGTCAGATGCAAATGGAACAAGTAGCTAATTTAATATGCTACCAAATTATATAGACATGTCATATTAAATATTTATTTTAAACTAACAATACCTGAGAATATTACAAAAGTTAAAGATAATGATTAAAAAATGTACCTATTGACACCTGTCGAAAATATGTTTTAACCCTAATATTTATAGAAATTGTTAACAGATGAGAGGTTATTCAAGTCATATTATAATCAAGAGTCCTCAGTCATCATTAAAATAATGTATAAGACAGGATCTGGCTATAGTCATGAGGATATTCAAAATTATATAGTTTAGTATATATACTACAGATATGAAATACTATAAGATATGGATGGTATAAAACTATATAGTTTAGTATATATACTACAGATATGAAATACTATAAGATATGGATGGTATAAAACTATATAGTTTAGTATATATACTACAGATATGAAATACTATAAGATATGGATGGTATAAAACTATATAGTTTAGTATATATACTACAGATATGAAATACTATAAGATATGGATGGTATAAAATTATATAGTTTAGTATATATACTACAGATATGAAATACTATAAGATATGGATGGTATAAAACTATATAGTTTAGTATATATACTACAGATATGAAATACTATAAGATATGGATGGTATAAAACTATATAGTTTAGTATATATACTACAGATATGAAATACTATAAGATATGGATGGTATAAAACTATATAGTTTAGTATATATACTACAGATATGAAATACTATAAGATATGGATGGTATAAAACTATATAGTTTAGTATATATACTACAGATATGAAATACTATAAGATATGGATGGTATAAAACTATATAGTTTAGTATATATACTACAGATATGAAATACTATAAGATATGGATGGTATAAAAATAAATAGTTTAGTATATATACTACAGATATGAAATACTATAAGATATGGATGGTATAAAACTATATAGTTTAGTATATATACTACAGATATGAAATACTATAAGATATGGATGGTATAAAACTATATAGTTTAGTATATATACTACAGATATGAAATACTATAAGATATGGATGGTATAAAATTATATAGTTTAGTATATATACTACAGATATGAAATACTATAAGATATGGATGGTATAAAACTATATAGTTTAGTATATATACTACAGATATGAAATACTATAAGATATGGATGGTATAAAACTATATAGTTTAGTATATATACTACAGATATGAAATACTATAAGATATGGATGGTATAAAACTATATAGTTTAGTATATATACTACAGATATGAAATACTATAAGATATGGATGGTATAAAACTATATAGTTTAGTATATATACTACAGATATGAAATACTATAAGATATGGATGGTATAAAACTATATAGTTTAGTATATATACTACAGATATGAAATACTATAAGATATGGATGGTATAAAACTATATAGTTTAGTATATATACTACAGATATGAAATACTATAAGATATGGATGGTATAAAACTATATAGTTTAGTATATATACTACAGATATGAAATACTATAAGATATGGATGGTATAAAACTATATAGTTTAGTATATATACTACAGATATGAAATACTATAAGATATGGATGGTATAAAAATAAATAGTTTAGTATATATACTACAGATATGAAATACTATAAGATATGGATGGTATAAAACTATATAGTTTAGTATATATACTACAGATATGAAATACTATAAGATATGGATGGTATAAAACTATATAGTTTAGTATATATACTACAGATATGAAATACTATAAGATATGGATGGTATAAAATTATATAGTTTAGTATATATACTACAGATATGAAATACTATAAGATATGGATGGTATAAAACTATATAGTTTAGTATATATACTACAGATATGAAATACTATAAGATATGGATGGTATAAAACTATATAGTTTAGTATATATACTACAGATATGAAATACTATAAGATATGGATGGTATAAAACTATATAGTTTAGTATATATACTACAGATATGAAATACTATAAGATATGGATGGTATAAAATTATATAGTTTAGTATATATACTACAGATATGAAATACTATAAGATATGGATGGTATAAAACTATATAGTTTAGTATATATACTACAGATATGAAATACTATAAGATATGGATGGTATAAAACTATATAGTTTAGTATATATACTACAGATATGAAATACTATAAGATATGGATGGTATAAAACTATATAGTTTAGTATATATACTACAGATATGAAATACTATAAGATATGGATGGTATAAAACTATATAGTTTAGTATATATACTACAGATATGAAATACTATAAGATATGGATGGTATAAAACTATATAGTTTAGTATATATACTACAGATATGAAATACTATAAGATATGGATGGTATAAAACTATATAGTTTAGTATATATACTACAGATATGAAATACTATAAGATATGGATGGTATAAAACTATATAGTTTAGTATATATACTACAGATATGAAATACTATAAGATATGGATGGTATAAAACTATATAGTTTAGTATATATACTACAGATATGAAATACTATAAGATATGGATGGTATAAAAATAAACAATTATTAAAATAAAAAAATATTATGGATCGTGATAAGGTTACAAAATATATTAAGGATATGGATAAAATATAGAATGACAAGTATAAAAAATTACAATATTATAATGTATATAGATATCGGAAATAATATGAATATAACATATAACATAGACTGTGGAAAACAGATTGTATATAGGGTATGAATAGGATGTATTGTAGATTAATTAGAGCACATGGATAATATAGTATAGGATGTAGATTAATTAGAGCACATGGATAATATAGTATAGGATATAGATTAATTAGAGCACATGGATAATATAGTATAGGATGTAGATTAATTAGAGCACACGGATAATATAGTATAGGATGAAGATTAATTAGAGCACACGGATAATATAGTATAGGATATAGATTAATTAGAGCACACGGATAATATAGTATAGGATGAAGATTAATTAGAGCACACGGATAATATAGTGTAAGATGTAGATTAATTAGAGCACACGGATAGTATTTTAGGATATAGATTAATTGGAGCACACGGATGATATAGTATAGGATGTAGATTAATTAGAGCACACAGATAATATAGCATAGGATGAAGATTAATTAGAGCACACGGATAATATAGTGTAAGATGTAGATTAATTAGAGCACACGGATAGTATTTTAGGATATAGATTAATTAGAGCACACAGATATTTTAGGATATAGATTAATTGGAGCACACGGATGATATAGTATAGGATGTAGATTAATTAGAGCACACATATAATATATTATAGGATATAGATTAATTAGAGCACACGGATAATATAGTAGGATATAGATTAATTAGAGCACATGGATAATATAGTATAGAATATATATATGGTATGGTAACTTAGGTGCTATGGGATATATTTCTTGTCTATGGATAATTTGTATTATAGATACTGATCACATTTCCCTAAAGTCCTTTTGATTGTCTTCATGTATTTATGTTTGTGTTTCACACAAGAAAAAAATTAATTAAGCTGGTGCTTTTTATGCAAATGCAGTACTCATTCAGAGAGAGGCTCAGATGTGGCCTTCATAACATTTCATTGACCACACCCACAGCAGAGATCAGATAACCTAGCATGTGTGCAGTGGTTCCTGAACCTGGTCATCCAGTGATACCAGAGATGTAGCTTGAACTGACAGTTTATGGAAAGAGATAATAGAAGGGGAGAGAGAGATAAGAAATAAAGAAAAGCAGAGAGAGATAAGAAATAAAGAGGAGATAGAGATAAAAAGAGATAAGAAATAAAGAAAAGCAGAGAGAGATAAAGAGATAAAGAGAGATAAGAAATAAAGAAAAGCAGAGAGAGATAAATAGATAAAGAGATAAAGAGAGATAAGAAATAAAGAAAAGCAGAGAGAGATAAAGAGATAAAGAGAAGGAGATAGAGAGATAAAGAGAGAGATAAGAAATAAAGAAAAGCAGAGAGCGATAGAGGCATCTTCCGCAGTTTGGTCCTAGAAACCATGTGGTTTAGTGTCATTAACACTGAGACCGTCTTGTTACCAGTCATTCATATCAGATACGGTATACTAAATATGGTATTACACTTCAAATAGATATATATGTTTTACAATGGTATGTTTTAGGGCTATGAAACACAGTTCATAAACTTCCGTCCAGCAGATGCTTTGGTATTCCCAGATGCTTCGGTATTCCCAGATGCTTCTGTATTCCCAGTATATTGAAAGAGAGAGTCTGTGACTGGATTTCTAACATGATGACATCTTAACCCCTCCTCCAGATTTACTGGATTGGTTTAACAAAATGAGAAGCTCCACCTACAGTTGTTCTTGATGTCGGAGAAGTAACATCAGTCCTTCTGAACACCTCCCACATTAAGTCAACTTTAACCCTATCACTGCCAAAGAACACCTCCCACATTAACCCTATCACTCCCAAAGAACACCTCCCACATTAACCCTATCACTCCCAAAGAACACCTCCTACATTAAGCCAACATTAACCCTATCACTCCCAAAGAACACCTCCTACATTAAGCCAACATTAACCCTATCACTCCCAAAGAACACCTCCTACATTAAGCCAACATTAACCCTATCACTCCCAAAGAACACCTCCTACATTAAGCCAACATTAACCCTATCACTCCCAAAGAACACCTCCTGCATTAAGCCAACATTAACCCTATCAATTCACAGTAACATGGACCTAAAGTTCCATTACCCCATATGTATTCGCAGTGGACCTAAGGTTCCATAGTGGAACCCCATATATATTCACAGTGGACCTAAGGTTCCATAGTGGAACCCCATATGTATTCGCAGTGGACCTAAGGTTCCATAGTGGAACCCCATATATATTCACAGTGGACCTAAGGTTCCATAGTGGAACCCCATATATATTCACAGTGGACCTAAGATTCCATAGTGGAACCCCATATGTATTCACAGTGGACCTAAGATTCCATAGTGGAACCCCATATGTATTCGCAGTGGACCTAAGGTTCCATAGTGGAACCCCATATGTATTCACAGTGGACCTAAGGTTCCAAAGTGGAACCCCAGTGATTTCTGGACACTCTAGATAAGATGTTCCTCCTCTCCCTCGATCTCTGCCTTTGTACATAATACACACAGGCCTCGAAATCTGACAAGCCAAAATTAATTTAGCATCGATGTCCCTGCCTGCCAGATTCAACGACAAATCACATTCGCAGATTTGTCTCCTTTTTTCTTATTTATTGTTTTACCTGCAGTAGAGGGGCCAGGCCGTTGTCATTCAATGGCAAAGCTCTTTGAAAATCACTGCTGTCTTTGTGCTCTTCCAGCCTCCCTGTCTGTATTCCCTGATGGGCTGTCCTAGATGGAACACTTCCTTTTATAATTTACAGGTTAGGTATACATCCACCATGACAGACAGAGGAACATGTCAAATGAATGAATGGATGGGTGTGTAAATGGATGGATAAATGGATGGATAAATAGATGTGTAAATGGAACGATAAATGGATGGATAAATAGATGTGTAAATGGATGGGTGTGTAAATGGATGGATAAATGGATGTGTAAATGGAACGATAAATGGATGGATAAATAGATGTGTAAATGGATGGGTGTGTAAATGGATGGATAAATGGATGGGTGTGTAAATGGATGGGTGTGTAAATGGATGGATAAATGGATGGGTGTGTAAATGGATGGATAAATAGATGGGTGTGTAAATGGATGGGTGTGTAAATGGATGGATGTGTAAATGGATGGGTGTGTAAATGGATGGGTGTGTAAATGGATGGATAAATAGATGTGTAAATGGATGGGTGTGTAAATGGATGGGTGTGTAAATGGATGGATAAATAGATGTGTAAATGGATGGGTGTGTAAATGGATGGATAAATAGATGTGTAAATGGATGGGTGTGTAAATGGATGGGTGTGTAAATGGATGGATAAATAGATGTGTAAATGGATGGGTGTGTAAATGGATGGGTGTGTAAATGGATGGATAAATAGATGTGTAAATGGATGGGTGTGTAAATGGATGGATAAATAGATGTGTAAATGGATGGGTGTGTAAATGGATGGATAAATAGATGTGTAAATGGATGGGTGTGTAAATGGATGGATAAATAGATGTGTAAATGGATGGGTGTGTAAATGGATGGATAAATAGATGTGTAAATGGATGGGTGTGTAAATGGATGGGTGTGTAAATGGATGGATAAATAGATGGATGTGTAAATGGATGGATGGATAAATGAATGGCTGTGTAAATGGATAGAGAAATGAGAGAATGGATGTGAAAATGCATGGATGGATGGAAGGATAAATGGATGGATGGATGAAAAACTCTCAGATGGAATCAAATGATGGCCTCGTATCGAATATTGTTTTAGTATTTGTCTCTTTCAAAATATAATTGACTAATTAATTGTTTTTTGAAAAGTTAAATATTGCACTTTTGTGAGAATAACAAATAAAAATAAAATAGTTGGACTAATGCAATAATGTCATTCTCCTTCACACATCAGAAACGGGATGTCCTGGAGGCATTTGCCACATTCCCAAAATGTGTTTCATAAGATTTTAGCACAGCCTGTTCTCAGGGGACATGTGTAATACTCTCTAGGGAATGACCTTTGGGAACCGTTCTGGGGTGTGTTGGGGTGTTGGGGTGTGTTGGGGTGTGAAAATGAAGTGAAATGACCTAATGATCAGAACACGTCCTCTATAATCCTGTTAATTGTTTTCACCAGATTGAACACGAATACACACAGACTTCACCTCCCGAAATACCGCACGTATTTATCGGATGATTTAACCAAATGTAATATTCCTATTTTAATATTGTTAAACGCGTTACGATAATTAATTGATGTCAGCGAGGACATAACGGCAAGAGAATTGGGGGGAAATGTAACGGAATAAATGTGCTAAGGACCTAAATGAAATTATAAAGGCCAGTCATTTGGAAATAAATGTCTGTATTTATTTATGATATCACGTTTTTCAAGTGTATTTACGCTTTTTGTAGGTCTAACTAACTTACATTTTGCTGGAATAAAATCGAACAATTCATCAAAACATTGCTTGTTGGCTTGATCAATTATTTAAAATATAATTTCGTTGTATTTAATTTTTTTTAACGATGGTGTTGACTTGGTCTAATAACATCTTGTATTTGGCATGAAATGCCCTAATTGTCCATTTCTGTATATTTGTTATATTTGCAACTAAGGCTATATCTATATATAGGCTATGTTACGTATATATAGCCTACACACAAGATTGTGAAGGATACATACGGTTTAAGAAAATGTAATACACATTATTTTCTTATTTAGGGCTACATTTTTTCTTTCCGACAGTTTCCTATTTTTGTTTAACTAGACAATATAACATCCAGTTACACAATAAACACACAGAATACAAACACATATGAGATATTTTTTCATAGACGCAATACTCTGCATCAACAAGCTGCGTTGTGTTTGAAAGCCTATAAAAGGGTTGTCGAAATGAGGTTTGGACGGCATTTCTCCGGGAAACAAGTGACCCGCATCAGCCCGGATCAGCCCGCATCAGCCCGGAGATTCCTAACCCCACAGACATCAAACAGTCTCCACTTACAGGGCGGTGGACATGCAGGCGGGTGCCCAGTTAAGTACAGGGAGCCGTGGCCCTAATGCATGAATGGCACCACTGTGGTGGACCAACATGCAGGAGATAACCCAGGAGATAACCCAGGAGATAACCCAGGAGATAACCCAGGAGATAACCCAGGAGATAACCCAGGAGATAACCCAGGTCGCAGAATAATAGCATGTGTGCAGCTATGGTTGTGTGCCTCCATTTAAATGCTCTTCGACATGACCATGGGCGCCTGGTAAATGCATTTGCTTACAGTTCGCAGGTTGATAGTCATGTTTTATGATGTTTAATCCAGACCCGATGGGAGGTGTCTCATTGAGTCCAGACAACCCGGCTCCACCGGCCACCTCTACAGTCCGCCCGGTCTATTTGAGGAGAGAGGCGCAGGTGGAAATCTCTATGCAATCTTTACTTTGCAACGCAATACTCACCTGGAGGCAGGTTTTATGGCCGAGCAAATAACCCTCCTTTCGTTTCAATACAAGATCATCTAGATACGCCGCATGCGTGGGTGTTGAGGGTTTTTATAAGTGCTGCTGTTATTGATTTTTTAAGGTGGGTGATTAATTAGATGCACGCTTGCCTGTTGTTAACTTGGACACCGGACATTATAGCATACCAATGGATTATTATATGAGGAAGTGTATGATAGTTCATATGCATGCCATATCAGCTCCAATGAACAGCTGCTTTATTATTGACCCTGGGCTTTTATGAAAAAGTCTAGAGTTCGTAGTGGCATTAATATGGCTGTAATTCTTTTGCTTATGTATACTGTATATGTGGAATCTGTGTGAAAAACAGACCACATATGAGAACTGTATTCAACAGTTGCTTAGGTGGTCAAAGTTACAGGAATATGTCATCATATTTAGAAAATGTCAACATAAGCAAAACTTGTTAAATTAAATTGAACTTTAAACTTTAAAAAAACATTATATCTGTAATATGAAGAACTCTTCTGAACTGTTGTGTTTTTAAACTGTGATCATTCTAGTGACAGAACATAAAATACAATGTTTTTCTAGTGAATTTCAGTTTGTAGACTTGAGCATGACAACAACCCCTGTAAATGTGTCTTTATCCATGATGCAATGATATGTTTCCATGGGGTTTTAACTTTAAAGAGTGTTGTTTAATTAATCAACCACCAATCGAAATAAAATAAAGGTTTAATATCCTTATAGGGACGGGTCTCATAAAATCAGTAGGAAGTATTTTCATGGTCTCAGAGTTTTTCTGGGTTCTGGATGTTTATAGAGGTTGTTCGAGACGGGTTTCAGGATATTTTTTAGATACTTCAGATGTTGTTTTATGGTTACATTTTAGTGTATACTGGGATGTGGTCAATTGGGTGGTATTAGACTGCATTGGTTGTTCCCTCCAGAGGACCCAGCTTGCCATAAACTGAGCCCTTCTGATAAAATGGTTGGTAATGTGATCTACTGGGTCTTCTAGAGGAATCATGAATTAGACCGATTCCAAAAGGAATTCTTTAACATGGAGATGGTCAATACCAATGGCCAATACGTACAGCTGCGTCATTGAAGCTATACATCTGAATCCAGATTGTGGCATTCTGACTGTGCAAGTGGTTCCAGCAAGGGCCGAACAAATTGCCTCCAGGTGTGTGTTGAACAGGGCAGCCTTATGATGTGTTTGAGATGTGAAAGCTCAACCATGGTTGTTAGCCTGGGAAGGCGCTCTCCTTGTGTACCTATGTGCTAACAAATAGTTCTTGGTGGAGCGAGAAATGTGATAAGAAACAGAAAGGCTTAGAATGCTGAGCATAATGTATGACTCGTCTCCATCTTTGACTCTCCTGAGGGCTGTTGCAAGGTCATAGTCTTTAATTGGGATGGAAGAAAAATGGCCAAAATTAGGTTTCATATGTCTGTTGCACCAAGGAGACGTGTGTGTGTGTGTGTGTGCGTGCCTGTGTGCGTGTGTGTGTGCGTGCCTGTGTGCGTGTGCCTGTGCGTGCCTGTGCGTGCCTGTCTGTGCGTGCCTGTCTGTGCGTGCCTGTCTGTGCATGTGCGTGTGCGTGTGTGTACTAGAGAGAGGGCCCCCAATTTATCCAAGGCTCAGCAAACTAGGTCTGTGCCACTCTTGATTAGGAATTGTTCCCAAAAGATAGTTTCAAACATGAGATAATGAGGTCTTGTGATAACGCTGGTCTCCTGTCAGTTTTGCCATGAATTGAGGCTGTCACCAGATCACAAATAGACACATCGCCACCATGCTGCTCACTTCTCATTTGTTGCACACAAAACATGATCCGGCCCAAATCCCCAATAACAAAAGAGGGACCAGGAAGAAGTCATATTGACAAAGTTCAATCTTATTATTTCCTCAACTAATTAACTGGAATCCCACCTTATTCTTAATACAGGGTCCAATTAGTTTGCAATGCATGTCAAAGGTCCAGGGCCCACAATTGGTCACCATAGAGAAATATTAGTCATGGGTTTATAGCTTGTCTGATGGCTATGGATCTGATTAGGCAGATAGACGTGATAAAGATGGGTTACAGGCACACAGCCTCAGTTTGAACAAACTGTTCCCTAATCAGATTAGAATTGTTTGGTTGAATGGTGTCAGATCCATCCAAATGTACACAGACGGCTTTGGAGTGCCAATGTCTGCATTGTGTGTCCTATACGTATGACACAGAAAACACCATAGCATTTCAGACGACACTAAATGCACATTCATATTTAAAAACAAATTAAACGAAAACGTTGTTTAGGCTTATCGCCTTAATCATGTCTGACATTGGCGTTTGGCTAACATTGGCGTTTGGCTAACATTGGCGTTTGGCTAACATTGGCGTTTGGCTAACATTGGCGTTTGGCTAACATTGGCGTTTGGCTAACATTGTAAAGGACTGGGCATGTTTGCAACACTCCAGATAAACTATACTGGTCATTGTGTTTCTCAAGTGTATTTCGCTTTGTAATGACATTTTTATTAACTGTTCAGTTGTGCTTGACAACAAATTTCCAAGGGCAGTTCTAGCTTTTCCCCCAGCATCTACCTGATTAGAAACTTTCGCCACAGTTGCTGGAGACCTCATTCTACATGACATTACAGTAGAAGCCCATCCAACAAGGTTCAGTTTATGTTCAAACACACCCCCTCATTATCCCAGAAATGTCTTCATGCAAAACATATGTGGAAACTCCTGACCACATCCTATGTATTTTCATTTTGATGTGGTTCACTTGTATTGTCTGACCTTGTAAATATGGTCAGTCTCAGGTTTCAAATGTCACAACTCTGACAACTGTCAATTTTGACTAAGCAACAATAGCATATATATATATAAATAAATTCTGGGATTTTTACCAAAGAGAGACGAGTTATATTATTAATTAGCTCAAATGCACTTTTTAAATTACCATATGCTACTTGGGTCTGTATGGGTCTGACAAAAGAATATAAACATGTTACACATGGCAATGTTCACACAAATGTATGTTATTTATTGTCTCAATTAAACTAATTTAACATAGGAACTGGTTTTGGCTCACAAAAGATCTGGATTTGGAAATATCGCTTGTAAATGTATCCAACGTACTCTTATCACAACTAGAATTAGACCTCCTGCAATCTGTAAACAAGAAATGAACAATAAAACAACAACAAAGGTAGCACTTTTCCTGATCCTTCATGCTAAAAATGGGTCTGGAGAAATGTAAGCACACAGCCAATTATATTATTGACAACGGTTTATGCCTGCGTAGTATTTCTTTAAAATTACTTAGTTTTACAAACATATGTGTGAAACAAGCTCATAATGCGTTTATGAAAACCTCGAGGCCACTATTCTCAACTTGCTAGATGGTTTTACACCAGAAGTATTATGGGCTGAGGAAAACGTCACACTGGGATCTGCTACGTATTAATTGATGATTATTGTATTTCTCATGTTTTAAAAATCCAGTAATAATATAAAAGGCCCAGGATGCCCAGAGGATTTCTAATAGCTTTTACCAGGCATCTTTGCGGATAAGTTTGGTGAGTTTTACATCCCATATATTAAATCACAGAGGAACATGTAATGCATTGAATAATCCGCACTCAACCCGGGCGGTTTCAGTTCACCGCATAAACCACTACTTTTTGACCAAACTGTTAGTTCACCCAGGAACACTCAGCCAGGGCAGACTAACTGGCCGGAAAATTAAACATGTTGGTTAAACAAACTTGTACTCAGAATTAAATCCCTTAAAATGATTGACTGATCAATATCCAAAAAAAATCCCAGGTGTCAGACTATTCCTTATATTTGGTGTAGTTAAGAGACAGACCTATTAGGAAGCTCTGCGTGCGCGATGAACACGTTAACGCACGCTAAAATATCGATATATAAATATATATATATAAATATAGGATCTAGTTATTTTCTGATTAAGCTTTAAATGTTAAAACTTCCGGCACCTGTGAACTGAATCTTCAAAACGGATTATTTAGTTATTTACAATCACAACACAAAAAAATGCCCAAACACTTTGTGAACATTTGAGCACGAAATTGTATATCATTGTAAATTACAACAAAATTATTAATTAAAAATACCGGTTGTGGAAATTTGTCACACAAACTTGTCATTCAGTGATTACTTTATCACCACTAGATGTATATTTAACGAATCTTCTGGTTTTGTTTTAGTTTAGAATGAACTGCGATAGCAATTTTTTCCTGTGTGATTCAATTTATAAACTATGCATATATTATAATTAAATACGGAGCAAGCCCAAAAGTAACGCAATTGCCCTATACATTACCATTTGCGTGTAATAGTTATACAACTATTTCAGCTTATAGTCAAGTAAAACACCCTTACATTTGATCAAATCAGCAATTATGTAACAAATAGACATAAATATATATATATATATATATATATATAGAGAGAGAAAATTCTACAAAACACCAAGCTTCTATCACCATAAAATAAAATTCTATCCACATACATTGTTAGAATTGTAGAAAACAGTGTTATCTTCATCATCTGGTTGGCTGTGCCTGAATAATATCCACTGATGCACATGCGCCACAGTTCTTTGCTCTGCTGCTTTTACTCAAAACGAATCACAGTTTCCAAAGCCAAATAACATAATCTTTTCTATCCACTGGAGTTTATAGTTGTCCCTGAAGTCCCTATTGAATGGACTAGATTAAGGGGCTCAGCCCAACACAGGGGCCCGGGGAAGTGAAGCCCTCCTAATAATGAAGCAGAAACTCCCCTGAACAGGTACTCATATCCAAGACTTAACGTATATCTGGCAGATTTGGTTAGACTGGGGACCACTGCTGTCTGTTAGGTACCCATCAGACCTAATGACAACATATTGGCTTATTTGGATAAAACATGAATCATGTCAGTAAGTGGATTTGTTGGTGAGGGAACTGTCTGGATATTAACTAAAATAAAGAGTTTTTTAGATGAGGATTGCAGGAGGGAAAATATGAACACTGGGATATTGAGACAATGGATTAGAAAAATGCATAGCAATATACTTTATTATTTCCCATAGATTGGTAATAAATGCAATAATCAAGTAAATATTCGATCACAGAGTAAAGCAATAAGAAATGCATTCTTTCTACCTCAAATCAACAATAGAAATTAGCCTGTAAAACCTTTCCGTCTATGGTTTTTAATTTCACTCTGTCTTCATGTACAGTGAAACACTAAAACACAGTAATCCAATCTGACCCTATTCCTTATATGGGGCACCACAGTTTGACATGAGCCACACTCTTATCCCACTTAACCTCTAGAGAGTAGCCAGCCTAACCCAATCCTGAGATCCACAATGGAGGAATATGAGCCTGATGCTGCCTGGACTTAGAAACACAGAGTCTTGGTTAAACATTCAATAGCAGGACTGTAT
This sequence comes from Dallia pectoralis, assembly GCA_029465975.1. NCBI lineage: Eukaryota > Metazoa > Chordata > Actinopteri > Esociformes > Umbridae > Dallia > Dallia pectoralis. The sequence continues at coordinate 11,336,583 of CM055760.1, read as the reverse complement.
TGTACAACAGTGAATGCCAATGCAGAGAACTATACGGACAGATGATCGCTCCATTAAGACATTCTTCTTCCTTTCAACAACAGAAACCATTTTCCAAATGGTGAACACCCCTACACTAAAAAGCAACAGAAACTATTTTCCAAACAGTGAACACCCCTACACTAAAAAGCAACAGAAACTATTTTCCAAACAGTGAACACCCCTACACTAAAAAGCAACAGAAACCATTTTCCAAACAGTGAACACCCCTACACTAAAAAGCAACAGAAACCATTTTCCAAATGGTGAACACCCCTACACTAAAAAGCAACAGAAACCATTTTCAAAATGGTGAACACCCCTACACTAAAAAGAAAAGATTCTGCAACGGTGGAGAAATGGTTTAACTAAATATGATAAATGACTTCAGATTGTTGTGTTTCAGGCACTTTCTGTGTATTGTTGTGAATGAGACTTTTTCAGTGGTAAGTTACAGAGCTGTGCCCAAAAAGAGGTGGCAAATAAAGAAAAGTAGTTCCACATGAACAAGACCCATCAAAGGCATTTACCATCTACGGCACCGCTACAACCCAGCTACAAGCCAGCAAGTTGAATCTGGGACATGAATCTGTTTTGGGGATGTTTAAATTGAGCATGTCGTTTAAAACAAGAATGTAATCAGCAATGTTTTTATCTTTTACTCAGCAGAGTATCAAAGCCAATACATGAGTGTAACCATGTAACTTTACTCACGCCTGTTCTGACCCAACCTCTCTGCTTCAGAGACACATCAGAGGGGTTTGTGTTCATTAACCACATGGAGATGTTTGAAAAGTATTTTTACATCTCTCATACGTTACCGAAATGTTTGGAGTTTGTGTCATGATACCCTAGAAGTCTGTGGGATTTTCCTGTTTTGCTGGGTATTGGCCTATAGAACATCGTGTTTCAGGTTTGACAACAGTTAGCAAACATTACGCAGCAAGTGAAAGTTACGAGTAGAACTCAGCAACTTGACCGTGCCAGTCCAGTCACCATGGGTCCCAGAGCACCAGTGAATTTGGTTCTCTGAGGTAAAGTCAAATAATTAATTTGGAATAGTCAATAAACACATCCTCAAAATTAAGTAAAATCGTCTTTCACAATACCCGGAGCAAGTTACTGCAGGAATGATGAGAGCAAGGTCTGACTTGTATCAAACGGACTAACAGGCCCGAGTCATTGACAGCTGAGACTAAATCATACTTTAAGCAGAATGACAATCAGTATGTTGATTTATTTAAACCCATAGATGTACTCTTCCCAATCAGGTCAGGTTGGACCTAAATACCCTAGAACAATTTAGGATTATTAGACTACCATGAATATACTGTATATAAATGCACTATACCAAACACAGCATTGATTAGCAGGGGAGCATATATGATATGGACAATGGCGGCCAGCTATTACCAGATTTAAAGTGTCCCTACAACATACAGTTCCAGGAAACAGAGGAAGAGAGAATGAGATTTCAACCCCCCATATATAACGTTTGATATACATTATCACTTTTGATATAAAAACATTGATAACCCTACCTCATCAATCAGTTGTGTCAGGTCTGGAGTTTTATTGCCACTTGGAGTCCCTGAGAGCCTTAACCCTGTAAACTTTATATAGTGTATTGACCGTTTTCTCAGGGTTGCTTAGCTAATTAAGCCTGGTGGCAGCAGAGAATGGAAGGCTATAGGGTTGGGTCAACACTGTTTCCTATTGGGGGACACCTTACACTAAATTGGAATGTGCTTCTAATTGTGGTGAGTGTTTAAATAAGAATAGGCATGTAATGGAACATGACCTCACACACATTAAGGAGACTACGGGCCTGCTCGCCTTTAAGACAAGACACATATTCAGGCAAATAAATTAGCCATAGCTTAGATAATATAAGCCTTTTGTTTCATTCACTTTATATTGTACGTTTATATGTTCTGCTACTCCAGCAAACATCATTGATATTGAGACCTAATCACACACAAACTATGCTACCATCCATGAAATACTCACCATGGAGGATATCTTGTACAATTTCTCACTCTGGCATACTGACCAAATAATCCATGTTTTCACATCAAACACAATATCGTAGCTAGACTCATAAGGAGTTGGAGAACTGGACAGTGGAACTGTGAACAGTTTAGACAAAATAACTGAATGCAATTGTTGAAGATAATGTTAAAAAATACAATCTAAGAATTCTTAAAAATGTGTATAATGCAATATACAATTCCTCACTGGAAAATATTTGAACCGTGAAACAAATTAACTAGTACAGGCAGGTTGTACCTTATAACACTATGAATGCAATGATTTCATCCAACAGGGTGATAAGAGAACTACCTCACAAGCCTTTAGTAATCTCTTATTGACAGTATCAATAGGTGAGTTTCCCACAAACAATTATTGTGACAGCTCAAAAAAATGGCATTTTCCGGTAGTTCATCTTGTAGGACATTGATTGGCCCAGAAGTAATTTACTGGTCAATGTTTGGTCAGTATTGTTTACCACTGTGCATATTTAAAATACGTCCCTCACATGGCTGTCCAGATGTGTGCATAATACATGTTAATATGTGATTATATATCACCATCAACCCCATGTGATGCAGCGGCACCAGAATATCAGATCAATCTTTGACAGTGCCACTTGTGGCTGGGAGGCCCATGGGACCATACAGAGCAAAATGTGCTTTAGCGCCTCCCTCAGGCAGATCCGAGGCTGCATGCTAACCTATGTCATTACTGGAGTGGGAAATTACAATTTAGACAGAACACAGAACGGTCATGATTTGCCCAAAACAAACGTTCAATTTAATGGTATTGTATTCTAGTTTAAGTGATCATTTAAAAGACCGGCCTTTACACCACTAACATAAAGATATTCATAAAGCACAAGAACATACAAGATATTGATAAAGCACAAGAACATAATTGCGTGTGCCAAACGGGTGTAATGAAAGTCTAAATGGTATGTTACAATTTTGGATTCCTGCTTATTAAATGTGCTGGCCACAGGAGAGATGGGCAAAAATCATTTTCACGTTTTTCCAACGTCAAACTTAACTCCAATTCAGAATCGAAATAAACCTAAAATTGAACGTATAGCTGGAGTCCCGTGAGTGATGAGGTTCGACATGCAGACCACTGGATCTCAATGACGCCACAAGGCGAAAATGCATGGCGATATTTCCAGGCAATCACTTAGAGCATGGGGTATTCTCTGTAAGGAGGAAAGAGTGCGTGCTTAGACGTGATGTGTGTGAGGGTTGTAATCCGGGTCTATTCGGGAAACCTGCACTGTACTAGACCTGCACTGTACTAGACCTGCACTATACTAGACGTGCACTATACTAGACGTGCACTATACTAGACCCGCACTATACTAGACCCGCACTATACTAGACCCGCACTATACTAGACCCGCACTGTGCTAGCTCTGCGAATCACAGATCATTAACACAGACACCTCATGCATTGGCTCCTGCATGGCATTCAATCAGCACGCCTTTTCACCCTGTCATCTCTTCAAATACAATGAAAATATAAGTTATAAACAGGAAAGTTAATGTTAACTTTATGATTTGACCTCACTAAACGCATCACTGAAAGCAACACAGTCTCAGAAATGTACCAAAGCCTGGTCGATTTCATAAAGTAAACCAACAAATATACACGTGCAATAATAACGGGTTAACAAACAGCAGCATCATTGCGGTAGCTATTTATCATAACATTTACATTGTAAATTATAACCCGCACGGAATCGAGTCAAAATTAGTATTATACAATTATTAAATATATATTGTGTTGATAATGGAAGCCATGAGGCTGGTTGCATAAATCTCCTTTAACGGTGGAATCGGGCACCGGAGAACGGACGATTTCATTTTAATTGACCAGATAAATGACTCACGATAGACCCTAATTAGACCCAAATACATTGATACATTCCATAACTGACAGCATTAGTGTTCACGGTTTCACGTTTACATTCATTTAGTAAACGTTTAGATTAAACTGCAGCCGCACCCGAGCTACTCTAAAGGGACTCCCATTCCTCCACCGCCCTACCAGCGGATGGATACGCACACGTTATAAGCCCACGTTATAAGCACACGTTATAATGATGGTGACATATTCACACAACATGCAGTGGGTTTTCACAGCCATGTTTGAGTTTCCAAACACCTTCTTATAAGTCTGAAGTCTGTCCCCTCCACCCGACCTGTTATAACCACGCCTACGGAGCCACACTATTGGTCTGAACGCGTCACAGAGCCAATCAACAGAGCCAATCAACAGCGCCCAGCGTCTGGTAACACGCACACATCCACACTGTGTGACGCCTATGGGGCACAGAAGCGCTAGAATATCTGGGTGCTGGGACCTCACCACCTCTCCGTATGCGTCTGCACTGAAATGTGTGTGTGCGTGACAGAGAGAGGTAGCAAGAGTGTGCGTGCGTGTGAGGGTGAATGTCTGCAACAAGTAAAGACAGAGGAATTATTCGCCGCTATCGAAATATTTCAACACATCGCTTCTGCAGGAGGACTGAAGCCAATGACAGCAAATGCATTTAACAGGAATGCACAGATTGGAGCCTAAATAGCAGCAAGACAAGAACACAGCAGTTTATGCTCCATTTGCGACTCGACCTTTAATTTCAAAAACATTTTGAAAATTGTTCCGTCACGGAAAGACTTCTCTTTATCTCCACACAGCTGAAGGTTAATGGAGTGCATTTTTTAATATCTTCTAGCAGACACTCAGTTGGAACTCCTCGAAAGACAGTAAAGAAAATCCACTGAACACAGTCGAAAGTAGATCGATGCTTAGTTCCACTGTGGAGACGCTGGACCTCTCAAAACCCTTTCATTTCCAGATCGGTTTGCTCGTGAACCAGGTTGCATATAGACTAAATACTGTGGTCGATTGATCTAAATACATCTATATATTTGGTACTTGCGTGGACTTTGATGAGCTTCCTGATGAGAGATCCAGTCATACAAGGAACGAGTATGGCATACCATCCGTTTTTACCTCATCGTGGTCCGGAATTTGCCATGAGTGCAATGTTGGGTCACCAGCCTCCCTTTTTCCCGGCCCTCGCGTTACCTCACAACGGCTCCCTGTCTCTCCCAGGAGCCCTGGGGAAGCCCATCATGGACCAGCTGATGGGGGCCGCAGAGTCCGGCCTTCACTTCTCCTCGCTCGGTCACCAGGCTGCCGCAGCGCATATGAGGCCTCTGAAGACTATGGAGCCTGAAGAAGAAGTCGAAGACGACCCAAAAGTTCACCTGGAAGCCAAGGAACTTTGGGAACTATTTCACAAACGAGGCACTGAAATGGTTATAACAAAATCTGGAAGGTAAGAAACTTTTAGATTTGAATATGACACCATTGTCCTGTGTTATTATAAAGTGAATGTATTTATTAATGGGTGCTTGGTATTGGTAGTTCACTGATCGTGGACAACACTTGTTTAAAACTCGTGCGGGTCATTTGTAGTTTTATACATATGTGTAACTGAAATCAGTTGAGCTGTATACACCCTAACTCTGTATATCGACAGAAACAAATCGCAAAAAGGACACCGAATCAGAACTATAAAATATACGGACACGGGCCTATTTTAATAACTTATTTGGTGATTATGAAAACCAATAAGCAACTTTAAAATGTAGACTATAGGCAACGCTCCCAAATGTAAATATAGAAATGTGACAGTCAAATACTACCCCACAGAATTGAAACATATGTTCATACATAAAAACGAATTATCTAAAAAATAATTGTTTAGTGCTTATATGCCGTAATTGCATTCATTTAGTTTCTGCTCTACATTATTCCAAATCCGTGTGTCATTCTCACACAGGCATGTGAGATTGATTACGTATGTGTGCCTGGAATAATATTGTGTGGATATATAGGCCTGGATATTAGCTTTACATGTCATGCTTTTGTAATAATATGGCACTAGAATAGCAATGCAAAAATGGCTGCTCCATAAGCTGTGTGTGTATCAATTATTCGTTCACATCATAACGGTTGGGCACTCTTTAAGGTAAACTCTTATTCCATTTCACAGGCGAATGTTCCCTCCATTCAAAGTGAGATGCACTGGCTTGGACAAGAAAGCAAAATACATTCTGTTGATGGATATTGTTGCAGCTGATGACTGCAGGTATAAATTTCACAACTCGCGTTGGATGGTGGCAGGGAAGGCAGATCCCGAAATGCCAAAGAGGATGTACATTCACCCGGATAGTCCAGCTACTGGCGAGCAGTGGATGTCAAAAGTCGTCAATTTTCACAAACTCAAGCTGACAAATAACATCTCTGACAAGCATGGATTTGTAAGTTCATCTAATGTATGTTTTTTTCTTATCTGCATGCTTCTATACATTTGGCATGTCGCCTATTGTGTTGTGATTGCTATTAGTAGCCTATTATCAATGTTTTTATTATGGTTATTATAATTTTATAATTTAAAAGCACATTCACCCTGCTCACCAATGGCAATGGGGTCAAAGGCTGAAAATGCTTTATATGCTAAATATAGACCAATTGGCCTTAACTTAATACGTTTGTGTCTGATTTAGAAAGTTAATATTTTCAATGCGTGTTTCCACAGCTTTTACTTAACACTGTGTTGTAGATCATTAGTTCTGCTTATATAAAACTGTTATATATATATATATATATATAGCTAGCTTATGAGTCGTATTGGGACTGCATTAAATAGCATATCTTCATCAGAAGGCAGAAATCATCGTGTGCTTATCTTTTTTTAATCCAGAATTCTTTCATGTTCCAGACCATCCTGAACTCCATGCACAAGTATCAACCCAGATTTCACATCGTGAGAGCAAACGACATTCTCAAACTCCCTTATAGCACATTCAGGACTTATGTTTTCCCTGAAACGGATTTCATAGCGGTTACGGCGTATCAAAATGACAAGGTAGAGATAATTACACTGTATTAGTTCATTATTAATTAAATGCACGAAATAGTCAAATATATATTTAAATTCGTTAATTTACTTTGATTGTCGCGTAGTCATCTATATGTGTATCTATGTAATTTCATCCGGTGTTTTTAACTAAGCAGAATATAGCCCAAAATTCTCCGAAATGTGTCTGAAAGGTTATTTTAATTATTTTATCACATGCAAAGGATTTGGCCACTACACAGACGCAGGGTATGTGCGTTTGTAGCTGTGTGTGTGTGTGTGTGTGTGTGTGTGTGTGTGTGTGTGTGTGTTTGAGAGAGAGCGGAGGGAGTAAGTTGGTTAAGTGTGGGAAAGAAAATGCAAAAGGGAACATAGTGTGCAGTTATTCAGAGAAACATTAGCATTTGCTTTATAACAGACTGATCTAGTGGTAACACTTAATTCCACATGTGACAAGCCGCTAATCAAAATCATATAATATACTGGCTCTTTGATGTGAGGAAGTCATGTTAGCCAAGTGGTGCCCTTGGTCACTTTGGTCAAGCAAAAATGCAGTCAATGTTTGGCCTGAGAAATATGACCAATCCGGCCAAACTGCACTCATGGGAGGGGTCGAGGCCCAGGTGAAGTGAGTGGGAGGAAATACTATGAAAGCTCTGCAATGTTTGACTTACTGTGCATATGGAGGTTTAATCGGAGCAGGGGTGTGGGCGGGGTGTTCTGATCGTGTTAACACAAAAATTAAAAAATGCACCGTAATGCAGAAACTATTAGGCTAATATTTTATCGGATATTATGGTTGGCATGTGTGCGGTGGGATAATAGAAATAACAGAGAACGTCTGAAAACTATTAACAAATAAAACGTGAATTTTGATATATTCCAGATTACACAATTGAAAATCGACCATAATCCGTTTGCCAAAGGATTCCGTGACACTGGCAATGGCAGGCGAGAGAAGAGGTAAGGAATATGTCCTAACTGCTACCCCTTTCAACTTCTAGAGTCCAAATTGAATATACGTTTGGACTCCAAGTAGAATTATTATATATAGTGCAAATAGTGTAAACACCCTAGAAATGTAGAGGTAGAAATAAAATGTATACCTCGTCTACAACGTTTTAAATATATTGCAAAAAGTAATAAAAAATAGTTAGGTCCGGGTTTCGTCGTTTTCTTCTCTTGGCTTAAACCTTTTTGTAAATTCACAATCCCTCATTTTATGTAGCCTACTCAACATGTATTTTAGGCCTGTCGATATCCTACATTTTATTCCTCAAGTGGTGACCCATATCATTTTTTTTGTTTGACACTGGTGACCAATAATCCTTTTGTAGGAAACAGCTGGCCCTGCAGTCCATTCGCTCATACGAGGAACAGCAAAAGAAGGAGACCGGGACGACGTCCGACGACTCCTCAGGCGAACAAGCCTCATTGAAATGTTTCGGCCAGGCTTCACCTCCCGCTGTGTCAACAGTAGGCCACCCCACCATGAAAGGTAAAGTGAAACACACCGCTTCTGCTTGGATGCACATTTACACACGATTAGATAATCACTAAAACACATTCCTACAGTATTATATACTTGTTTTGTGTGCTGAGAAATTGTACATGTTTAGATTTGTTTTTATTGATACGATACATTTATTTAGGATTTAGTTGAAATACTGCTGAATGTCTCCTGCGATATTAGTATGACTTTTGTGTTGAATAAATTATTTAAGACATTTTATAATTATATCAAGCACCAACAACAAAATGTAACTGTAATGTAATGCCTAATTTTTATAATTTAGTCGCAGCGTGAATGTCATGAACATTAAGAATTTAGCAATCATATTAGCTCAAGGAAATCTGTTACATACAGAATAAAATAAACTCATATTCTTCATTAATTTCATGTCAATAATCAATGAAAAGAATTTGTCATAATTGTGTAAGATGCTATGAAATCATTTAAAACTCTTAAACAGTAGCCTATGCTAAAGGCTTAAAATCAAATGAAAAGTTTATGGGTTTTAATGTAGCACAATCTATTATGTAATTAGTTAGTCCTTCACATTGGCAGATACGTTTCATTTCGACTAATGACGTAAATATAGTAACGTTATCTAACATACATTTTTAGCTTGTAAGCTTTTGACATCGAAAGTCATAGGAAATTAAATATTCGCAGTTTCATGACACAATTCCTTATTTTGCATATCAACAACTTTTGACTGTTTTCCGCTAGATTTCTGTGACAGTGATGAAGACAGCGATGATGACAGCAAAGATGGCAATCTGAAGGACGGTCCGGACTCGAGCAAGATCTCTACAACCACCGAGGATGTGAAGGACCCCGAGGGGAGCCCCAGTAAAGGTCATCAATACTGTGTCAGTGATTCTACCGGCCGGTCTCGGGAAAGCGCATCGAGGACTGAGAAAAAACCCGTGAACTCACGCCAAAGCCCCATCACTGTAATATCCAGCACCACTCGGTCCGGAGAGGATCTCAAGAGTCCAACCCGGGACCAGACCAAAGCGGACGAGTGCAAGTCTATCAGCAAGGACAGCTACATGCCTCTGACTGTTCAAACTGACAGCAGTCCGCACTTAAGTCATTTGCATAATTTTGGATTTCCACCGGGTTTAGCTGGACAGCAGTTCTTCAATCATTTAGGGGGCGCGCATCCGTTTCTTTTGCACCCGAGTCAGTTCAACATGGGAGGCGCGTTCACGAATATGGCCGCGGGCATGGGTCCGTTAATGGCAGCGGTGTCCTCTGGAGGGGTTGGCACCATGGACACGGCCAGCATGGCGTCACCCTCGCAAAGCTTGACGGGAGCTCATGGACTGCCTTTCCATTTGCAGCAACATGTCTTGGCCTCACAGGTAAAACCTGTTTTATTACCATCAACAGCAGAGTAATGTCTGAGTAAAACACATTTACGCGTGGGCTCCATACTTATGGGTTATATTTAATAAAGGCCTATGCATGTTAGTTAAGGTGCATGCCCACATTAGTCTGATCTTAAATGTCAACCCAGTGTTAACATTTTACCATTTCGTTTTATTTCCGTTCTCCTTAAACGACAAACAATATAAATAATAACCAAATGTGTTTATAGAGATTACATGTAATTGGGTTAGGCCTATAAGGGGAATATGTTGGGATTAAGGCTACACTACGTACGCATTGAAACAGTATTGTTAGGTGTTCATGTGAACTCGTTAATAAGTATTTTTTACAGGAATATGGTGAATATTTAAAGTGCTTTATTGGTTTAATAAATATTAACAGGTAATTTATGTAGTTTATCATGTGCATCACGATGCGTTCTGTTGGCAGTTTGAATTAATTAACTCTTCGCAAAGCTGCATACATTACCATATAATTTTAATACATTTCATTTCACGGAAGGTTTTCGTCGTTTTACCGGTGCATATCTGTACGACATATGGCCAGGTGATTATAAATGTTATGGTCAGAAGCTGTTAGTTGGATAGGCTACTTCATATTACTAAAACGTAAATATAGCACTATTCGTTGTGCTCACTCTCCGACAAAGTTAGATAAGCATAGGTCAAATATGACCATCAATGTGAGAAAAGTGAAAGTTGATCACACAACATGTCCCAACAAACACAAGTCAAGCACATTGTGACTAATTGAAGTGTAACCAAGAAACGGATTGGTCAAACACATTGTGACTAATTGAAGTGTACCCAACAAACAGAAAGGTCAAGCACATTGTGACTAATTGAAGTGTACCCAACAAACGGATTGGTCAAGCACATTGTGACTAATTGAAGTCTACCCAACAAACGGATTGGTCAAGCACATTGTGACTAATTGAAGTGTAGCCCATTTACCATTAGGTATCTTTCTTTGTCATGCTACCATGGTGAATAAAAGCTTTAGCGTTTATTTACTAGCCTATATTGTGTAAGGCATATTGCTATACATATTTACCCCTCTCTCTCTCTCTCTCTCTCTCTCCACAGGGCCTGGCCATGTCTCCATTCGGGAGCCTCTTCCCTTATCCCTACACGTACATGGCGGCAGCAGCCGCAGCCTCTTCGGCAGCCTCCTCCTCTGTCCACCGCCACCCTTTCCTGAACGCAGTGCGCCCCCGTCTCAGGTACAACCCTTACTCCATCCCGATGAGTGTGCCAGACAGCACTCTGCTCACCACAGCCATCCCATCCATGGCGAGCAGCGCGGCTGAGCTCAAAGGGGACGGCATGGCCACCAGCCCGGGCTCTGCCACCCTGGGCTCTGCCACTCTGGACTCCACATCCGAGGTCACCAGCCGGTCGTCCACCATATCGTCTGGGTCAACCTCGCTTTCCCCCAAAATGTGCTCTGAGAAAGATTCTACTAACGAGTTGCAGAGCATCCAGCGCTTGGTCAGCGGACTCGATTCTAAACAGGACAGAGCACGAAGTGTGTCCCCATAGTGTGTCCCCATAGTGTGTCCCCATAGTGTGTCCCCATAGTGTGTCCCCATAGTGTGTCCCCATAGTATGTCCCCATAGTGTGTCCCCATAGATTCATACGAGGTTTGTTTTTGTGAAAATAAAGATGATCTTAAGGACGAGGGAGATACGACGAGACCCTAATTAAGGAATGCGGGTTTAGAAAACGGACCTATTGAACAGTTTCCATTTGAAAATGCACTTTGGTTAAATACACATCTGATATGTATATTTTCTTTTGTTAAATTAATTAAACCACACTTTTAAACATTTCTTGTTATTTGAATACCGTACAAGTATTGAAACTGAAAGGTTGGCACGGATGATATTCACAGATCTATGATACGTTGCTGCTGTGTCAGAAGTTGGTTTTATGTCGAGTTGCTGAGGAAACGACATATGTATGATTTAATATGCACTCTGAATTTGTTTTAATTATTTGAATTCACCCCTGTTATGGAGACTGCTGTGTTTGTTGTTATAATGCATTATAAGACCCAGATCAGTACGCCGAAACCGTGGGGAACACTTTGCATGCCCTACAAAAAGCGCTATTAAAAATATTTTAGGACTGTCAGTTTGTTTTCAGGTTTATTTTTACGAAATTTAAAACTAACTAACGCGCATATTACAAAGCTGACCCAATCTGGAGAAATACAAATGTCACAAGCTCCCTGTTTTTACTAAGAATTCGATTCAATTTGTCTGCGGTTATTGTTTTTACGAAATCATTTCCGTATCTGTCAATTTATATGAGAATGGAATATGAAAATACTTGCTGCCAAAACAGAACTAAAGGTTACATGCCTTTATACCTTTACGTGCGTGTGGTTGAGATTGTCCTAAAGTCGCATGAATCATCTGTAGCCCAAGTATTCAACTGGCAAAGGGAATCTGAAATATAATTGAAAAGCTAATATTGATAATAAATGTAAATAGTGATATATAAACATATTTATGTAATTATTTCATATTGATATTGCTTGTATATACGGAGTTGTTTGTTTTTAGGGATATGTCCTTAATTTATTGTCGATACCTGTAAATACAGTTTGTGGGCTATGATCCTGGTTTTACCATCTGCATTTTATATCCCCCTGAATACGGATTTACCCCAAATATCCCCAGAGCTAGTCATTTTAGAGGACACACCCATGTGCCATTGTACCTACCTGTTGACTCTGTGTTTAGTTCTTATGAATAAATTGGAGAGCACACTGCAACAACAGCTTGAAAAATCTATCAATACTTTTCTCAGAAATTAAGAAAAATCGTTGTCTATGTGTGTGTTAAAATTGAGTTTTCTGTTTAAAATACATTGCCGCCTGGTAAAAATGACGCATCTAATCAAAATATGAAGGTTTCTTTTGTGTTTCTAAAGTTGTCATTGGGTTATGTTGTTTTTCTGTCTGGTTTACATCATCCACAATGTGTTCTTGAAAGTTTCATTAAAATATTGAAATACATTTCCATGTGTCCGTTTATTTACATTAGAATAAGGCAAATATATGATGAACCTATAGGCCTTCAGACACATTTGATTAGCTCTTCTACGAAACCAAGGCTTTGTCATTATTTTCCACAATCTCTTTCTACAATAAGTCAACTTAAACTTTTTGAAATAGAAGAGTTGTGATCATGTTAAAAAGTTCAGTAAAGCTATTAGGATAACCTGAGAAGACAAGCGAATCCACCAGTCATTGGACGCGTGTGTTTTATTTACCTGAGTATCATATTGACTGAGTGTTTCTCTGCCAACACGAACCCTATTGAATGTAAAATAACTTGACTGAACTCCACATTAGTGTCGTGAGTTTATCAACTTCATATCTTTATTTGTATATTGTATGGTTAATAAGTAACGACAGTGGCGCTACAGAATAGGAGTAAACATGACATAAAGCATCTCAATTGCCCAGTCTGTTGCTCACCTGGCGCCTTCCACATTTCACTTGTCTTTATTGCACGGAAGGCGGCTGTGCGTCTGCAATAATATGGAAATGGATTCTCGCTTCGACATGCCAGACATAACGCCACCTAGTCCACACATAACGCCACCTAGTCCACACATAGTCCACACATAACGCCACCTAGTCCACACATAGTCCACACATAACGCCACCTAGTCCACACATAGCCCACACATAACGCCACCAAGTCCACATATAATCCACATATAGTCGACACATAGTCCACACATAGTCCACACATAGTCCACACATAGTCCACACATAGTCCACACATAGTCCACACATAGTCCACACATAGTCCACACATAGTCCACACATAGTCCACACATAGTCCACACATAGTCCACACATAGTCCACACATAGTCCACACATAGTCCACACATAGTCCAACTACTATGAAGTGTGATTACCTCGACTATGTGGACTCTAGGATAGTGAACCTATAGTCTGCTGACGATAAACCATTCGGGTCTGAACTCTGAAATGAACCAAACCGCTGCTTTACATGAACAATTGGCTCCTGTACCAAACATATGACACAATGTCATACGAAACTATTTCAAACGCATTGCTTTAATGTTAATGCATCTGAATATGATTCCATTTACCCATGTGGCAGGAAATACATACTAAGAATTTAGAAAAAATATATATGTTATGTCATTCAATATTTGTGGAATTATAAACTGACTCGATTCCAGTGTTGTTTGGATTTTGAACCTATATTCGATTCATGCAGTGATTGTAGTGAACTGGCTTCTGTGAGGTGGATTTCATTACTGTCAATCAAATGAGGCATAAACGGAAGTATCTACTCCGGAGTAACCTCGCTCTCACCATGTGTGCGTGCGCTTGTGTGCGTTTGTGTGTGCGTGTTGGGGGGGGTTAACATACTAAACAAGTCAACCCGTTCTCCACCCAGCGTTCTACATGTAGACCTGCTGTATCCACTTATTTCCTACGTTACATCCACCTTTGTTATTACACAATCTGCTCTACTCTTTCACTTTGGGGTAGTTCCCGTGTGTGACTGATCCTACCACCATCCTACCGCAAGTTGCCCAACAGAAAAATGCAGGCGAGCAGAATCGGTTTCTCTGTAGGCCTAACTTGTATTTAGGACATTGACAATAAACTCAGCTAAAGTTGGTTAATGAAAGCATATCATCCACATATTCTGCCTTCGGAAAAAATCATGTTTTGGTGTCTTTTTAATATATTATCCAGGATTATTTTTACTTTGAACAATTGAAATAAAGATCTAAAAAACAGTAAGTGTCTTGTAATGTCACATCACTTACAAATAGTCAAAACCCGATCAGAAGGTGTTTCACTAATCGTATTACCTATTTTGAGTTATATAATAATATATATAATAATAAGACTCGTATCTGATGATTGGCCAGTAGGCCCACAGCCGGATTAGTGAAATACTTGCGGTCACTCCAGCTGGAGATTCAGTGCTTCAAATCACAGTTGCATAGCGCCACCCTCTGGTTCAGTTGATCTAGTATGACTTGAAATCCTAATCCAACTCTTAGAAAAATATGTTCAAGCTCTTACTATTTTATTTAAGAAGATAATACATTGATAGTTACACCTATAAAATGGCCCTAAGTCAAACCTAAAACAAAAATCACTACTATATGAAACAGATTCATATATCACACACAGACAAGACTGCACTTTTAACCAGCACAGTGTTTGATAGACCAACAATTCAGTTGATGTGTTACATTTGGATTATAAGTAATTAATATGAGCTAATATAAGGAAAATGGAAATCATCTGCTGCTGGGTTTTCACATGCGACTCCTGCATATTAAATTCCTCCTACTAGTGCAATACACCATATGCTTATGTTGAAACAATGAGTAAAATAATATGTTAACTGCGTGTGTGTAACTGCGCGTGTGTAACTGCACTTTAACTTGTTCCAATATGTAACTAATGTTTTTAATGACACATTTTAATAACCATAAGTCACACTTAAATAGGATGTTGTGGCTTGTACCTGAATTATCTATTTATGGGAAATCCCAATGACAGAACCATCTTGACAGAATGTATTAAAAAGGCAAAGACCAGGTAACAACAAATGTGACAAGGCAACACGGTCTTATTTTAATGTCTGTGTTAGTTACATAGCAAGAGCTGCAAACATGTAACCTACATTTGTATTGCCAGTTTTTTTTTAAAAATCACAAAATGCCTTTATGTCAAATGTGTCTTGCATAGAAACAAAAGCTTATTTATTGAGAGTCCATATTGGGCGACAGAATCTCCCCACCCTACTTTTAATTGGTCTGGTAGGTAGCCAATCAGTTAAAGCAAGTGACTAGTACCTGATAGGTTGCCAAAGCAAATGCCAGAATTGGCGCAGTGACAAGGCAGTTAACCTTAATTGCTCCCAAGCATTATAGATCACAGTTCATTGTTTGAGCGAATAAGCCACTGCTGCTAAGCAAATATGCTTGCGTTTTGTGTTACTCAGCCCAACAGGGGGCAGTAGATGTCTACCTCGGTGTCACTAAAACTGACTAGTAATCACTGAGTTGTAAGCCAAGATCTGCAGACACAAACTGGTCAATATCCCACTTCATTAGGGACCTTCATTAAATTAATTAAATCCTAGAGTCCTGGCATTATTATATTATCCTTGCTTCAAATATACTTAAAACATTACGCCTGATTTCACATAGTGACTAGAACAGATGACATTGAAAAACAATGTAGACCCATTTACAATCTGATTAATAAAAAAACTTGGAATATAAAAGTACATAATAGTGCAATAATTGGTTATGGAATCAGTCACGTTTGTGATTGTTTAATGCCACTTTAAACCACAAGATGGAGACATAAGATCACATGTAGAAGTCCCCTTTTGTTGATATCTTTATAGAAAATGCAACGTTCAGTTATTTTAGTCATGAATCAGTAATTGGTGGGTGGGGTAGTGATGTAAGCCACTGTTTCACTTATGGAAGATCCAAGGAAATTCTAGCTGGCAAATAAAAGTCCCCCAAAAGCTATAATTTATCTATTGCTGCATTTATCTTTGCTAAATCAGTCAAATAAGCTACCAAAAAAAGGTGACTTTTGATCAACATTGCTGTGTGTAATTTTCATTGGGAACAGCTCAGTATGAACTGAGGCTAAACACCTCCATTGAAGAAGTTCCAAGTGTTGCAACCTCTGTGATTATGGCGTCTATCACAACATCAATTCAGATGGGGTTAAATGCTCAGAATGTTACATAATGAAATATTTCATATTCAGAAGTATTTTCACCCTTTAGTCACTACTTTGTAGAAGCATCTTTGGCAACAATTGTCACAAACTGTGTAGAATGAGCCAGGCACAGAAGGGGAAAGCATAAAACATGAAATCAAAACTGTGCATAACAAGCGACTTACTAAATACAAACAAACACCGAACACTCACCCTCACAAACAGATGTAACTTGGAAATAATAACAGACAACATGGAACCCAAACCATAGTGTTAATTAGCCCCAGTAATTAGCTAACCAGCCCCAGCTGTGCTAACAACAAAACAATCATCAGCCACAGGAAGTGCACCCCACTCAGACGTCCTGTATAGAAACAAAACTCACCATAGTTGTTAGGAAACTTTAGGAAAAAGAGTTATGTTTAAGTGCGTGCAAATGAGATAATGTATTTGATATATAATACCTCCTGAAAATATTCAGACTTCAGATGTGTAGGGGGCTAAGAGTACCCCACTGAGGAATACTCATAGAACTGTATAGGTAGGTATGTTTGGGGACTAAGGTTTTTTTTCCTGATATTCACAAATAATTTTAAATCGTTGTGCTTTACATGCTTAATGTGCAGGAACCTCATTCTCCATAACTACAAAATCAACATAACAAAATGATCACACCAATGAAAAAAATACTTCTGGATCTACGCACTCCATGGATTTCCATCCGTTCATACATATTCTGTATCTCAGACACCACTGATTTGACATTTAAAACATTTACAAAAAATACATTAATTAGCCAACTGCATGCACTATAGTTGAATTTATATAGTTATATGTGTAACAACTTGTTAATGTGTGCTCTGTCGGGTTCAGGCTGGCTGTTTGTAAAAGCACTTTGTGACAACTTTAAAAGGGCTTAACTGTAAAAAGGACTATTATGAGACTAAATAGAGAACAGGTATTTGGTACACTTCACAGATTTTCCTAAGGGGGGCGCTATAGCCCTAAAAATAAAATCCCCTTCCTTTTTGAGTTCGTCATGAGACATTTTTTGTATTAATTAATCTCCATAAAGACACATTTTTACCAAATTAGACAATTCGATTTTTATTTTTATGTATCATCGATGTTATCAGGCAAATTTTAAATTAATGATTTTTTCTTTCAACAAGCCAAAAAAGAAAACGCATACGATACATTTTTACGGTTCTATCATCCACTTTTAAAGATATTTTGAAGATTGTTTTGAAGATTGTTTCACAAAGAAGCAGAAAAAGTAAAATAAGATGTGACCTGATAGTTCATTAATCCACAACAGATTGATGTTTGATTGTCACGAACGAGCCCACGTGGATGCGCAGAAACATGGTAGACTGCGACATGTTTACTGTTGTCTTGTTTCGTCTTTTCTGGGTTTTGCAGTGGCATGTCTGCTTTCTCATGTCTGCTTTCTCATGTGTTGTTTTGTCTTTTTCTGAGTTTTGCAGTGGCATGTCTGCTTTCTCATTTAAGACATCATTCTATTATTATCCCTTTTGGCACTTTGGCATTTGTTCACCGCAAAATCACAGCATTTGTTTTAACTGTTTTAACTGTCAAATTAACTTAAATTGCAAGACCACTAGATGTCAGTGCAGTACATAAATGCCAAAATGTGTTCCATACGCAGAGAAAACTAT
The DNA here is from genome assembly GCA_029465975.1 of Dallia pectoralis. Taxonomy (NCBI): domain Eukaryota; kingdom Metazoa; phylum Chordata; class Actinopteri; order Esociformes; family Umbridae; genus Dallia; species Dallia pectoralis. Next base: position 11,318,262 of record CM055760.1, on the reverse strand, counting down.
AACATGATTAAAACTAATCAATGAATTATTGTATAATATACTTATAAATATTAAATAATGACCAGTAATTTCTTCATAAATTATTTGTTAGTTTATATTGTAACTGCTGTGTTTGATTTATCGGACGTAGCACAGTTCCTCTGAGAGCAGGTGGGGGAAGAGAGGTGGGGAAAGAGCAGGGCTGTAGAAGGGCTGTAAAACAGAGTTTGGTAGACGAAGGGATCAGGAAGTCGGAATGCTGGTCGGTGTGTGATGTGATTGTTAACAGAAATGTGTCAGGACAGCCCCACCACCCCAGAGCCCCACCACCCCAGAGCCCCACCACCCAGAGCCCCACCACCCCAGAGCCCCAGAGCCCCACCACCCCAGAGCCCCACCACCCCAGAGCCCCACCACCCCAGAGCCCCACCACCCCAGAGCCCCACCACCCCAGAGCCCCACCACCCCAGAGCCCCACCACCCCAGAGCCCCACCACCCCAGAGCCCCACCACCCAGAGCCCCACCACCCCAGAGCCCCACCACCCAGAGCCCCACCACCCCAGAGCCCCACCACCCCAGAGCCCCACCACCCCAGAGCCCCACCACCCCAGAGCCCCACCACCCCAGAGCCCCACCACCCAGAGCCCCACCACCCCAGAGCCCCACCACCCAGAGCCCCACCACCCCAGAGCCCCACCACCCCAGAGCCCCACCACCCCAGAGCCCCACCACCCCAGAGCCCCACAACCCCAGAGCCCCACCACCCCAGAGCCCCACCACCCCAGAGCCCCACCACCCCAGAGCCCCACCACCCCAGAGCCCCACCACCCCAGAGCCCCACCACCCCAGAGCCCCACCACCCCAGAGCCCCACCACCCAGAGCCCCACCACCCCAGAGCCCCACCACCCAGAGCCCCACCACCCCAGAGCCCCACCACCCCAGAGCCCCACCACCCCAGAGCCCCACCACCCAGAGCCCCACCACCCCAGAGCCCCACCACCCCAGAGCCCCACCACCCAGTGCCCCACCACCCCAGAGCCCCACCACCCCAGAGCCCCACCACCCCAGAGCCCACCACCCCACACCCCACCACCCCAGAGCCCCACCACCCCACACCCCCACCCCAGAGCCCCTGTATCACCTATACAGCCCCACCACCCCACACCACACCACCCCAGAGCCCCTGTATCACCTATACAGCCCCACCACCCCACACCCCCACCCCAGAGCCCCCTGTATCACCTATACAGCCCCACCACCCCACACCCCAGAGCCCCTGTATCACCTATACAGCCCCACCACACCACACCCCACCACCCCAGAGCCCCTGTATCACCTATACAGCCCCACCACCCCACACCCCACCACCCCAGAGCCCCTGTATCCCCTACACAGCCCCACCACCCCACACCCCACCACCCCAGAGCCCCTGTATCACCTATACAGCCCCACCACCCCACACCCCCCACCCCAGAGCCCCTGTATCACCTATACAGCCCCACCACCCCACACCCCACCATCCCAGAGCCCCTGTATCCCCTACACAGCCCCACCACCCCACACCCCACCACCCCAGAGCCCCACCACCCCACACCCCCCACCCCAGAGCCCCTGTATCACCTATACAGCCCCACCACCCCACACCCCACCACCCCAGAGCCCCTGTATCCCCTATACAGCCCCACCACCCCACACCCCACCACCCCAGAGCCCCTGTATCACCTATACAGCCCCACCACCCCACACCCCACCACCCCAGAGCCCCCTGTATCACCTATACAGCCCCACCACCCCACACCCCACCACCCCAGAGCCCCTGTATCACCTATACAGCCCCACCACCCCACACCCCACCACCCCAGAGCCCCCTGTATCCCCTACACAGCCCCACCACCCCACACCCCACCACCCCAGAGCCCCTGTATCACCTATACAGCCCCACCACCCCACACCCCACCACCCCAGAGCCCCTGTATCACCTATACAGCCCCACCACCCCACACCCCACCACCCCAGAGCCCCTGTATCACCTATACAGCCCCACCACCCCACACCCCACCACCCCAGAGCCCCCTGTATCACCTATACAGCCCCACCACCCCACACCCCACCACCCCAGAGCCCCCTGTATCACCTATACAGCCCCACCACCCATGATGGAAGTGTGCAGAACTCTGACCCATTGCCCTGCAGCCCCAGATAACTTATCGTCCCTGTTTCTAGTGGAACAAGCATAAACCCATATGGGGGGGGGGGGCATAGTATAAGGCTGAACAGAGAGCCATGTAGCCATCAGTTGGTTCCCCCCTTCTGGGGAGGGATGGGTAGGTCACCACTCATGGAGAGTCCTGGAGGATCCATGATAGCAGGAGGAGACACACAAACATCTGAGGTATCAATTCTGGACATGTCACATCTCCTTATTATTGTTTATTTATTGTTCACTTATTTATATATTTTCGATGTCTTTAATGAACATTCCAATACGAAGAAAATGTCAATTGTGTGTTTTAACAGAAGGGCACAGTCCTGAAATAGGTTGATTGAACACAGGCTAATCTCTGACACGTCCTGTATCTCCGTCTCACATCCTGTATCTCCGTCTCACGTCCTGTATCTCCGTCTCACGTCCTGTATCTCCGTCTCACGTCCTGTATCTCCATCTCACGTCCTGTATCTCCATCTCACGTCCTGTATCTTCATCTCACATCATGTATCTCCGTCTCACGTCCTGTATCTCCGTCTCACGTCCTGTATCTCCGTCTCACGTCCTGTATCTCCATCTCACGTCCTGTATCTCCATCTCACGTCCTGTATCTCCATCTCACGTCCTGTATCTTCATCTCACATCATGTATCTCCGTCTCACGTCCTGTATCTCCGTCTCACGTCCTGTATCTCCATCTCACGTCCTGTATCTCCATCTCACGTCCTGTATCTTCATCTCACATCATGTATCTCCGTCTCACGTCCTGTATCTCCGTCTCACGTCCTGTATCTCCGTCTCACGTCCTGTATCTCCGTCTCACGTCCTGTATCTCTGTCTCACATTCTGTATCTCCGTCTCAGATTTAATACCCTAGCCATATCAATGACAAACTACATTTGTCAGTCAGACATGGAAAAAGGCTCAGCTTGTAAAAAAGCATTCTGCACATATTCTTTCTTTTCATGGTTTAATAAGTTAAAGCCCAGCTGGTCCTTGGTTGGGAGCTGTTCTCCATAACCATAAGTCAGGACTGGTGTAGTGGAAACCCACTGGTGATTTCACCTGCCTGTCTGTGGAATTCCAGCCAGATTCCAGACACTTCCAAAGGCCATCCATCATCCATGAGAGCAGCACATGGAGCGGGAATATCAGACCACACAGTCACCAAACATACTGGATGACCATGAGGTATAAACCTGGTGTGTGTGTGTGTGTGTGTGCACGTGTGTGCGTGTGCGTGTGTGTGTGTATGTGTGTGTGCATGTGCATGTGTGCGTGTGTGTGAGACCCTTCTTTGGTAATGTCGCCACAAAGACAATAAAGTAAAAATAAAACCTAGAAAATGTGTCCCTGAAGGTCCTGGCTATGTGTGCTCTCTGCCATAAGGGTTCGGTTAAGATAATAATTTATAATTGGACATACTGTTAGAATTTGAGATACTTTTAGGTTAATAAAATTGTGTTATGGTTTAGAGTTAGACATTTGGACTAAGTGAAGGCATAAAAGCTTATTGAGGTTAATGGGATAGGTTAGGACAGGGTTAATGTAGGGATAGGTTAGGACAGGGTTAATGTAGGGATAGGTTAGGACAGGGTTAATGTAGGGATAGGTTAGGACAGGGTTAATGTAAGGATAGGTTAGGACAGGGTTAATGTAGGGATAGTTTAGGACAGGGTTAATGTAAGGATAGGTTAGGACAGGGTTAATGTAAGGATAGGTTAGGACAGGGTTAATGTAGGGATAGGTTAGGACAGGGTTAATGTAGGGATAGGTTAGGACAGGGTTAATGTAGGGATAGGTTAGGACAGGGTTAATGTAGGGATAGGTTAGGACAGGGTTAATGTAGGGATAGGTTAGGACAGGGTTAATGTAGGGATAGGTTAGGACAGGGTTAATGTTAGGGATAGGTTAGGACAGGGTTAATGTAGGGATAGGTTAGGACAGGGTTAATGTAGGGATAGGTTAGGACAGGGTTAATGTAGGGATAGGTTAGGACAGGGTTAATGTAGGGATAGGTTAGGACAGGGTTAATGTAGGGATGTGTGTGTGTATTTAAGAGAGATTATGTATGTCTACGGTGTATTTAGGCAACCAATGAGGTGTTTCCATGTGTTCATTAGAATCTAAGACTAGGTTACAGATGTCTGGAGAGGGCTAGTAGTTGAGTTTTGCAGATATTACGCGTCTTTGTTTTTTGGCTAACTGGGATTGGATGCTGCACTTTAACTTGTTTGAATATTTTAAGGAATAAACTGTTCTAAACTACTTTGTCTATGCTGTTTGCAAAAAATAATTTGACAGAACACAATAAAATTAAACATTTTCGTTATGGTTAGGGTCCATATTAGCCATACTCCTCCAGATTAGCTAATGAGTGACTATTCACTGGCTAATGAGTGGCTATTCACTGGCTAATGAGTGACTATTCACTGGCTAATGAGTGACTATTCACTGGCTAATGAGTGACTATTCACTGGCTAATGAGTGACTCACTGGCTAATGAGTGACTATTCACTATTCACTGGCTTAAGTGACTATTCACTGGCTGACTATTCACTGGCTAATGAGTGACTCACTGGCTAATGAGTGACTATTTACTGGCTTATGAGTGACTATTCACTGGCTTATGAGTGACTATTCACTGGCTTATGAGTGACTATTCACTGGCTAATGAGTGACTATTCACTGGCTAATGAGTGACTCACTGGCTAATGAGTGACTATTTACTGGCTTATGAGTGACTATTCACTGGCTTATGGGTGACTATTCACTGGCTAATGAGTGACTATTCACTGGCTTATGGGTGACTATTCACTGGCTATTGAGTGACTATTCACTGGCTAATGAGTGACTATTCACTGGCTAATGAGTGACTCACTGGCTAATGAGTGACTATTCACTGGCTAATGAGTGACTATTCACTGGCTAATGAGTGACTATTCACTGGCTAATGAGTGACTATTCACTGGCTAATGAGTGACTATTCACTGGCTAATGAGTGACTATTCACTGGCTAATGAGTGACTATTCACTGGCTAATGACTATAAAGTCAACCTATCATTTTTAAATAGTCTCAGCCTTTCTGAATTTCTAGACTAGACAGGACAATGTAGACAGACACTGATCAGAGTAATTGTAAATTCATTAACATATGTATTTTCATAATATCATATTAGTAAGTACATTTAAAAAATAAAATTCGGTAACGGAATTTGAGACGCAGTTGATTGATGTTTAGTTGTTTTAATTTAACTGTTTTTTTTTCGTGCAGCCCATCATCTCTAATCAATTTTGATTTGCCATTAACAATAAATGAAACAGGTAACAACTATTTACAGTTTTCCTCATATTGATAATTAAGCTTTGTTCTAACTTGAGCCCTATTCAGCCAATGATGATCGGAAACAACGACCCTGGTTGAATCAGAAGTCAGTGTGAGGTGTTATCTTATATCCTCTCACTATAGGTATATTACTGAGAACACATTTAATTTTCAGCAATTACCCCTGCTCCTGGACAGAGGAGGCATTTTCCACATTACCTTTTGGTTAATAATGAGATGCTGTGAATCTTTTAAGCATAAGTCATGCGGCTAAACTCAATTAAAAAGCCACGTTTCCTTTGGAGAGTTGACAAATGTACATTTAATGGAAATGTAAAGTCCACCGGAACGCGTTGTGCGATGTTTTCCTATTTATTATATTATACATTTCTCTAGACTTAAATGCTCTTTTACTAAATGCATTACTAAAGTTAACCTGCATTTTGTATGGATATATATTTATATAATTACATAAAAATGTAGGCATATTGCTTTCCATTCCATTATACTATTCTATAATTGAATTCTAATTGAGTATTCAATTATTCGTTTGAGTCACATTTTCAAGTATAGCCTGACTTTTTGCAATATTGAGAGCAGGCGACAGGAACCAGCCGCCTAGTTGTCTTTCTCTACACAGATTTCTAACTTCCTCTGGATTCTTTAGGCCTGCAGTATTTTCCTCAGGCCAGTAATTTCCTGCTCAAACCGATTGAAAGATCAATGCATATGTGAAGGATTCCCGAGTAAACCTGAATAGGCATTAAATCAACCATCTAGTGCGGTATACCAGCAGTATAGTACGTATAGAATATGCAGTGTTGGGAACTAGTGAACCAGGTCTTCATGTAGTTTTAATAGTAATTTAATTACATTTTGCAGGATCTTGGTGATTGACATACTTTTAATCCTGGTGTAAAACAATTCCAGATGTGATGTTGCAATTAAGAAACTAGCATATAAGAAATACTATTTATTATAGGTCTATATTATGAAGCGGACTATACATTAAATAATCTCCCTTAACAGACCTTCAATTATCGTTTTTAACATGTTATAAAAATGTGATTTGGCTTTTTGCACTGTTTCATTGTAATTGCAGTTCCGCAATGGATGCGTCCAAACAGACTGTTAAGCCAAAACTACACGTTTTCAGGACTACCCGGTTAGCGTTCTTCTTCTGTGTGATTTATTATATTCCGTTATTCCGGTATGCTGATGTGTGAAATATATACGCAATAAGACACTATTTTATGTAGGTCTTTGACGTCCTATACGTTTGAGCGTCAGAAGTCCGAATTTAATATTACATAGTATTTACCCGAAACATATGAGTTAATTTCGTTAATTATTTTATTAGTTGCCGGAAATTAATTCAGACCTTAAACCTTTGGTTATGAGCAGCATTTTGTAATGTAAATTAAAACATGTATTATTGAGATATGCCTTTATACTGTGAAGGTCAGTTATCCCATGCGTAAGGGCCACATGGATATGGTAATTAGCATACAAACCACTGACATCTGAAAAGTCTAAATATTGACATTGTGCCACTTAACCAAACGCATCCAATATGGTCATATCACACAATGCATGTTGGCATATTGGTTCTGTCTCACGGTTCTGCCCGTTGGAGCGTGTGGCACCATCTGAACTGAGTCTGACGGAGAGGCCTGTAAACTACTGGACTGTACTGGAATAAAAGCCTCTGTGAAACCAAACGACACACATGTCACACAGAAATGCTTTTCACTTACAAACTAGATGACACGTGTTTTGTTCCCTCTATAGACTAAAGGAAGGTCAACGACACAAGTTTATGTCATCTGCCTATATGTGCCTAGTAGATAATAATCCATGTTATCGGAACATTTTAAACTCCCGTGTAAAATATAGACGTAGCCTATACGATAATTATCAGTTATTTCCTTAATACGTTTCTTATTTGACGTTTTTTTTTACCTAATGCATCACATTATCTTTGATGAGTTGAGAACTGAGCCCTATATAAAAACATAGTAGTTTTACATCTTGCATTTGGCGTGAGGTAGATAGGTAAATTAGATTATCACAAATGCCTTTAATGTTTTTTTTAAATTGATACTGATTATGTAAGTGAAATCACAATGTAACAACCGTTACTGAGTTACTGAGTTGGCCCAAAACTAAACACGGATCTATCCAGCAAACACAGTGGGAGAGATTTAGGACAGAGCACGAATGGGATAGAGGGACGTGGGAGGGGAGACCTAAAAACACTATACTCGGGATAGACCATTGCTGTTCAGGCACTGATAGGCTGGGACTAGATGCTCGTCACAGGCTCAGAGCTTCCGCTTTTATGGTGGAGAGAGAGAGAGAGAGACAGAGAGAAAGGGAGATGTAGAACGAAAGAGAGAGAGGAAGAGAGAGGGAGAGAGAGGAAGAGAGAGAGAGAGAGAGAGAGAGGGAAGGGAGAGAGAGAGAGAGAGGGGGAGAGAGAGAGGGGGAGAGAAAGAGGGGGAGAGAGAGAGAGAGCGAGAGCGAGAGAGAAGAAGGTGATGACGGACCTGCTTCTCTGTATCACTCCCGTACTGCTATGTTCTATGTTCTATGTTCTATCAGCAGACAAGGTTTCCCGAACTACGGTGCTTGGCTCCAAAATGTGCAAGTAATCCGGCACGCGTTGTATTAGCATTTGCAAGTCTTCACGTTTTTGCGGTTCCGGTCGGTCGGTCGGCTTCAACTAACGATCCAGTAGATCCATGGAGATACCGCCGTGCGGTTTCGGGATGTACATTGGGATTATACATTGAATTGATTTGGGATCTTCAATAACCCAACATACACGACAGTGAGGTCTACCCGGGTGGAAGGTAAACCAATTCTACTGTAAGTAAATAACCAATACCGGGTTCCCATGGTCAGTAGCACCAGTGTAGTCCAGCATCAGAGATCAATATAGGCCCGTGACATGTGTGTAGTGGGAAACAATGTTCTGTTGTTGCAAGGAGATGGTTGTTTATACGGGTTACATTCAATTCCATTTATTTTACTATTTGCAGCAGTTACAAACACCCGAGCATGTTTGAAATGTCTTAGGATCTGCCTACATAACTTTAACCAAAACTATGAAATGGACCCTAAAATAGCATCTAACGTTATATAACATTATACAATTTCGACACATTTAATGTCTAGTGTGATTGCTATGAATGTATTAGAGTTTTTGTGGTTATTAAAACCCTCGAAAACTTAATCTAGCCTACTTTGTTTCCCACAAAATGACTAACTCAAAATTATTAAGTCATAAATAGTCATGTTTATATTATAAAGATATTTCATATCATAGTATTATAAATTATATTGGAACCCGATAGACATATTTACAACTTTGGATTGAAAATAAGTTCGTATGATACGTTTGATATGTTTATATCTTACTAAAAATATATATTTGCAGATAATGTAAGTACACTTTAAAGCAAATGATTTATTGATATAAGCCATAAATAACATATATAAATAGTTTGTTTTAAGTAACCAGTGTGAATGCGTGTGTTTCTATGTGTAAATGTGTGTGTTGGCCGCAGTACCAACAGGCCATGATATTTAGTCATTTTGGAATAAGATACAGAATATATAGAATTTATATTATCTGATGTCAGAACAAACATATAAATAGCCTGATGTCTTACATATTCAGAACTGGAAATGAGGCTGAAAATGATTTTCTTTCTTTCTGATAGTTGGGGCTTTGGTCTCTGGATCTCCAGACATGGCGGATCAGGAGGAAACTTTTGGGCTGCACAATTCACCCAGTGGTTCAGAAACAAAGGAATTAAACTCTGAAAGTAAAGCAGACAAACAAATTGGGACGTCCAGCAAATCGCCTTCCTCCCAAACAACATATATTCAACAGGTCAGCTTTAGGCCAAGTCACTGGTTTGAGTCAATCAATAATCAACTCACTGCCTGTATAGTAATAATGTTATATATGTATCGATATACATCTGTCGATTACGCATGAAACGTTACATTAATTCTCTACCTACACTTTGACTAAAACTGCTGAATGACATATATTCAAACTATACTGCATGTTGAAAACTCTTGTCAATTTCTCATGTTCCTTCAACTCAATGAATAGCTCATTTTAGGCTTAGACATTAGCTGGTCATAAAATAGCTTTGCAATTATTGAATTTTTATCTACCTCATGGTCAAAGAAAGCATTGCATTTATAGACATTTTTTATGAAAAATTATGATTATATGCTAGTCCAAAATAGTATTGTTTCAGAGCGCTCTTATGAATTGGTTCATAAGATATGCTATTAGGTCTTATTTTCAGATACTCTATTGGAATGTATTGCCGACTAACACAGCAACATGTAGCATAATTATTGGTTTACAAAATGTCGTATTGATTTTGTTATTACTGCTTAACTTTGAAGGGAATGGAGGGGATAAAAGTCTACCTCCATGAACGGGAATTGTGGGCGAAGTTTCACGAGGTGGGGACCGAGATGATTATTACAAAAGCTGGAAGGTAAGAAAGACTTACATTACTAACAGACTGGCATTACCAACAGACTGGCATAACAGACTGGCATAACAGACTGGCATTAACATACTGGCATTACTAACAGACTGGTATTACTAACAGACTGGCATTACTATCAGACTGGCATTGCTAACAGACTGGCATTGCTAACAGACTGGCCTTACTAACAGACTGGCCTTACTAACAGACTGGCCTTACTAACAGACTGGCCTTACTAACAGACTGGCATTACTAACAGACTGGCATTACTAACAGACTGGCATAACAGACTGGCATTACTAACAGACTGGCATAACAGACTGGCATTATTAACAGACTGGCATCAACAGACTGGCATTACTTAACAGACTGGCATTACTTAACAGACTGGTTTTACTAACAGACTGGTATTACTAACAGACTGGCATTACTAATTGTTTTGTCATTTTTAAATGCGTTGTCTCTGAAGGAAGTTTCAGTCTATAATGTAGGCTATTCAATACCATACCATATTATTTTCGTTATTGAATGCGTGTTTTCCACACAATTTACCAGTCTGACATATTTAAAAGAGAATAATTTTTTTTTTAATATTTTCCTTTAAATAATATTTTCATTGTGGCCACCTTTTGCATTCCAATTACTTTGGGCCAAGATGATGAGGTTATTCTCGCAGCAGTTAGACCTATTTAGTCGACTTAAAAACACTTAAATAATGTTGTTAAAAAGTATTTAACCCCATTGGCGTTTGAATTAATGAATATGAATCGGTGGTCTTCGTGTTAACAAAACGTTATCTGGCTCTTAGGTATTTATTATTTATTTCAGCCATGTCTCAATATCCTTCCAGTGTGCCCAAGGTCAATGTTTTTTCTCACAGCTGCATAAAGCCGTCTTTATATTCTGTCCATTAATTTCCCCCCGTTTGGCTTGAGGGTTATTAACCCTAAACCTTCTCAGATCAACCCATCACATTGTCCTACCTGGTTATTCCACAGGCCTGGATTCAGTCCGCACGCGACTCGTTATTCTTTGCTATTTCAATACCATCCGACCTTGTTTCTACTTGTGTAAATTGGCACAGCAACTGTCAGGGTTCCACGTCTGAAAGTGTTGTATCACAAATGCGTGCGGTTGATGTGAGGCATATTAGTCTTTAACGTACATTTTGCCTTGAACTTAATGCCTATTCACCCATAAACTACCTTTATGCAAAGACTGTGCCAAGAACGTTTACTTTTAATCCTGGAGAAGTCATGACTTTACATACTGTAAAATATCGACTCTTGACCATTCATTGTGATAGTCTGTTAATTACCATTCATTGTGATAGCATAGAGTTGTCTGTTAATTACCATACATCGTGATAGTCTGTTAATTACCATACATTTTATATGGCAAATATCAGACAATTTCAAAGTAAACATTTACACTTTAATTGAGAAGCGTAACTATTAAAATGGCTTCATTTGCAGGCGAATGTTTCCCAGCTTCAAAGTGAAGGTCACTGGACTGAACCCTAAAACCAAATATATACTTCTGATGGATGTCGTGCCGGCGGACGACCATCGCTACAAATTCGCAGATAATAAATGGTAAGATTCACCCAGCCACCAACACCAGAACAATGTAGATATTAAATGTTAGGACTCACCCAGACACCAACACCAGAACAATGTAGATATTAAATGTTAGGACTCATCCAGACACCAACACCAGAACAATGCTGAGTTTAGGCATATTGTTCAGTCTGTTGCTGAGTTGCTTTAGACAATTAAGTGCAATAAAATAACCTCTGCTTTCAGGAGGTATCCAGATCATGCAAACAAATGGTTTATACTTCACACATGTGGAATAACGTTTAAGACAATCTGAGAGCCGGTGTTGGTGCTTTTAATGCATTATTGGCGGAGATGTCAACACTCAAAACGGAAATTATTTTACAGAAATTATTATGACTCACTTTCACATTTAATTCCGGATTTATAATCAATCCTGGGACTATTCGCATGATTTATATTGGAATTGCAACTTAAGGCGTTTGGATAACATGACGTCTAAGTGCATTTATTGTGTGTATTTTCCAACACAGTGAGTACGGGGCAAATGTTTAGTATTTTGGCTATGCAACCGTATTAAATGAAAATAAGGTGACTAAATTAAAACGTATTTAAACCCCTATACAACATTAATAAAATAAGCCGATAATGGCGTTTTAAATAGGCTACATTAAATCAACCAGGGACCCATAGCTTCAACTTGACGCACTTACAGGATTCTCCATGAACATTTTTCTTTGAGACGTTTTGTCTTTGATTTTATGCGAATTAATAATGCATAATTATGTTTTTGCTGTTTTGTTTGGTGAGATTGTGTGAAAGGTCTACGTTATTGTCTCTAAATGTAACCTAAACACTCGGTTGTTCGTGTCATGATTAGGTCATGATTGTCATGTTTGGTTCAGTGGTTCTGAAATGGGAGTTTATAAAGATAATCAAATGCCAATACCCTAATGATCCGTTATACACATGTTGTGGAACTAATCAGCTCTAAGTCAACTAATACCCATTCATAATGTCGCGTTAACAGACTGTGTAAATATGAAGGTTACGGTGGATCTGTCATGATACTACAGGGTGCGAGAGATAACGAGTCACATTAGTTCCGGTGCTTCGGATTGACACCAATTACGGTGTCAAGGGGAAAGTGTACAGGCATGAGAGACAAGGGGAAGTGTACAGGCATGAGAGACAAGGGGAAGTGTACAGGCATGAGAGACAAGGGGAAGTGTACAGGCATTAGAAAAGTTTGGTCGAACACAGTTTCAATTGGACAAATGCAGTTAAGACAATCCCATTTGTTGCAGTTTCACGAAACGTTGATCAATTAAAACGTTTTGTTTAGCAGAAATAATAACCCCCAGTTTTTCTTTGTTAATGGACTAAGTTATAACTAACTGGCCACATAAATAATACATAATACTGCCTTCAGTTGTGTTGGATTTAGGCAATTACTGAATCACAGAGATATATTTCTAATTATTTATTTTCCTAGTTAATTAAAACCACCCGCTTTTAAACGTGTAAGCCTACTCTACGGCAATCCAGGAACAACACACCGAGCTAGACCTATACCAGGTAATTTCTATAATATCCAAGATTCACCCTCCAAGGTCAACCTTACTAGTTTTGTCGCGAACTTCGACCTCAGGTCATCATTGAGACATGAAGATCGAATTGTGCATCATTTTAACTTAAGGAATATATACTTTTTTATTTTATTGCCTTAATATTGTCTTTTATGACTTATGCGTAGTAGACCTATATTATACTCCTACAAAATAATTGTCCAATAGTCCCTAATCTGCGTTTACATTCAAATGAATTATTTCATTTCAAAATGTGTCATGTGATATTTTAAATGAGCCATTTATAAGTGTTTTCGTTCTACTAGCATGAATGAACAGAAGACATTTGCAGGAAATGTTTTAATGTAGTTTCAAATGTATTTAAAACTACATTAAGTGCCTGAAATACTGGCCATAGAAACATTCTCGCAGGACATCTATCAGTTTGCATTCACTTAAACACGCTTTAGACACTTTTGTACAACAGTCACACACGAATTTGCTCATTTTATTTTGGGGACTGGCTCAACTTATTCCTGCCTCTTTTGGTAAGAGAAGTCCTGTTTTTGTTTTAAATGTAGTTCGGTAAATGTTTTAAATTCGTAGGGTTAGGGTTTTACACAGTGTCTAATACTGGAGAACTATTTTACACACGAACCGTTATAATGATTATAAGACTATTTAATCTGATCATTTAATTCAGGTTCATTGTAGTTTGCTGTGATAGCTGGCTAAAAGGTGGACGACATGAGTGCATATTGTCGATTCACTGTTGACATAAGTAGGCTATGTCGTCTTTTAATATATTAATATTAAATTAGTCCTAATCTAATAGATATATGGGACTTTTCAATATCTTATTTACCCAACTGTTACACAATAAGGCCGCAGCTCAAAACACAATATCCATCCCTTCATACAAAATAACCCGATGGAGCAATATCTTATTAAAATTTAAAACTGACTAATTAATTTATGATATTATTATGTCAGCATTCTCGTCCTAACGGGTTTGGAAATATTACGGTTTATTTGTATTTTTAAATAATACAATTAAACGATAACTATTATATGATTAGTGTTATAGTATCCACATGGGTTAGGGTATATAGTCATGTTATGGGCTTAATAAAGACACTTTATACTCTTATAGGATTAGTGTTATAGTATCCACATGGGTTAGGGTATATAGTCATGTTATGGGCTTAATAAAGACACTTTATACTCTTATAGGATTAGTGTTATAGTATCCACATGGGTTAGGGTATATAGTCATGTTATGGGCTTAATAAAGACACTTTATACTCTTATAGGATTAGTGTTATAGTATCCACATGGGTTAGGGTATATAGTCATGTTATGGGCTTAATAAAGACACTTTATACTCTTATAGGATTAGTGTTATAGTATCCACATGGGTTAGGGTATATAGTCATGTTATGGGCTTAATAAAGACACTTTATACTCTTATAGGATTAGTGTTATAGTATCCACATGGGTTAGGGTATATAGTCATGTTATGGGCTTAATAAAGACACTTTATACTCTTATAGGATTAGTGTTATAGTATCCACATGGGTTAGGGTATATAGTCATGTTACTGCGCTTAATAAAGACACTTTATACTCTTATAGGATTAGTGTTATAGTATCCACATGGGTTAGGATATATAGTCATGTTATGGGCTTAATAAAGACACTTTATACTCTTATAGGATTAGTGTTATAGTATCCACATGGGTTAGGATATATAGTCATGTTATGGGCTTAATAAAGACACTTTATACTCTTATAGGATTAGTGTTATAGTATCCACATGGGTTAGGGTATATAGTCATGTTATGGGCTTAATAAAGACACTTTATACTCTTATAGGATTAGTGTTATAGTATCCACATGGGTTAGGGTATATAGTCATGTTATGGGCTTAATAAAGAAATGTTCAGACTCAGAGCCAGTCGTTTGTAAACTCGGGGAAAATAAGTCTTTAGTTATTTAGTTTAAGACAGACAGCTCATGGGTCTGTTTTAAATGTTTAAAATTCCTGTCACAGGTTAACCCTGTATTCAGGTGGCAGCCTATAGATCTGAATAAAAACGCTAACTTACCCGGTGTTAATATTCAGGTCTGTGACCGGGAAGGCGGAACCTGCGATGCCCGGGAGGCTCTACGTTCACCCGGACTCTCCAGCCACCGGTGCCCACTGGATGAGGCAGCTTGTCTCTTTCCAAAAGCTGAAACTGACAAACAACCACCTGGATCCTTTTGGACACGTATGTTTAACTACTTTTCATATTTCAGTTGTTTTGTGAGTTGTTTGTGATTCCCATCTACATTCATTAGTAAATACTCTCTCTTGATGACCACTCATTATAAACTCCCAATGACACAGATGTTTGTGATTCACTACAAATAGGCCTACATGAAAAAGAAAACACAAATAGGCTCCACATCGTCTATTTGCTTTGGTATTAAAAGAGGTTCCATTGGCTTTATAGATGGGTTTTGAGGTTAGAGAGCCACAGTGTACAAATTACCTGATGGGTTTGTTACAATACAATGATCACATTCCTTTGAAGACTGAACAACACAAAAACCAATAGGCTGCAGGTGGGCAGAAATGCTCACAATTAAGTGATAATGCAAAACAGAATCAATAAACAGACGTTGAATTGTACAATATGGATGTCAGCACATAATCATCTTTTGCCTGGTCAAATTACTCCATAGGTGGTATCAAAGATTATTGTTCACCTTCCAAAACCCCAGAATGAAATGAGTGCACAGCACAGTTGAGCTTTGAGCAGGGTTTTACATTTGGGGCCAGAATGCATTTTTAATTTTGGTTGCAGGTGTCTTGGACAGAGAAGACCTAGTTGATACAAATACTAATGCTGGCCTCAAAATATCTTCCATCTACTCATTGTAACTGGTTTTTCTATCATCTTATTGTTCTAACTGGTGTTCTATCATCTCATTGTTCTAACTGGTTGTTCTATCATCTCATTGTTATAACTAGTTGTTCTATAATCTCATTGTTCTAACTGGTTGTTCTATCATCTCATTGTTATAACTAGTTGTTCTATAATCTCATTGTTCTAACTGGTTGTTCTATCATCTCATTGTTATAACTAGTTGTTCTATAATCTCATTGTTCTAACTGGTTGTTCCATCATCTCAATGTCCTAACTACCAACCCACACCCATGCAGCCAGACAAACCTCCCCTCCCCAGCCAGACAAACCTCCCCTCCCCAGCCAGACAAACCTCCCCTCCCCAGCCAGACGAACCTCCCCTCTCCAGCCAGACAAACCTCCCTCCCCAGCCAGACAAACCTCCCTCTCCAGCCAGACAAACCTCCCTCTCCAGCCAGACAAACCTCCCTCCCCAGCCAGACAAACCTCCCCTCCCCAGCCAGACAAACCTCCCCTCCCCAGCCAGACGAACCTCCCCTCTCCAGCCAGACAAACCTCCCCTCTCCAGCCAGACAAACCTCCCCTCTCCAGCCAGACAAACCTCCCCTCCCCAGCCAGACAAACCTCCCTCCCCAGCCAGACAAACCTCCCCTCTCCAGCCAGACAAACCTCCCCTCCCCAGCCAGACAAACCTCCCCTCGCCAGCCATACACATGCTGGAATACACATGCTGGAAGTGTTTTTAAGGGTCGAAATTAGATGTTTTATTTATTTTCGTACAATGCGTTGTGTGTTTCTAATATGTCCAAGTTTTCTGTTGCCATTGCCAATGTTCATGATTCTTGATGTTTCTTTATTTTCATTGTTGATGAAGGTATAGTTTTTGTTCTTTGCGTTTAATTGCTAACTGTATTTGAAACCAATATGATGCATCTAAAGAAACAAGTTTCAGCTTTGGCTTTGATCTCCCTCTCCACTTGCACAACTTTCCTCCAGGATATTCATCTTCTCCCTGATTTGCTTCTGCGCTCGTCTAGTCCTTCCCAAACATGTTTTTGCCAGGAGGGTGGAGTGTGGAGATCCCACTGTTTATGTTTCAATGACAGTGTGAGATGAGCAATAGACGATGGTGTGCAGCGCCTGTTAATTCTGAGGCTTCAGAAAACCCTCTGATGCTCAGGAACTTGAAAGTGGAGGGCAGCCGCCACGGACCACCAGTGATCTCTCAATATCATGAAATACTACAGGGGGAAGGACATGCAGAGAGCCAGGGCAACAGGGCAGAGAGATGGGGCTTGTGCTGGAGACCTAGTGGGTGGTCTGCACGCCCAGCCAGCCCGTTCACCAGCCTGTTCACAGACAGACAGTTAGACAGGCACAAAGGGAATTATCTCTGGCTGTGGTGGTTGTGCTGTTGTAGAAAATGACCACAAGATTCTAGGTTTAGGTCACATGACGCTGATGTTACGGCTCTTTATAGCCTGAATTCCTGAGATCCCAGTGGTTTATATGTGAATCTGCTAAGTTACATAACCTGTAAATTAGAGCATTACCTTTTCAACCACAGTATTTATCTCATGCATTTTTCTTTCAAATTCTTCAGCTATGAATAATGTGCAAAATCAATTTGAGACATAATATATTGTGTTGGCAGTTGAAATATGTACCTCTTTCTTTTTAGACCTGAATACAAATAATAGGAATACATTAGACCATGTTATAATAATAGTTATAAATGCCTACCAATCTAAGAGCTCATTGAAAAGCTTACAAAATCAGAATTGAAAGTTGAGTTATTTCTAAATATATATGTGGATTTAATACATGTAAATTAATTAGAGTGCTCAAAGAGGATGCCCATTACTCCACAGAATATGAACCAGCTAAATTAAGCCGAGCAGTTGAGGACCTCATGAGAAGAGTTTGAGGCTCAACTTCATCTGGTCGCACTATGTCTTCATGTTACCATTCTAGCCAACGGTATTAGTCATCACAGCACAAACTGGGTCAGGGGGGTCACTGGGAAAGCAGGGAAAATGGTCACTTTTATGCTAGCAATTCATCCCTTTTACGCAACTCATCCCTTTTACGCTAGCAACACATCCTTTTTACGCTAGCAACTCATCCTTTTTACGCTAGCAACTCATCCCTTTTTTATGCAACTCATCCCTTTTACGCTAGCAACACATACCTTTACGCTAGCAACTCATCCTTTTTACGCTAGCAACTCATCCCTTTTTTACGCAACTCATCCCTTTTACGCTAGCAACACATACCTTTACGCTAGCAACTCATCCTTTTTATGCTAGCAACACATCCTTTTTGGGTTATTCTTGAATCCAAGGCTTTGTAATGTATTTCTGAATATACATTTTTAAGAATTTATATTGATCTAATATGACATATCTTTGTTATGTGTTGGCCTATATATTTGTGTTTTTTTTATTAAATAACAATAGCATTAATGTGTTACTCTTCTAGTGCGTTTAGAATAATCAAAATGTTTATTTTAAATATAAATATATATTTAATCTCCCATGAATTGTTCCATTTTCCGTGGTTTAACAGCTATATGTGTCTCTTCAGATTATCCTGAACTCCATGCATAAATACCAACCCCGGATTCATATCGTGAAAGCTGATGAAAATAACGGATTTGGATCCAAAAACACAGCTTTCTGTACGCACGTTTTCCCTGAGACAGCATTCATTGCGGTCACGTCCTATCAGAACCACAAGGTAAGTGTGTGTGTGTGTGTGTGTGTGTGTGTGTGTGTGTGTGTGTGTGTGTGTGTGTGTGTGTGTGTGCGTGTGCGTGTGCGTGTGCGTGTGCGTGTGCGTGTGCGTGTGCGTGTGCGTGTGCGTGTGCGTGTGCGTGTGCGTGTGCGTGCGCGTGTGCGTGTGCGTGTGCGTGTGCGTGCGCGTGCGCGTGCGCGTGCGCGTGAATACATTATGTATAATACATGAGCCCTACATATTCTCACAGAAGCGTTTAGTTATGGCCTTACTTTGTCAATTATAAGTAACATCATACATTACATTAAATGTGTTAATTACCATGACCTAGAAGGCCTATTGCTAAAGATGTGACTATAAGACTTGAAGCTAATGAATGACCCGATTAATTGAAAAAAACGGATGAAATGTATTTGATTTCCACATGTTCCAGTGATCCGCATGACACGAGGTCTTCATCAAACAAATACCGATATTACAGACTATTTAGTCAACATTGACAGATGTGAATAGCTTATTGGCCAACCACAAGTCCAATATGTTAGGTCCAACATCAAAAGACTTTAGAAATCGTCCTTACAATGCACATTTCTAGACGTATTTTTAGTTGTTGCTATACAGTGATGGTTAAGCCTAATAGCATAGTATTGGGAAACACTTTTATTGGATATATTTTATAAGCACATAGTCTGTTATAAAGCAGCAACCATTAAATATATTCAAGCTGTTCGAAAATGGAAAAACAATGACAAACCAAGGCATTATTGTTTATGTAGAATTGTGATTCACATTCACACCAGGCTATTGAATTGAAAACGCACTACATACATATTCGTTTTGACTTGTTTTTTTATTTTGAAGACAACTGTTGTCACTGATCCTTTCAGTATTTAATTGTACTAATAGCATATTAATTCGTCTTTCATTCCCCCGAAGCCAAAGTTAAAGTTGAATATCCAGACAAAAATGAAAGTAATTAGGTCAAATACGTGCGTATATTTGCATGCCCGATGAACTAGTAAAATCCCTGGAAAAGAGTTGCCTATTTGTTTATAGAATTAATTAAGGGGAACAACTCGAGCTGTTCTAATGGCTATTACAACCCTATAGGTGATTTGTTTCTACTATAAACTGGTTAACAATGTAATTGGACCAGTAAACAAGTTGCTCACAGTGGTGAGGACTATTGTCTGAGATACACTATACTATACTACACAACAGTTATTCATGTTGGTCCAATAATAAATAGCTACAGTATTAAAGCACAATATGACAAATATATATTCTCATGTCGCCTAACAATCTTTCATTTCACGTAATTAATAGCTCTATGAACTGTAAAACATGTTTATAATGTTGTCAACTTTAGCCCGTTTATTTATGACAGACATCAAAATCCCACGACTCCAAATCTTAGCAGTGCTGTCAATTAATTTCTGCTTCTGTTTAACATCAACTTTGATCCATGTTAGAATCATATTTTAGGATGGGATATATGGAAAACACATGCGTCCTGAGCCAATCAGAATTCCCCCAAACCCCGAGAAACAGGAAATATGACTGAATCTCAAGAATCCATTATTTTTTTCAGGTTTTATAGATTGGATAAATATTAGTACCAACGTCAGACAATACTGTTAAATATTCCCATTTCTTTAACACGAATACCTATTAAAATACTGTTACATCTGCCAAATGAAAAAGAAAGTTATCAATATTAATTATTATTATTATTATTAATTATAACGAGCCGAATACTTTTTCTTCTTTTATGTGTTCTATGTACATTCACACATATCGTTATCTTAATCATAATACTCTAATCTAATTTCATTTTAGAATAAGTTTTCGATTTGTAATTTCTGTCATAGATTGGTCTATTTAACGTGATATTTAACGTGATAGATGCAACATGTTTAATCAAAGTCTAGTATTATTTTTCGTTCCTTAGCTTTGCATTCAGTATGCCATATTTCAATAATGTATATATTTTATGTCAATCACATTTCAATAATGTATATATTTAATGTCATTAACATTTCAATAATGTATATATTTGATGTCAATCACATTTCAATAATGTATATATTTAATGTCATTAACATTTCAATAATGTATATATTTTATGCCATTCACATTTCAATAATGTAGATATTTAATGTCATTAACATTTCAATAATGTATATATTTGATGTCAATCACATTTCAATAATGTATATATTTAATGCCAATCACATTTCAATAATGTATATATTTTATGACATTCACATTTCAATAATGTATATATTTTATGTCAATCACATTTCAATAATGTATATATTTAATGCCATTCACATTTCAATAATGTATATATTTAATGATTATTAGACTTGCGCTTATTTGTAATGCCGGCAGATTTTAACCTTAAAAATATTTGTGGTTTGATAAAATTCTAAAAAAGGTTAAATACTTTTTAACCAGCGAAAATCAGTACTTTTTCCCGGACGTAACAAGCAATAACAAAAGTGTGCCTCAATAACAGGTATTTCACAAAGTTTAGTTGAAAGTGAGAGCTTGAACGAGGACAGAAACTTCTGAGTGCGGAAACAGAACACAGAATAATTACTCTCAATAAGGTGCGGCTGGACTCTGTTTAATATAAGCATATATTTATATTATCCTCTTTAGAAGGACGTGTTATTTCTTAGGGCCAATCTGTATAATCGTGAAATAGTTTACAATTTACTTTAACTTCAAATCTACAGACAAATCCAAAATACTATTTGTACTTTTGTCCAGCAAGCTGTTATTTGATATTCAAAAAATATATATACGTGGAAAACACTTTTGTGCCTACACTTAGTACATTACATTTTAATCTACATTTTAACATCTTTGATCGGAACAACCAAGTAGCAGTCATTCAAGCGTCCTATATCGAGCCAATAGTCAATGCTAGCCAGACTCTAAATGTCAGCTTTAGGGAGATATCTCCACAGATTATGGGCTTGTTAAAGACTGTGGGTCTGCTCATAGCACATGCAAACTAATGTTTATAAACCAACATAAGGATGTGTTATGTTTCACAAAGATGGGTGAATATGCTAAATGTTCTGCTATAGGCATCAAATGACACAACAAGAATTTCTCACAGAATGTGTATGATATGGTATCATATTGATGTAAATAATGTTCTAATGGATGGTTAAATGTAATTGATGGGAACATGTGTTTTTTGTTTGGCAGATAACCCAGCTGAAGATAGAGAACAATCCATTTGCAAAAGGTTTCCGTGGGAGTGATGATATGGAGCTTCATCGAATGTCAAGAATGCAAAGGTGCCCATCACTTTCAGACATGACTAATAACGACATGACCAATAACGACATGACCAATAACGACATGGCCAATAAGGACATGACCAATAAGGACATGACCAATACGGACATGACCAATAAGGACATGACCAATAAGGACATGACCAATAAGGACATGACCAATAAGGACATGACCAATAAGGACATGACCAATAAGGACATGACCAATAAGGACATGACCAATAAGGACATGACCAATAAGGACATGACCAATACGGACATGACCAATAAGGACATGACCAATAAGGACATGACCAATAAGGACATGACCAATAACGACATGACCAATAAGGTCATGACCAATAAGGACATGACCAATAAGGACATGACCAATAAGGACATGACCAATAAGGACATGACCAATAAGGACATGACCAATAAGGACATGACCAATAAGGACATGGCCAATAAGGACATGACCAATAAGGACATGACCAATAAGGACATGACCAATAAGGACATGACCAATAACGACATGGCCAATAAGGACATGGCCAATAAGGACATGGCCAATAAGGACATGGCCAATAAGGACATGACCAATAACGACATGGCCAATAACGACATGACCAATAACGACATGGCCAATAACGACATGACCAATAAGGACATGACCAATAAGGACATGACCAATAAGGACATGACCAATAAGGACATGACCAATAAGGACATGACCAATAAGGACATGACCAATAAGGTCATGACCAATAAGGACATGACCAATAAGGACATGACCAATAAGGTCATGACCAATAAGGACATGACCAATAAGGTCATGACCAATAAGGACATGACCAATAAGGTCATGACCAATAAGGACATGACCAATAAGGACATGACCAATAAGGTCATGACCAATAAGGACATGACCAATAAGGTCATGACCAATAAGGACATGACCAATAAGGACATGACCAATAAGGACATGACCAATAAGGACATGACCAATAAGGACATGACCAATAAGGACATGACCAATAAGGACATGACCAATAAGGACATGACCAATAAGGACATGACCAATAACGACATGACCAATAACGACATGACCAATAACGACATGACCAATAACGACATGGCCAATAACGACATGACCAATAAGGACATGACCAATAACGACATGACCAATAAGGACATGACCAATAAGGACATGACCAATAACGACATGACCAATAACGACATGGCCAATAACGACATGGCCAATAACGACATGACCAATAAGGACATGACCAATAAGGACATGACCAATAAGGACATGGCCAATAAGGACATGACCAATAACGACATTACCAATAAGGACATGACCAATAAGGACATGACCAATAAGGACATGACCAATAACGACATGACCAATAACGACATGACCAATAACGACATGAGCAATAACGACATGGCCAATAACGACATGGCCAATAACGACATGGCCAATAACGACATGGCCAATAACGACATGGCCAATAACGACATGGCCAATAACGACATGGCCAATAACGACATGACCAATAAGGACATGACCAATAAGGACATGACCAATAAGGACATGACCAATAACGACATGACCAATAAGGACATGGCCAATAAGGACATGACCAATAACGACATGACCAATAACGACATGACCACTAAGGACATGACCAATAACGACATGGCCAATAACATTCAGACATGACGTGGAGTTCCTGAGCAGGCCCCAGAGCTTTTAATGATCTGCCTGGTTCTAACATGCCCCTTTCATGCTGTTCCCTCTTTATCGGACGGGATATTCCAGTCGGAAAGCACATTTTCAAAGAAAAAAATCTTTATTAGGCTTTCCAACTGAGAGCTGAAAAATCTGGAAAGAAATGGAAAAAGATTTAGATTTTCCATGTAGCCAGGACACTACCTTAACGTGACTTTATTTGGTTATGGGAGAACAGAACATCCTCTCTATTAGCCACTGCAGATCTAATATATCTTTGCTTGACTATGATTCCCACATAAGTAGGTGATTAACATAAATAGACATTTAGCAAATATTTGAGTAGAATGAATAAGAAGAGACACACAGGTTTCAATGTTTAGCTTGCCAACTATTGGATTTTTTAAATGAGTCAATTCAATTGGTTCGTGTAAAATCATTGACTGTAGAACCTTTGTCCTAAATCATTGACTGTAGAACCTTTGTCCTAAATCATTGACTGTAGAACCTTTGTCCTAAATCATTGACTGTAGAACCTTTGTCCTAAATCATTGACTGTAGAACCTTTGTCCTAAATCATTGACTGTAGAACCTTTGTCCTAAATCATTGACTATTCGTATGATACGTTCTTATTCACTTGTTGTGTTCCACCATTTATTTCTATATAACGACCATATATAACCTTATTGACAATAATGCTAATTCCAGATTGACATTTCAGAACCTTATGGTTCAGTCTGTGATTACACAGAGAAATAAATTGCCATACTGTTCATTTAAGGTGGGCCTTTTGACCTTTGGAAGAATAATTAATTACAAAACATGTTATTTTGCTCTATATCTTAGAACTTAGAAATGAATTTGGCCAAAACCCAAACCTTACTATAATTCCCCAATGCCACTAGCCTGTGTTGCCAAGAACCGTGATCTCAGCACGTCTGGTCTTGGTTAGTATTCTCAAGGGACAGCCTACTGCAATATCAGGTCACTGGTAAAAAAATAAAAACAGTTAAGAAATAAAATAAACAGTAGTAGTAGCTTTAAATTGACCATTCATGGATCTTCAGGATAAATGGAACTCCTGTCTTTCCACTGGAAAGTGATACTCTGGAAGGTTCTCTGTCTCTGAGTAGATCTGTCAGTCAGTGAGGAGAGCACAGTGAAAGAGTCACTGGAAAAGGAGGAGAGAGTCAGATCACTGGATAAAGGAGGAGAGAGTCAGATCACTGGATAAAGGAGGAGAGAGTCAGATCACTGGATAAAGGAGGAGAGAGTCAGATCACTGGATAAAGGAGGAGAGAGTCAGATCACTGGATAAAGGAGGAGAGAGTCAGATCACTGGATAAAGGAAGAGAGAGTCAGGTCACTGGATAAAGGAGGAGAGAGTCAGATCACTGGATAAAGGAGGAGAGAGTCAGATCACTGGATAAAGGAGGAGAGAGTCAGATCACTGGATAAAGGAAGAGAGAGTCAGATCACTGGATAAAGGAGGAGAGAGTCAGATCACTGGATAATGACAGGTCAAGCACAGCCCTCAAGTCAAATTATTACCTTCTTTTGCACAGTAAATACTCTAAATGCAAATCAGGATCATTGTTATTCACAACACATAGCGGTTTATATAGAACAGTGAGTTCCGTTTAACTGAGCTGGTTCCTGTATTTCTGCAGCACTAAGGAGTACCCAGTGGTGCCACGCAGCACAGTACGCCAGCGTGTTGGCACCAGTCAGAGCCCGTTCCCTGGAGAGGCACAGGGCATGACTGCCCCCAGTAGCCTGGCCTCCCAGTACAGCCAGTGTGACAACGGGGTGACCAGCACCTCCCAGGACCTCCTGCCTCAGTCTGGCTCCTACCCTCTCCCCCAGGAGCACAGCCAGGACTACCACTGCATCAAGAGGAAAGGTGAGTGTTTATGATGTACAGTAGGAGCCAGATGTGATGATGGTTAGGTTGCATCAAAAGGGAATGCCTAGAGTGCTAAAGTATACATGGTTGACGTGTTCATAGTGTAACTGTTCCTGTTTCCTGTCTGGCAGCAGTGGAAGACGACGCCCACTCAGGGGAGCACGCTTATAAGAAGGCCTACCTGGAGAGCTCCTCCAGCGAGGACGACCATTACTACCGCCCTGTCAGCTACTCACAGAGCCTGGGCCTGCCTGGCGTATCCTACAGAACCGAGTCTGGCCAGAGGCAGGCCTGCATGTACGCCAGTGCCTCTCAGGGGGCGGAGCCTGTCCCCAGCCTGGAGGACATCAGCTGTAACACCTGGGCCGGTGTCTCGCCCTATGGCAGCTGCTCCGTCACCACTATGCAACCAATGGAGCGGTTGCCCTATCAGCACTTCTCCGCCCACTTCACTTCGGGGCCTTTGGTGTCCAGACTGAGCGGGGTGGCAGGCCACCCCTCCCCGCAGCTTGGCGACGCCCACCATGCTATGTACCAGAGCTCCATGGCCCACCAGACTCTGGGCCGCCAGTGTAGTCCCGGGGCAGGCATCCAGTCGCCCACCGCCGGTCTCCAAGGCAACGAATACCTGTACTCCCACGGGATTCCGCGCACACTGTCCCCTCATCAATACCACGCAGTGCATAGTGTGGGCATCCTGCCAGAGTGGAACGAGAGCAGCTGAAATGACATGAAGATGGAGATGATGGAGAAAGAAGGGCTTGTAAAGGGTTGGTCTTTAGATACATCTATATTTATATGAAGCTATATACAGAACGGCTGAAAAGTCTCATGAGATTAAGGAGACATGAACCCGTAAAGCCTTTGACTTCGGCCCTCTGAGGAAGCTTGAACGTCTTTGCAGATCATTTGTTTTTGAGCCTCTGGGCAGATACCAAGAGGATGGACAAAACGAAACAGTGGCCATGAATTTAAAGAGATTCAGGAGGACAAGAAAGGACTCAGTGAAACCCAACCCATATCGCAGTATTTATGCAGTAGCCCATTTACTGAAGGTGAAATAAACTGGTGATGGGTACTGTATTAAAAAACCCACAACAACCACCATGGTGAGTGACCCTCAGCAAAGGTACGCTCTCCCTTTTCAGTATAAAAGTGTGTGGCACAGGCAAAAGGTTTTCAGCAAAGGTACTCTCTCCCTTTTCAGAATAAAAGTGTGTGTGGCACAGGCAGAAGGTATGTTCACTGCGTAAACACTTTGCCATAGCAAGTTAAAATAAATTGAAGCCTAAATACAAGTTGAAAACATAATGCTATTTACATGAGGGACAGAAGCATTAAAGGGTCTTTATTATGAAACCCCGGTTTTCAAACATTTCTATTTTGTTAGTATTTTTCATCTTATGAATGTTTTCTTCCTTTTCTGCTGCAAGTAGAGAGCTCTTTCCCTTTTTGTAGATTTGTTTGAGACTGTTAAAATCTACAAATATTTTTGGTTTTGGTCTACTTTAGTTAACTGCTTACCTTCTTAAACCATCAGGAAATTCAGTTAATAAAAAAGTTAATAAAATTACTGGTTTGGCTTTCTGTGTTGAGCAATAGTCTAAGCTATTGTGACATCATTACAACTCCATTGCAGTCTGAGTCCAGGTTAACCTGTACAATAAGAGTAGCTGTAATTAACTTATTAATAAATACAATACACATAGGTTATTAATTAAGCATAAACCAGTATAGTAAATGAGGGGCTATACTGCTCTGCTCTCATTGTGATCTAGTGACTTCAGTAGGGGATGAGGTGACATAATGACAGATGGTCTGCGCCCCACTTCCTGTGTCTTGGCTGTCAAGCAGCACATCTTGCCAGTGGGTACACATGTCCCATCTTCAACTCGGCCCAAACTGGTCAGATTAGCAGAAATGAGCCAGGGTTGTTACGGACTGTATATCATCAAATTGGGAGAAAAATAGTAGAATTTGGGGTTAAAAAAGTCCATTACTCTGAAGGATTTAAAATACTATAAATAACCAATACGGCCTGAGGAACTCTGGTATAGAAACTCTACTACCTAAAAAACTGGTTATCAATAAAATTTGGCCATACTTGTGGTATATAAATATTCTGGGCACAACCAGCCAGTTTAAAATGTCTTATATATATCACAACCCTCAGCCAATCAGCATCCAGGATATAATCCAGAATCTATCCAGGAAATAGCAGAACTAATAATGTATGGTTCTAAGTGTTTTAAATAGTTAATGTAGGTCACAGCGTGTGCTGTGATATCATCCCAAGATGCAACACACCAATAAATATGTTTTCAGTTTGTCTAGGGAACATGTGTAATATTCTGTATGTGCTGATATTCATGTGAAACAGAAGAAACAAGAAACCTTCAGACATTGAACAGTAATTCAGATTTTGCTCCAATCAAAGATAGCAACCAACTTTGATGGCATTTTTATTTTGTAGAAACTTCCTTATTAGTGCAGACTTTTGAAATGTGTTTTACTCAGTAAATATGTTATTTCTCAGTATTTTCATTTATAACAATTGGCACTTCTCTTTTGACTAGTCCTGTACTAGAGCAAACAATAAACAATAGATACATGTTAGGTATATAATGCCTTTAAAAATGTAGAATGTAAAGAGAGAGGTGAAGATGACCAGACAATAGTAATATGAAAACGTTACAAAACATACACACCTGTCAAATACAGAATGTCATGCCAATATATGGATATATATGGAACTCAGTGTATGTTAAAGGCCAGTGTTATGTACAGACAAATGCTTATTTTGAAAATGCTTGTAGTTAATAGAACTGCAGATGGTATTTATTTGTTTCCTGTATTGTACGTCAACTTGATTCTATTCTGTCAAATGACATGTTAGACAGACTTGTACTTTTTGTTACTTTGCTATTTAGGCTCAATGTCTTTTCTTTTTTGAATATATTGCTTTTGAAATATTGACATTCATTTAAATTTGCCAAAAGTCAAAAAAGTAGATAGAAAATTATTCCATTGTTGTAAATAAGCACACATGTAAATAGAATACAGAAAACCAGCAATAAATTTAAAAGAGCATTCTGTCTTCTGACATTTTTTATGCTTCTTGTTCATTTTTTGTTCATACACTTAATTAGTGTTAAAGAAGCCGTTTGAACTAGTAACTTCTAACTAATTCTAACTATTGTAATTCTCCATCCATTAGTTAGTTCAGCTCATTTCCATGGTTACACATCCTCTCACTCATCCACATACAGGCAGACAGCATCAGAACTCACATTTCCATGGTTACACATCCTCTCACTCATCCACATACAGGCAGACAGTATCAGAACTCACATTTCCATGGTTACACATCCTCTCACTCATCCACATACAGGCAGACAGTATCAGAACTCACATTTCCATGGTTACACATCCTCTCACTCATCCACATACAGGCAGACAGTATCAGAACTCACATTTCCATGGTTACACATCCTCTCAATCATCCACATACAGGCAGACAGTATCAGAACTCACATTTCCATGGTTACACATCCTCACACTCATCCACATACAGGCAGACAGTATCAGAACTCACATTTCCATGGTTACACATCCTCTCACTCATCCACATACAGGCAGACAGTATCAGAACTCACATTTCCATGGTTACACATCCTCACACTCATCCACATACAGGCAGACAGTATCAGAACTCACATTTCCATGGTTACACATCCTCTCACTCATCCACATATAGGCAGACAGTATCATAACTCACATTTCCATGGTTACACATCCTCACACTCATCCACATACAGGCAGACAGTATCAGAACTCACATTTCCATGGTTACACATCCTCTCACTCATCCACATACAGGCAGACAGTATCAGAACTCACATTTCCATGGTTACACATCCTCTCACTCATCCACATACAGGCAGACAGTATCAGAACTTACATTTCCATGGTTACACATCCTCTCACTCATCCACATACAGGCAGACAGTATCAGAACTCACATTTCCATGGTTACACATCCTCTCACTCATCCACATACAGGCAGACAGTATCAGAACTCACATTTCCATGGTTACACATCCTCTCACTCATCCACATACAGGCAGACAGTATCAGAACTCACATTTCCATGGTTACACATCCTCTCACTCATCCACATACAGGCAGACAGTATCAGAACTCACATTTCCATGGTTACACATCCTCTCACTCATCCACATACATGCAGACAGTATCAGAACTCACATTTCCATGGTTACACATCCTCACACTCATCCACATACAGGCAGACAGTATCAGAACTTACATTTCCATGGTTACACATCCTCACACTCATCCACATACAGGCAGACAGTATCAGAACTCACATTTCCATGGTTACACATCCTCACACTCATCCACATACATGCAGACAGTATCAGAACTCACATTTCCATGGTTACACATCCTCACACTCATCCACATACAGGCAGACAGTATCAGAACTTACATTTCCATGGTTACACATCCTCACACTCATCCACATACAGGCAGACAGTATCAGAACTCACATTTCCATGGTTACACATCCTCTCACTCATCCACATACATGCAGACAGTATCAGAACTCACATTTCCATGGTTACACATCCTCTCACTCATCCACATACAGGCAGACAGTATCAGAACTCACATTTCCATGGTTACACATCCTCTCACTCATCCACATACAGGCAGACAGTATCAGAACTCACATTTCCATGGTTACACATCCTCTCACTCATCCACATACAGGCAGACAGTATCAGAACTCACATTTCCATGGTTACACATCCTTTCAATCATCCACATACATGCAGACAGTATCAAAACTCACATTTCCATGGTTACACATCCTCACACTCATCCACATACAGGCAGACAGTATCAGAACTCACATTTCCATGGTTACACATCCTCACACTCATCCACATACAGGCAGACAGTATCAGAACTCACATTTCCATGGTTACACATCCTCTCACTCATCCACATACAGGCAGACAGTATCAGAACTCACATTTCAATGGTTACACATCCTCTCACTCACCACATACAGGCAGACAGTATCAGAACTCACATTTCCATGGTTACACATCCTTTCAATCATCCACATACAGGCAGACAGTATCAGAACTTACATTTCCATGGTTACACATCCTCTCACTCATCCACATACAGGCAGACAGTATCAGAACTCACATTTCCATGGTTACACATCCTCACACTCATCCACATACAGGCAGACAGTATCAGAACTCACATTTCCATGGTTACACATCCTCACACTCATCCACATACAGGCAGACAGTATCAGAACTCACATTTCCATGGTTACACATCCTCTCACTCATCCACATACAGGCAGACAGTATCAGAACTCACATTTCCATGGTTACACATCCTTTCAATCATCCACATACATGCAGACAGTATCAAAACTCACATTTCCATGGTTACACATCCTCACACTCATCCACATACAGGCAGACAGTATCAGAACTCACATTTCCATGGTTACACATCCTCACACTCATCCACATACAGGCAGACAGTATCAGAACTCACATTTCCATGGTTACACATCCTCTCACTCATCCACATACAGGCAGACAGTATCAGAACTCACATTTCAATGGTTACACATCCTCTCACTCACCACATACAGGCAGACAGTATCAGAACTCACATTTCCATGGTTACACATCCTTTCAATCATCCACATACAGGCAGACAGTATCAGAACTTACATTTCCATGGTTACACATCCTCTCACTCATCCACATACAGGCAGACAGTATCAGAACTCACATTTCCATGGTTACACATCCTCACACTCATCCACATACAGGCAGACAGTATCAGAACTCACATTTCCATGGTTACACATCCTCACACTCATCCACATACAGGCAGACAGTATCAGAACTCACATTTCCATGGTTACACATCCTCTCACTCATCCACATACAGGCAGACAGTATCAGAACTCACATTTCCATGGTTACACATCCTTTCAATCATCCACATACAGGCAGACAGTATCAGAACTTACATTTCCATGGTTACACATCCTCTCACTCATCCACATACAGGCAGACAGTATCAGAACTCACATTTCCATGGTTACACATCCTCACACTCATCCACATACAGGCAGACAGTATCAGAACTCACATTTCCATGGTTACACATCCTCACACTCATCCACATACAGGCAGACAGTATCAGAACTCACATTTCCATGGTTACACATCCTCTCACTCATCCACATACAGGCAGACAGTATCAGAACTCACATTTCCATGGTTACACATCCTCTCACTCACCACATACAGGCAGACAGTATCAGAACTCACATTTCCATGGTTACACATCCTTTCAATCATCCACATACAGGCAGACAGTATCAAAACTTACATTTCCATGGTTACACATCCTCTCACTCATCCACATACAGGCAGACAGTATCAAAACTTACATTTCCATGGTTACACATCCTCTCACTCATCCACATACAGGCAGACAGTATCAAAACTCACATTTCCATGGTTACACATCCTCACACTCATCCACATACAGGCAGACAGTATCAGAACTCACATTTCCATGGTTACACATCCTCACACTCATCCACATACATGCAGACAGTATCAGAACTCACATTTCCATGGTTACACATCCTCACACTCATCCACATACAGGCAGACAGTATCAGAACTTACATTTCCATGGTTACACATCCTCACACTCATCCACATACAGGCAGACAGTATCAGAACTCACATTTCCATGGTTACACATCCTCACACTCATCCACATACATGCAGACAGTATCAGAACTCACATTTCCATGGTTACACATCCTCACACTCATCCACATACAGGCAGACAGTATCAGAACTTACATTTCCATGGTTACACATCCGCACACTCATCCACATACAGGCAGACAGTATCAGAACTCACATTTCCATGGTTACACATCCTCACACTCATCCACATACATGCAGACAGTATCAGAACTCACATTTCCATGGTTACACATCCTCTCACTCATCCACATACAGGCAGACAGTATCAGAACTCACATTTCCATGGTTACACATCCTCTCACTCATCCACATACATGCAGACAGTATCAGAACTCACATTTCCATGGTTACACATCCTCACACTCATCCACATACAGGCAGACAGCATCAGAACTCACATTTCCATGGTTACACATCCTCTCACTCATCCACATACAGGCAGACAGCATCAGAACTCACATTTCCATGACTACCAGAGGGCAGCCTGATGACCCAACCACCCTGACCCTGACTGGGGCCTCCTTTGATGTGAGTGATGTGGCCTCTGGTCACTACCTGGCCCGACACAACCAATCCTATCCTCCCTAAAGCCACATGGCATCTCACTGCACCACCATCATTAACCCCAGAACCCGGGGGCTCTACCCAGCTGCTTGCCAAGTGATGTGTCTGTGTGCCCACTGGTCACCCCCACACATCATCCACTCCTTCACCCAAACAGGAACACGCCCAGGCAGCGATGGTGATGTAAGGAGTTCTTTAAACATTTAAAGGAGGAGGTCAGCTTTCAAAGAGGAGAGCAAGCACCTTTGACCACTGGTTCAGTTATCATGGTCAGCTCAGGAGAGGAATCGTCTGTGGAGAGGAATCGTCTGGGGTTGAACGCATGGAGATATGTTAGCTCAGGAGAGGAATCGTCTGTGAGGTGGAATCATCTGTGAGGTGGAATCATTTGTGGTTGAACGCATGGAGATGTTAGCTCAGGAGAGGAATCATCGAATGACTCAAATGATGACTGTATATGTTTGGAGATAAGGGAACTAAAATATTAAATTAAATAAACTGTACATTCCTCCCTGGTTGTGACTTTACATTTTGACACAGGGTTTACACTTGGTATTCTTATAGAATTGAAGAATAACTGTTGTCGTATAAAGGTGACGTCAACCCTGACCTCTGTTCATCCTGTAGAGAAGATTTCAACTCAACCGTCAACACAGAGTAATGATATACCTCATGGCCTCAGCCAACCTTCTACGTGAAAACAAATCACAGCCAGGGTTCCCCGCATGACGAAGATGAGGAGCACAAGAACAAGGGAATTCCTATCAGGAGACGAAGAGGGAGGGGACTATTCGTTAAGATGTACTGAAACACTGAAAGATTAATGAAGCCGTTAAAGGGATGGGTTTTGGGGAGAAATAACTCCATCTCATTCCTGAAACACACATCTGCTTTGAAAGGACATCCTGAGCCAAACTGTAGCAGCTTCAGAGGCGTCATTAGAAGCTGGAAGCAATTCCTAGTCTGACAGCCTCTGTATTGTCTGAAACCACCGTGTCAAAGGGTTCTCCTGCATATGAACAGAGAGCAAAGCTCCTAAAATCACCGTGTCAAAGGGTTCTCCTGCATATGAACAGAGGGAACCTAATCACTCAGTGGGCTGGACTTGTCCTCACACCCCAACTTGAAGGCTTGAATCTGGACCCGTCCATTGAGGCCTGGACTATAGTTTAAACATGGAGGTCTGGACTGCTCTACTACGCTGCTCTAGTACGCTGCTCTCTACTACGCTGCTCTCTACTACGCTGCTCTACTACGCTGCTCTACTACGCTGCTCTCTACTACGCTGCTCTACTACGCTGCTCTCTACTACGCTGCTCTACTACGCTGCTCTACTACGCTGCTCTCTACTACGCTGCTCTACTACGCTGCTCTCTACTACGCTGCTCTCTACTACGCTGCTCTACTACGCTGCTCTACTACGCTGCTCTCTACTACGCTGCTCTACTACGCTGCTCTCTACTACGCTCCTCTCTACTACGCTGCTCTACTACGCTGCTCTCTACTACGCTGCTCTACTACGCTGCTCTACTACGCTGCTCTACTACGCTGCTCTCTACTACGCTGCTCTCTACAACGCTGCTCTCTACTACGCTGCTCTCTACTACGCTGCTCTACTACGCTGCTCTACTACGCTGCTCTCTACTACGCTGCTCTCTACAACGCTGCTCTCTACTACGCTGCTCTCTACTACGCTGCTCTACTACGCTGCTCTCTACTACGCTGCTCTCTACTACGCTGCTCTCTACTACGCTGCTCTCTACAACGCTGCTCTACAACGGCAGGTAAGAAAGCCTGTTGCATGCTCTCCTTGGCAGTTTCCTAGGACACATGTCTGAGGCCAGTCCTGAAAATGGAAGAGGGTCTCTGGAATTAGAAAGTCCTCTATCAGATAACACATTTTCTGGTTCATGTTGAGAGTATCAACAGAGACATCAGCTTGATGGGGCTTCAGGATCTGTACAAAGTCTTTGGTTCTGTGGCCTGCAAGTGCTGAGATGGAAGCAGATGCCCTATGGCTCAAACGTTCAGTCTTTCAGCACCAACCCTGGTTACAGCCCGGGAACTGTGAGGGAGGTATGGTGTTGATAGGGTGAGAACCAGAGTGTCACAGTGCTAAGAAAGTGGAATAAAGCTGTTAAGCCTGCCTGTACAGTGGAATAAAGCTGTTAAGCCTGCCTGTACAGTGGAATAAAGCTGTTAAGCCTGCCTGTACAGTGGAATAAAGCTGTTAAGCCTGCCTGTACAGTGGAATAAAGCTGTTAAGCCTGCCTGTACAGTGGAATAAAGCTGTTAAGCCTGCCTGTACAGTGGAATAAAGCTGTTAAGCCTGCCAGTATAGTGGAATAAAGCTGTTAAGCCTGACTGTACAGTAGAATAAAGCTGTTAAGCCTGCCTGTACAGTGGAATAAAGCTGTTAAGCATGCCTGTACAGTGGAATAAAGCTGTTAAGCCTGCCTGTACAGTGGAATAAAGCTGTTAAGCCTGCCTGTACAGTGGAATAAAGCTGTTAAGCCTGCCTGTACAGTGGAATAAAGCTGTTAAGCCTGACTGTACAGTAGAATAAAGCTGTTAAGCCTGCCTGTACAGTGGAATAAAGCTGTTAAGCCTGCCTGTACAGTGGAATAAAGCTGTTAAGCCTGCCTGTACAGTGGAATAAAGCTGTTAAGCCTGCCTGTACAGTGGAATAAAGCTGTTAAGCCTGCCTGTATAGTGGAATAAAGCTGTTAAGCCTGACTGTACAGTAGAATAAAGCTGTTAAGCCTGCCTGTACAGTGGAATAAAGCTGTTAAGCCTGCCTGTACAGTGGAATAAAGCTGTTAAGCCTGCCTGTACAGTGGAATAAAGCTGTTAAGCCTGTCTGTACAGTGGAATAAAGCTGTTAAGCCTGACTGTACAGTGGAATAAAGCCGTTAAGCCTGACTGTAAAGTGGCAAAGAGCTTTTACTCAAATCCTGTCAGAGATTAATTCTGTACTGGGCATCTGAACAGTAACTATTACGATAAAGTAGTTTTAGAAACCAAACTGTTGGCATTTGAATGTGAACTGTATTTTATTAAGGGGAACTTTTTAACATTGCTAATTAATTTGTAATTGTAATTCACACAACATTTGAAGTATCCTTAAGTTACATGTGGAATAACATCCAGTTTTATTCATAAATATCAAATGTGAACTGTAAACAGTTTGGAAGAAAAAAGGGAAACACTATCGAAACTCTTTATGAAATTGTTTTTTTGGAATTAAATGAAATAGCAATTTGTATTATATATTTTCAACTAAGCATAATAATTAATTTTAACCTGCCACTTTCATCTTAAATAATGGATTTTCCTGGTAAAATAAAAAAAACAGTTTAAAAATGACAAAGAGAAAACCAAGAACAATTGAAAAAATGTAAGTTAACCTGAAAAGCGTTTATATTTGATTTGAATGTATGGCTAATGTTAAAGTGGTCTCATCCATCCTTGTAACAGGTTGAGTAGGACAGGCCACAGAGGTTACACAGCCTAATCTGGGACAGGCTGGAAAATGGCTTACAGCTGTCTCATCATTTGAGCTGATAACATATCCTGGCTACCTCAACTCTCTGTGTCAGTCTGTGAGAATTAAAAACTTGAGTTTAGGGACAACACAGCACTGACCAATGTAGAATCTGTGGACAAGTAGAGGCAGAGGACTGGCTAGCAGCCAAGTAAAGTCCCTCTACATTCATTATTTCTCTTTTATTTACCGCCAAGGTCTAACGTATTCTTATTTATAATGACAGCCTTGCAGTGGCCTGTATTGGAAATGCTCTCAATACACAGAAGACAGGTCGTTGAATGATTACAACCAAAATCACATTTAATCCAATGTCAGCAGGACACGCTAGCTGGAGGTAATGTGGTCAAAAAACCTGTCGATAGGGCAGGACTGTGACACACACGACCTGGGTACACTTCCCTATCAGACATGTAACCCTGGCGATGGTATATCCTGGGCGGGAGCCTATGGGATATTGGAAAACCCAGCTGAGGACAGGAGATCTCCACAGGGGGCGATATACCTCCCAGCTAGTGATCAATATTCTACCTGTGGAGTTGACGAGACAGAGAGCCAATGGCACATCCTCTCTCAACCTTTGAGTACGCATGAACTGTGTTTCAGGTCAGATTGTCTCAGGGACAGTTTAATTTACAATCACCAACAATGCAGTCCTTGATAGAGTGTGTTTGTCTGAAAATCAGCATATTTACAGTTAAAGTTCGCATGAACTCGTTTTTGGTTGCATTGCCTTTAAATTCTTTAACTTTGGTCAAATCTTTCAGGTATCCTTCCACAAGCTTCCACATTACGTTTAGGCCAATTCCTCCTGACTCCACTGGTGCAACTCAGTCCGGTTTAAAGGCCTCCTTGCCTCCACAAACTGTTCTGTTCTTCCTACAAAATCTCTATAGGCTTGAGGTCAGGGCTTTGTGATGGCCACTCCAATACCGTGACTTAGTTGTCCTACTGTTTTCCAACTTTGGAAGTATGCTTGGATTCATTGTTCATGTGTTAGAACCATTTGCAAAACTCAGGTCTTGAAATTGCTTCAATGTGTTCATATACTTTCTTACCTCATGATGTTAATACTTTTTGAAGAGGATCAGTCCCTCCAGCAGCAAAGCACTCCCACAACATGATGCTGCCACCCCATGCTTTATGGTTGTGATGGTGTTTTCCTACTAACACAATAATAATCATTATGGCATAACAGTTCTATTTTTATTTCATCCAAAAATAATGATCTTTGTCCCTCTGTGCAGTTGCAGTCTGTAGCAATTATGTAGCATTAGCTTATTGCTTGCTGAGTGGCTATTCAGTTTTGGTCAATAAGGTATGTTGATGTTGTTCTGGGATTGCTCAAATGAATAAACTAGACATGTGGAGGACAAAAATTATTTTGGTCCTGGCGGATTTCTTTAGATTTTCCCCTGATGTCAAGCAAAGTACACCTCTAAATGACACAAATGATGTCAATCAGCCTATCTGAGGCTTCTTTAGCCATGACTTGATGAGCTGTCTGTAAACAGTTGAATAAAAAATGCTTTTGTTGTGCTCAAACTAGCTGTCCTAACAGACTTGCCAAAACTAAGATTTGTTAACATGAAATCTGTGGTTGACGAATTTGTTTTGATGACTTCAACTGTAATATTGAACAATGAATCAATCTTGGTAAACAAAGTTCTAACCTCGTAAGCCCTTCTAAAAATCAGCATTTCATTGTTAAGTTAGGGAAACATGTGTTTGGAAAAAATTGTGTTTAAGATTTAAAAACCAAAAGACTATATCAGGTCATGTTCATTCTATTAACACCAGTGCTCAGTCGATAAACATGAGACTCCTGAGAGAACCTAAGCTGTTAGTGGACAGGTATTGATCTCTCTAAATGCCAGGGCTTACATGCAGATCTCGGAGGGGGAACAATGCCCTGCTCTGACTACCTTCGTCTTTCTCTTAATCCTTCCCTCACTCTTCTTCACTTCCTCTTCACCACACCATCAGGCCAGCCAAAGCCCTAGAAAACTCCTGAGAGGCCAAGGTGTGACTTGATGGTATCGATAAAACTACCACCTGAGATGGACCTTGGTCATGTCTGCACCGTGAGACCGGCCCTCTAGGAAACCAACACTCAATATCTTGATGGTAGTTTTAGTTTTCTTGGACCCATACAAGTGCATGTCTCTGTTTGAGTTCTGGGTCTTCAGGGTTTGGGCTAGTGGCACATATATCCAGTAGAAGCTAGGCAGAAACTATGTGGATCCTAGGTGCGCTGTGGAAGGTAGCAGTGACAAGGCATGAAAACGGATGGAGATTAACAGCCAGAAAAAGGCCTAAAGAAAGGTACAAGAAACGTTTAAATACATATTGCTATATTTAGAAATATTAGCTCTAAATACACAAATGAAGGTCATTGCTTTGGTATGCTACGGTATGCTACGAAATGCTACCGTATGCTACGGTATGCTACGGTATGCTGTGGTATGCTACGTTATGCTGCGGTATGCTACCGTATGCTGCGGTATGCTGCGGTATGCTACCGTATGCTACGATATGCTGCGGTATGCTACCGTATGCTACGGTATGCTGTGGTATGCTACGGTATGCTACGGTATGCTGCGGCATGCTACGGTATGCGGTGGTATGCAACGGTATGCTGCGGTATGCTACGGTATGCTGTGGTATGCAACGGTATGCTGCGGTATGCTACGGTATGCTAAATAGTATCACAGAGATCCTTAGTGAGATTCTCAGAGCCGGGACAATGAATCATCTGGGTGACAAGTTGTTTGGCTTTTCTAACAGCTTGGTTATCGTCTAAACAGAAAGACCCTTTCTTCTCTACCGCCTTAATGTGTATAGATTATATCATGTCCAATTGTACATACGAGTATGCGTGGATGACTGTGTGTGCGTGCACGTGTGTGTGCATGTACGTGAGTGTGTGTGCACATGTGTGTGTGTGTGAGAGTTCTCATGTGTGTATATAACATTCTCTGGAGACTGGTTGAGGGGTCTATTTTATCTTGTTGGTGGTCCGATTCTCCCACGCACTTCCAAAACAAACCTTAGTGAAGATAAACCATTGATCTGTGTAAAACAAATATTCAAGGACTATCAAAAGACCATCATAATAGCAGCAGTTTTTGTAACCTACGGTGTCATTGTGCTTTGAATGTTTTTCTTTCCTATTTTACAAATGAATAAGTCTGATTTAGCAAAACACTTCTAGGCACCTTGGTGGCATCCAATGTCTTGCCTGCCACTGCTGTTGTCTGTCTTTCTGTTTGCTTTCCTATCAATCACAGCCTTGGCAGCCAGGCCAATTCATCTTGATAGTGCTCTCAGTTAAGATATGGGGCTTTTGGTTCCCTTCCACATTGTTATTGTCACCTGTCAAGATTTACTTTAACAATGGTAGCAGTCAATGCTGCTAATGTGATTGGATTAAACAGAGAATCAATCCAGCCCTTTGTAAAGCAATCGATTGGGATAGAATTTAGCTGACAGAGGCAATATTTTTATCAAACGTTACACTAAGAATTGTGACTTGATGTTCATCAGTTATTCAG
Source organism: Dallia pectoralis (assembly GCA_029465975.1). Lineage (NCBI taxonomy): Eukaryota > Metazoa > Chordata > Actinopteri > Esociformes > Umbridae > Dallia > Dallia pectoralis. The sequence continues at coordinate 11,277,993 of CM055760.1, read as the reverse complement.
ATATTCATCAGTAATTCAGTAATGCACCAACCATCAATGAGCACCAACCATCAATGAGCACCAACCATCAATGAGCACCAACCATCAATGAGCACCAACCATCAATGAGCACCAACCACCAATGAGCACCAACCATCAATGAGCACCAACCATCAATGAGCACCAACCATCAATGAGCACCAACCACCAATGAGCACCAACCATCAATGAGCACCAACCATCAATGAGCACCAACCATCAATGAGCACCAACCACCAATGAGCACCAACCACCAATGAGCACCAACCACCAATGAGCACCAACCATCAATGAGCACCAACCATCAATGAGCACCAACCATCAATGAGCACCAACCATCAATGAGCACCAACCATCAATGAGCACCAACCACCAATGAGCACCAACCACCAATAAGCAACGACCACCAATGAGCACCGACCACCAATGAGCACCGACCACCAATGAGCACCAACCACCAATGAGCACCAACCACCAATGAGCACCAACCACAACCACGTCCTACTTCTCTACAGTTGACATCAGCAGTTCTTTTACAAAAACAATCCCAACAGCATCACTTGTAAAGTCACATTCCTGAACCATAGTTTACCTTTTTTCCATACAGTAGTTTGAAATATTATGTAACAAAAAGGCAGCTTTTAAAGATCTCCAGTTGCCTGTAGACAACTAATCTACTTGATAGAGTTTATATTTTATTTATTTATCCGCTTTTCCAGCTGTCACACTCCAGGTAACCTACTTCTGTAGTGTTAGTGTCTGAGAGTTTGGCCACTCAACTGCAGATCTCTGAGCTCCACTGGGCCAACAGAATGCAGTGGAGATAGATGAGTGTGTGACAGCCCTCCCTTGTTCTCCCAGGGATCTTACGTCTGTGGCCGAACCGGGCCGGCAGTGTGTGTTAACTGTATAAACTCACACAGAGGGACCCCAGGCCCAGGGGAGATAAAGACTTCTCCCCAAATGTAAACAGTGTGTGACGTGGTGAGGAGGGCAGCTGCAGTCACACACAGACACTTTGGAGAACCCCACCCCCACAGCCGGGTCAAGGTTAAGCAGGAGTCTCTCAGCTGTCCCTCTTAACCCTACACACATCTGCTGGACGGTTATTGTGATGACATGAGACATTCTGAGATCATGGAAAGAAAAGTGGAATTTTAGTTGGTCATTTATGGCTATGGGACATTTCGAAAGAACCGGGAAAATTAAGAAGCTTGTTGTTAGAAATCTTATTACGTGAGCAATGGGTCATCATCTCCAGAAGTTTAACTTTGGTGTCAAATATTTAATATCTTCTGGACAAGTAGATATACGAAACAATAGATTGCCCTCTGACCAGATACTTGTGTACAGAAGAAGGTTCTCAGCGTAGCTTGTAAAAAGATATTCCACCATCAGTCTAATTCAGCCTTTGAAGGTTGACTCCATGACATGTTTAGAATGACAAAAGTAAACAAGTTAAATATGTTATTAGAACCCCAAACGTTCCCATCCAGTTGTGTAAAGTCATCCAGTTGTGTAGAGTCATCCAGTTGTGTGTAAAGTCATCCAGTTGTGTGTAAAGTCATCCAGTTGTGTAGAGTCATCCAGTTGTGTGTAAAGTCATCCAGTTGTGTGTAAAGTCATCCAGTTGTGTAGAGTCATCCAGTTGTGTAAAGTCATCCAGTTGTGTGTAAAGTCATCCAGTTGTGTAGAGTCATCCAGTTGTGTGCTACAGCTACACAACATGATTTATATACTATGTATACATATATATGTATGGATATCTGTTTCAGCTACAGAACATGATTAAACTGAGCTTGTCATCTTAACAACACAACTCAGAAGTATCTCTAGCTGTTCTCACTTGTCCTACATGAAGTTTGTTGGCTCGTTGAGGACTACATGAGTCATAGTTACGTCCATAATGAGAACACAATATACACAAAGCCTCTTGAGGGAAGGTTCATTTTCCCTTGTGATCAAAGTGCCGAAGTGGTGAATTATGTTGTCTGTCACACACACACACACACACACACACACACACACACACACACACACACACACACACACACACACACACACACACACACACACACACACACACACACACACACACACACACACACACACACACACACACACACACACACACACACACACACACACACACACACACACTTCAGAGTGTACCATCACCAGGGTAATGTTTGTGTGGACAAAGAATAACACACTCAACAAGTACTTAACAAAGTAGCTTCTGCCTGGAGAAAGTGCGCTGAGAAATGAGGGGGGCTGGCATGGAGGGGTGGTAATCTGTTCTCTGGGACCATCTTTATTATCTGAGCCTGTGGACAGAAGTGGATCCTTGGTTAAAAATACCAGGGCTGTTTCTCGTCACGGTGAGAGGCTTATCTCAGCATTTCAAATACAGTTGAAGAGCAGGACAATAATTGATGGGTTCCATACTGGCACTAATTTGTGTTTAGTATTATAAAATAAAAGCCTCTGAACATTTAAGGAACACGCCTTAAGCCGTTTCTATGTTGTGTTCTGAAGTTAAAAAAAATCTATATACAATGATTGACGTTCACGAGCCTTTTATACAAGCCAACAATGTAGACACATACAAACACAGGCAAGTAGAAAATGTACACAGACAAAATAGTTACAAATAGTTACTATAGTTAAGTCATCTAAACATTGGTTTTGCTTATAAGACAACAGTAGTTGGATGTATAAGGCAGCTGGGATATGTGCTCACGATTGACTACTGGAGATGATGCCACCAGCATTAATAGTTGAAGAACAACAGATATCTATCCAGCACACTGAGACATGAGTGAACATTAGCTTTGTTTCAACATGACATGGTGACAAATGAAAGCTCCCAGTGCATCATGGTTCCAGTCTAGTAAACTATTGATTGTGTCACAGGCTTCAGGAAGACGCCGAACACTCAGCGGACCCATGGTGGCACTCTCTAGATCCCTCTGGGATGAAGGAAGAAATCATGTTGTCTTTTTTACAAGGATTTCAAATGTGTCACAAGCCAGTCAAATAACACCTATTGAGATGCTGTAACTGTTATTAAAGGGTACCTGACTCGAAAAACCAGCGTATCTATTTGAAAATGGCGTACCCAGCAGTCCAGTCCATCCAGTTGTATCTTTTGGTCTAACCCTAACCCCAACTCTAACCCTCATATCATCTTCAACAGGCTTGGGAAAGTCAAAGATAGAGTTGTGTCGTCCTAAACTTATCTCCACATTATGTCTGTTATCACACTACTTGCTCAACCAGGATCTTTCCAGCAGCACTTACAAGCATGGAGGCAGAATGTATTGACAAGTTACTTAAATGTCATGAGGTTGTTCTACTTACCTTAGAGAAGCAATACTGAATTCCATGAAGGTGTCCAATAGGGGCAGACCAGGAAGACAAGAGATATGGTTTCATAGAGATATGATAGACACATGGTTCTATCTTAAGGACAAGACATTTCCCATATTCCTGGTTGGGGCCTTAACTGTGTTGCTTGCCGTTTTTATGGGGTTCCATGGGGTTCCGCATATTAGTTGAGTAGCACTCAGGTCGAGGTGGGAAAGGGTTCCTGGGTAAGGAACCAGCATAACATTAGTAAGGTGACAGGATGTGCTGATGGGATTGGGGAGAAAAAGTGGTCAAATCTGAGGGACGGGTAGAATTTGTTCAAATGCTCTTTAAAATAGGACAATTTTGCGTAGCAGGGAAACCAACCACAACCATACACACACACACACACACACACAGAAACACACACTCTCTAGGCCATGCTGTGTGACACACACACACACTCTCTAGGCCATGCTGTGTTAGTGACAAGCAATGTAAGGAAACGAGGGACTGGAGCATTCAAGCAGAAAGACCTCCACCAACATATCAGACATCAATAGCCAGACATCTTTGCTTAACAATGAACGGTGTGATTCTCCACCCATCACCAGCCAACTGAACCATAAACTAACGTGTGTCCTCATGTAGTCTGTTTTTAGTTGACCTTGTCACATTCATAAACACTCAACTGTCACACAAATATCTCAAAAACATGATATGTCCACTAGATCCAGCATGATGTCACCTGTCCACTAGATCCAGCATGATGTCATCTGTCCACTAGATCCAGCATGATGTCATCTGTCCACTAGATCCAGCATGATGTCATCTGTCCACTAGATCCAGCATGATGTCATCTGTCCACTAGATCCAGCATGATGTCATCTGTCCACTAGATCCAGCATGATGTCATCTGTCCACTAGATCCAGCATGATGTCATCTGTCCACTAGATCCAGCATGATGTCATCTGTCCACTAGATCCAGCATGATGTCATCTGTCCACTAGATCCAGCATGATGTCATCTGTCCACTAGATCCAGCATGATGTCATCTGTCCACTAGATCCAGCATGATGTCATCTGTCCACTAGATCCAGCATGATGTCACCTGTCCACTAGATCCAGCATGATGTCATCTGTCCACTAGATCCAGCATGATGTCATCTGTCCACTATATCCAGCATGATGTCACCTGTCCACTAGATCCAGCATGATGTCATCTGTCCACTAGATCCAGCATGATGTCACCTGTCCACTAGATCCAGCATGATGTCATCTGTCCACTAGATCCAGCATGATGTCACCTGTCCACTAGATCCAGCATGATGTCATCTGTCCACTAGATCCAGCATGATGTCATCTGTCCACTAGATCCAGCATGATGTCATCTGTCCACTAGATCCAGCATGATGTCATCTGTCCACTAGATCCAGCATGATGTCATCTGTCCACTAGATCCAGCATGATGTCATCTGTCCACTAGATCCAGCATGATGTCATCTGTCCACTAGATCCAGCATGATGTCATCTGTCCACTAGATCCAGCATGATGTCATCTGTCCACTAGATCCAGCATGATGTCATCTGTCCACTAGATCCAGCATGATGTCACCTGTCCACTAGATCCAGCATGATGTCATCTGTCCACTAGATCCAGCATGATGTCACCTGTCCACTAGATCCAGCATGATGTCATCTGTCCACTAGATCCAGCATGATGTCACCTGTCCACTATATCCAGCATGATGTCATCTGTCCACTAGATCCAGCATGATGTCATCTGTCCACTAGATCCAGCATGATGTCACCTGTCCACTAGATCCAGCATGATGTCATCTGTCCACTAGATCCAGCATGATGTCACCTGTCCACTAGATCCAGCATGATGTCATCTGTCCACTAGATCCAGCATGATGTCATCTGTCCACTATATCCAGCATGATGTCACCTGTCCACTAGATCCAGCATGATGTCACCTGTCCACTAGATCCAGCATGATGTCATCTGTCCACTAGATCCAGCATGATGTCATCTGTCCACTATATCCAGCATGATGTCACCTGTCCACTAGATCCAGCATGATGTCATCTGTCCACTAGATCCAGCATGATGTCATCTGTCCACTAGATCCAGCATGATGTCATCTGTCCACTATATCCAGCATGATGTCACCTGTCCACTAGATCCAGCATGATGTCACCTGTCCACTAGATCCAGCATGATGTCATCTGTCCACTAGATCCAGCATGATGTCACCTGTCCACTAGATCCAGCATGATGTCATCTGTCCACTAGATCCAGCATGATGTCATCTGTCCACTAGATCCAGCATGATGTCACCTGTCCACTAGATCCAGCATGATGTCACCTGTCCACTAGATCCAGCATGATGTCATCTGATAACCTGAAGCATAGAATTATCTGAAGCATCGGGTCTAAAGGGCTTGGAGACAGTTTCTAGACTGTTTAAACGGGCCAGATAAACTGAGTCTAAACAATCCTGCACACTCACCCACATATATTAGCATACACACACACACACACACACACACACAGTAAGCAAATACCGTGCAATAACTAATGCTCAACTGAAGCTATAACAGTAACCTACCTAGCCACTGCACTGTACCTACAGTGGGGTGCAGGTTTAATAATTCTGGACTAATCTCCTAAACATATATTACCATTACATCTAGCTTGCATAGCCAGCAGACCTCAACATCATTTTGACGCATATGAGAATGAAAATCCTTAGCTGGACAGAAACATAAAGCTACTTGCATCTAAAACAGCTAAGTCGGCTAGCTGTCGTTAAACAAACAGGATGTGAGTTACAGTGACAGATGTCCAGATATACAAACATACAGCCGTTTACTGGCGTGGGTATTACAGAAGACTTATAGACCTGTATCATTCATAAAAACACTGAAGGGAGATCCTTGGTCAAACGTTGGAACATCACCTGTATTAAAATAAATAGAAGCTTTTAAGTTACCTTTCTAGAAAGCAAATAATGTTTAAGTAGGATTCTGCATTATATGTGGTGTTTTACTGGAATTCTTACTGGAATTGTTCATCTTTATCAATCAATTAATAAAGGTTAAAGCAGGAAGTGGTTATTATGGTAGTAGGGGGCTCGGTTAAATCAGGAAGTGGTTTTTATGGTAGTAGGGGGCTCAGTTAAAGCAGAAAGTGGTTATTATGGTAGTAGGGGGCTCGGTTAAAGCAGGAAGTGGTTATTATGGTAGTAGGGGGCTCGGTTAAATCAGGAAGTGGTTTTTATGGTAGTAGGGGGCTCAGTTAAAGCAGGAAGTGGTTATTATGGTAGTAGGGGGCTCGGTTAAAGCAGGAAGTGGTTATTATGGTAGTAGGGGGCTCGGTTAAAGCAGAAAGTGGTTATTATGGTAGTAGGGGGCTCGGTTAAAGCAGGAAGTGGTTATTATGGTAGTAGGGGGCTCGGTTAAAGCAGGAAGTGGTTATTATGGTAGTAGGGGGCTCGGTTAAAGCAGGCTGGCGGTAGGCAGATAATGAGGACAGTGTGCGACTCTTATCTGAATCTTGGCCCTAATTGGCTGGCTTCTGACGGCTTGGCAGACATATTTCAAATAAAAAAAGGTTCAACAGGTCAGCAAAATAAAAGAGCCTATTAGACAGGTCAGCAGTCTGCTGTCTAGAGCGAAACACAAGGTCAGAGGTCAAACTAACATCAAGATACAGAGTCACAAAGTCATCCTCTCTGGATTAGGGTGACTGGCTAGACCCACAGACACGTTGATATGATATGAATGTCAACTATTAAAAAATCAGCTGTGAAATGGGTTCCTTTTATAAAGCAGTGGATATATTTCTGACTAGAATGACACAGACACCCAGAAAACAGGCCAGACTCCATGACCGGTACTTTGGGATCCTGTCCCATCCTACTTAACAAGCAAGCAGTCCTAGTCCAAATAAAGTCTTTAAATATTTATCACCGAAAAGCACACAGGTTTAAGTACGGATACATGCCATCTAAAGCGTCAGAGCAAAGAAAACAGCGCCCCCTGTCCCACTAGACAGAGTATTACATGCTATACACTTACTGCCTGTATGTTCATTATTCATATGTACAGTTATCTGATTGGTGAAGAGTTTTAATAGAATAATAAATAAAAAAAAGTTAATTTACATTAATTCATTAGCACAATATATTATTTAGCACAAGTATTATTTAGCACAATTTGCTAGTATTCATTTGCACTATTTGCTAGTATTCATTTGCACATTGTACATTTATTCATTAGCACAATTTGCTAGTATTCATTAGCAGAAATAAATTGTTCAGAAATACAAATATGTTCAGAAATCTGAGAAACTTCGCTTCTTAGTAATATTGTGTTGTTTTTATAATAATTTAGACATGATGCGCTTTTGGAGAACATGTGGTTTCTCTCCTCAAACTTGACAATTAGTAATATGAAATAAATATTTGCCTGATCTCAATCCTGAGATCACATGTTTGTTTATATATCTTTGTGGGGACTTAACCCCTAACCCTTGACCCTTAACCCAGGCATAATCCTACTCCTTAGCCTAACCTTAACCTCAATAACACAAAAAATAAATGTAAATATATTTTATGCCTACACTAAACCTTGCCACGATGACTAACCCTCCATCTTACTAGTAATACTTCAAGTTGCCCCAATTCTGACATTATACCCAGTTTGTATGGGCAATGGGTATAGTATGTTTTACCCAAAAACCCCTTAGCAGGAAATCTTATTTTTTCTCAGTGGTAACTAACCCATAAAATTATGTATTTCTTTATTTCTATCTTCGTAGTACACATGAACATGGATCTCACACACACACACACAGTCTTCCTGGCACCAGACAGCAGCACACAGCCTAGTGAGATGTGTGAGCCCCCTGCTGCCAAGCAGAGAACAGGAAGAAGAAACAAACCCTTTCTAATGGAGACATGACATGCTGCTCGCCAGGGTGGAAACTCAAACAAACGATTAATGGGCCGTGTGCCCCCCCCCCCTCCGGCTCCAAACCTCCATCCTCTCTCTTGTGCCTCCCAGTAAAGCAAACCCCACCCTCCACCCCCTCCAAACCTCCGGCCTCTCTCTCCTGTCCACATAAAACCGTATCGCACCTTACCCTTATTCAGCCAAGACTTCTGTCCTCCTGTTCAATATTTTAGTCTTTCTGTTCTAGCCTCAAGTCCATCCAACAAATCGCATTGACCGTTCAATCCAAACCAGGGACGGTCAGATTTTATGTCAGGGTGTGTGTGCTTACATGTGTGTGCGTAAATGTGTGTGTGCGTGCATGTGGGTGTGGGCATGCATGTGGGTGTGAGCGTGCATGTGGGTGTGTGCACGTGTGTGTGTGCGTGCATAGTCATCCTGGCGTCGTGATGGTATTCCTGACGTCAGGGCAGCATTGTCTGGACAGACAGAAGGGGATAAAAGGGCACCCCTCATTTGACCAGTCTCCTTCCAGTCTGAAGAGCGTTTCAAAATCCTATGTAGAACGCAGGAGCTCAACCTTATTGGACCACGCTCGGGTGGAGGATGTAACCTAACGAGACCCAAATGGGATTACAGGGGGGTTATTAGACCACAGCTTTGGTGAGACTAGCTGGCCTGGCCCTCTGGCCCCCCGGCCCTCTGGCCCCCCGGCCCTCTGGCTCCCCGGCCCTCTGGCTCCCCCGGCCCTCTGGCTCCCCCGGCCCTCTGGCCCCCCGGCCCTCTGGCTCCCCCGGCCCTCTGGCTCCCCAACCCTCTGGCTCCCCCGGCCCTCTGGCTCCCCAACCCTCTGGCCCCGGAGATGGACCCTGCACAACAACACACTGGAGACATCTTCTGAGACGGCTCCCATACCATGACACACAGTAGCAGAAATAAACCTAATGAGCCGTACAGATGCCTGCTCGGATCCACACTGTTACTTATGGAGACAAACCTGAACCTGATTCAGCATAACTGCAGGTAAACACAGACCAGCCAAAGCAACAGCAACCTAAATATTACATTAGAGTCAAAGATTGTAAAGCTACCAGCAGTCTCTCATTAAGCCTGCAGTATGTATTCTCCTCACAGAGGAGGTTCCCCATCTGACAAACCCCAGGATGGAGACATGGCTGATGGGTTGAGTGAGTGACGTGGTGGTGGATGTTTGTCTGTCTCTTCTGGAAGCCGCCACCTCCTGTAAAGCCGGAATAAGTCCAGCGATGTGTAGCAAAGCCGAGGGAAGGGAAGACGTTGCGCTCATGTGTTGTGATTAGCAGGTAATGATCTTTGATCTAATGCGCTGACTGGGAAAGTGCGGCTTCCATTGAAATCCAGTGGATTCTGGGCCGACCTGGAGCCAGTGTCACTTCTCGTTAGGGCCCCGGGCCCCGTGACCCCCCGTGACCTCCCCATTGCCTGGCCGGACCACTGCCTCTCAGCATGAGTAACCAGAGTAATGATATCAATAGCAGCAGGGGTGCAATGAATACAAGTCCGCGGGCAGAATGTTTGGACAAGAGTTCTCTCCCAGCCTCCTGGTTTTCCTCTACACCCCCCCCCCCCACACACACACCGTGCCCTACTCACCCAACTCACCCCTCTCTCACACAAAGGGCTGAGTTGTACGTAATCTAAATGGTTGATTTGATCCGGAACGATTGAGTCACAGTGACACCCCCCAGTGGTCGTTGTGTTCCAAATAGTTCACGACGCCTTTTAAACATTGCAGAGAATTATTTGGCATAATTCAAAAAGTAGATTGCCATTTCATACAGCTGATAAATGTACATACCTCTGTGAAATATTGACTATTAGGGGGAAAACATGATCATGCAGAAAACTATTGATTTTATTAATGTAGGGCAGTGGTCAAGTGAAGCCCTCCATTATCGCATAATTGTGTGTGTGCCTTTTTTAAATCATAATAATAACTGAAATTAAATTTAACACTAAATGGCCTTGATTAAAAAGTTACATACACATAAACAATTGGCTTGATAATATATTCACAAGTTGATGCAGACAGTTTTAAATGGCAGTTAAGGCTTGTTTCATTATAATTAGTGTCTGTGTATTAACTGTCAATGAGTTTCTTAGCTCTTCTGAGACTCCTGTACAACCAGAGAAAGGGAGCCTGTTAGAAAAGAAACAGAACCTGTTAGAAAAGGATGTTGAATTTAAAACGTAGTGTAAAAACTCTCTTACTGTTTACAGTTAGGGAAGTGGAATATAAAAAGTGCAATTTTAAAATGTTATAATTAACCAGAATATTTTTCCAGTTTGTCGTACAGCCACGGGAACATTTTAAGAAATGCAATTTTTTAATGCAACCCACAATATATATATATATATATATTATATTATGGTATATATAAGGGTATATATATATGCAGCACTATCAGTAAGTTGCTGATTGGGAAATTAAAATACAGTTGAAGTCCTGAGCAAACTATTAGGCCCCCGCCTGTCCCAATCAGACACACTGTCCAGTGTTAAGGGAAGGAATTGGATTTCCGTGTCTGGTATTGACACAGCAGTGAAGGAGCCCAACAGACGTGCTCATAACAAAAGCATGTTCATGGAGCAGCCAGCAAACCATGCAATTAAATCATGGAGGAAAGAGGCTATGGGTCTCTGTGTTTGAATTAACAAGACTGGAAAAAGCTATAAAACACACAGCTATGGGACCTGTTTACTATCAATTACAGAGGCAATATGCAGGCATACTGTGAACATGCATGTAGAGCAGACATGTAGCACGCCATTAGAGATCACGCATGTAGAACTGACATGCACCATGCTATATAGAGCAGACATGTACCAGGCCATTAGAGATCACGCATGTACAACAGACATGTACCAGGCTGTATAGAGCAGACATGTACCAGGCTATATAGAGCAGACATATAGAGCAGACATGTACCAGGCCATATAGAGCAGACATGTACCAGGCCATATAGAGCAGACCATATAGAGCAGACATGTACCGGGCCATATAGAGCAGACATGTACCGGGCCATATAGAGCAGACATGTACCGGGCCATATAGAGCAGACATGTACCAGGCTATATAGAGCAGACATGTACCAGGCCATATAGAGCAGACATGTACCAGGCCATATAGAGCAGACCATATAGAGCAGACATGTACCGGGCCATATAGAGCAGACATGTACCGGGCCATATAGAGCAGACATGTACCGGGCCATATAGAGCAGACATGTACCAGGCTATATAGAGCAGACATGTACCAGGCCATTAGGAACCATGCCATGCACACCAACTGGAAACTAACTGCAACACTGAACTAAAGTAAATGATTATCTGTATTGACAGCATATTTTGGAAAAGTATTTAAAGTAATTGAACATTATATTTGAACCATGTCTGGTATGTACTATTTGTGGTCTATTGGTATCTAATGTCAGCATTGAACTGAACATATTAGAATTAGAAGACACTTACATGTTTGACTTAAACTACAATAGAAGAGAATATAACTATACACAAGTGATGGGTGAAATTGATATTTACACAGAACAGTAGTTACATGTGTTTGCATGAGCTGGTAGACTGGTACAATGGAAATACACCATGTATCTGCATGGATCCAAATGACACGCCTGTTCTGTGGTACCAGAAGCTGTTTACCAGAGCTGTTTACTTCCGGTGTTGTTTTACAAATAAACGGGGCTTCCGTTTTCCTGATAAATTCACCATCCGATTTATTTTCACGGTACGGCAAAAGGTACGCACATTTATATTAGTTTTTCTATTTTAAATTGGCGCCGTTCAGCGCGAGGCTCACGTGACGTGTTCCAATCAAACATAATGAGTTATCGCGAGGCTCACGTGACGTGCCCCAATCAAACTAACGAGTTATCGCGAGGTCTGCTCGCATTCTCCTACAGATCAGAGTTGTTGTTGCTATATGATTGTGTCGGTGTGCCTGTAATTCTATCAATGCAACATGAAAAGACGGGGTTGGGGTTATCTTATCTTTAAAAATGACAATAGCTTAAATGTGTTGATTACTAACTCTGAGCTATAGGAACATGTTATTTCCACGGTAGTTATACTCCATTATTACTGTAAAATGTGTACAACCTGGGGTTATAGATTAAGACCCCCTTTACCTCGTCTTATAGCGGATAAAATTCAAGCCCACAACTCAATCAAAGCTACCTGTCAGTGTGAGTAGCCCTGTCTAATTACAATGAAATATAGCTGTGATAAACCGGAAAGAGGAAACCTGGCAGAGGACCCAGGTTTATTTGGCCTCCTCACACAGTGATATGAATGTTTCAACAGCTAAAGGATCACAGTTGTTGAAATGCAGAAGTTGTTTTAAGCTGCAGGTCAACAACTCTCCAAAACAATACATTTCCTATTTCATCGCCCTATTTAAATATATAATTGCACCTGAAATATTTTTAAATACACTAAACATACACATATGCATTTAATCAATATTTAACTATTACAATTTCACCAGGCACAACCAGAACAGGACTGGCCATCCCACAGAGCCTGGTTACTCTGTAGGTTTCTTCCCAGAATATATTTTTCAGGGAGTTTTTGCTAGCTGCTGTGTATCAACACAGCTCTGTCAGGTTCAGACTGGGTGTTTGTAAAAGCAGTTTGTGACAACTGTCCTAAAAAGGGCTTTATAAAATTAATCGATTGATTAAGGAATTTAATAAGGAAGTTAAGGAATATGCCTCTAGTTCTACACCGCCTGCTTGGTTAATGAATATTATCTGATCATTATTTATTTATTTTCTGTTATACATTAATAGTAAGACAGAAGCATTTTAGCATACTGTATGAACCCAGTCAGATGGGGCAAAAATCTGTACGTTTTTAAATATTTATTTGCCAATGTGTAGCCATTTTCAATGGCCTGTTTGACACTTACAACCGTGCTGGGATTCCCATCTCCACTCTGTCACACTCAGACCTCATGCCAAAGCTTTTTATTCAAGTACATATTCAAATACATCTCAAGTGCATTAGCAGAACTACAGCTCATATAGTCTTATTCTCTCATACCAAAATCCACAACTTTATTACAATGGCTTTTTTAGATTTTTCATTCCAGTAATACTCTACATTGAATGTTTTCATTATATTGTGTTTCTCACAATTTAATCTTCTTTCAGTGAATTCGCTGAAAGTAAAAGTGCCTTTTAAAAATGTTCATCTGTGTTGAAAAGTGATCTGACATTAAACCTAAAGAGAGGACTGATGAAGATGGATCGATGCTTCTGTGTCTCAGTGAAACATAAAGGAAAGTCTAGATAAGCATGGAACGCCAGCATGGAACGCTAGCATGGAACGCCAGCATGAAACGCCCGTTATTCATCAGCGGCTAGACAGACTGCCCATGAAGAGCTGTCATGCAGCAGAGAAACAGAGAGACGCTAGAGACACACACACCAATAGCACATAACTACACCTGCCTACCATAAAGTAAGGACACAGACAGTAACTGAGACAAGTGTCTATGTATGTGTGTGTGTATATATATATACATATATATGTGTGTGTGTTGTTACTGTCTTCCAGTCTGTTTCTGAGTAAGTGTAACTCGTTTGTGTGTCTGTGTCTGTGTCTGTGTGTGTGTGTCTAGTGTCTGTGGGTGTGTGTGTCTGTGGGTGTGTGTGTGTCATGTTGGGGTCATTTCAATAACGGCCGCGTATCCCCTTCAGAGAAAGACAAATTAATAGTATTGTTATCTATGATGCATTTGTGTCTTTGATGTGGCCCAACTGTGGCCCCTGATTCATCGGCCCCAGAGCACTGAGTTTGGATCCTGTCAGTAGAAGAGGAAGGGGGGAGGAGCAGAGAAGGCGATGTATTGGCAGCTTGGCCTGGTCAATGTCTCTTAACATGCTCACCCATAGTGCCCCACACATCACTCTCTCCTTTCCACTACCCTCCTCAAGGGAGCAGCTTTTCTCGGGGCCCTCCCTGACATAATCTGCAGGTCCTGTACTGTAGGTAACTCACAGCAGACCCCAAACCTTGTTTCAGTCCACGTTTATCCACCCAGTTCAGTCTCCATCCTTCTCTTTGTTCTTGTTGCAAGCAGTCAATGGTCCATAAATCAACTGGCTGTTTGATGTCTCTGCTCTGGATATCATTCCATCCTGTTATTACAACCCTGGCAATATCTGCTGCCTCGTGTACACACAGACACACACACACACACACATCTACCCCTGATCAATCTATCGCTGGAATGTTGATAAATATGTATAGTTTGAGTGTTGAGCTTTATGGACGCATACAGTCCATGATAGATACATTATAGATGATATAAGGAAGATTCAGACAGCACACTTCTGAAGGCAGGCTGAGAGCAGAGAACTCTGTGTTAGTGCAGTTGTCATGTACCTTAATGTGTAGCATGATGTATTGCCAGCAGAACCATGTATGGGAAATAGTGACTCTTTCCTGCACACTCAGAGTCTCATAAATGAATGATGCAGGAGTAGCTGTAGAAGACCTGTGGAGTCAGAGAAGGACATGTTAACGACGTCATTTAACGCTGGCTCCCGTCTCCTAAATGACAGTAACCAAGGTGACAGAGAAAGAGAATATTCCATCTCTTGGACCATTATTGTTTCAGCTCTGCATTCTTCAGAATGTAGACTTTTTGCTGTTGCTGACCCCTGCTGTGAATACCTGACCCGATTTGTGCTTTATTAATGTATGTATGTATTCATGTCTCCTGCCTAAATCACCCTTACAGTGTTTATCTGGATGAGACTAAGATCATTTGAGGATCATTCACTCCATTAATAACCTAGATCTATTAATACCCTAGTTCTAGCAATACCCTAGTTCTATTAATACCCTAGTTCTATCAATACCCTACCCAACCCTAATCCTATTCATATTCGTACCCTAACCAGTCATATTCGTACCCTATTCATATCCCAGCACCAGTCAATGGAAACACGGTCCAGATGGCCTGTTGGTCAAGCAGTCTCGTTCACTGGCCCACTTATCTTCAGCTTCACTTCAAGGAATCAGTGACAGCCCTGTTAATTAGCACCTTGAGATTAGTTCCCATGACGATCTGACCAGGCTACAGCAGCACATCCAAATATCCACAAACCCTGTCTATATGTGAAATATAACCAATCAGTGAAATATCTATTTCCTGATAATGAATTCAGGTCTGTATCAATTCTCCTATTCTCCATCATCCTCTCTACCATCTTCCTCCTCTTTACCATCTTCTTCCTCTTTACCATCTTCATCCTCTTTACCATCTTCCTCCTCTTTACCATCTTCCTCCTCTTTACCATCTTCCTCCTCTTTACCATCTTCATCCTCTCTACCATCTTCCTCCTCTCTACCATCTTCCTCCTCTTTACCATCTTCCTCCTCTCTACCATCTTCCTCCTCTTTACCATCTTCCTCCTCTTTACCATCTTCCTCCTCTTTACCATCTTCCTCCTCTTTACCATCTTCATCCTCTTTACCATCTTCATCCTCTTTACCATCTTCCTCCTCTTTACCATCTTCCTCCTCTTTACCATCTTCCTCCTCTCTACCATCTTCCTCCTCTTTACCATCTTCCTCCTCTTTACCATCTTCCTCCTCTTTACCATCTTCCTCCTCTTTACCATCTTCCTCCTCTTTACCATCTTCCTCCTCTCTACCATCTTCATCCTCTTTACCATCTTCCTCCTCTCTACCATCTTCCTCCTCTCTACCATCTTCCTCCTCTTTACCATCTTCCTCCTCTTTACCATCTTCCTCCTCTTTACCATCTTCATCCTCTCTACCATCTTCCTCCTCTCTACCATCTTCCTCCTCTTTACCATCTTCCTCCTCTTTACCATCTTCATCCTCTCTACCATCTTCCTCCTCTCTACCATCTTCCTCCTCTTTACCATCTTCCTCCTCTTTACCATCTTCCTCCTCTTTACCATCTTCCTCCTCTTTACCATCTTCCTCCTCTTTACCATCTTCCTCCTCTCTACCATCTTCATCCTCTTTACCATCTTCCTCCTCTCTACCATCTTCCTCCTCTCTACCATCTTCCTCCTCTTTACCATCTTCCTCCTCTTTACCATCTTCCTCCTCTTTACCATCTTCCTCCTCTCTACCATCTTCATCCTCTTTACCATCTTCCTCCTCTCTACCATCTTCCTCCTCTCTACCATCTTCCTCCTCTTTACCATCTTCCTCCTCTTTACCATCTTCCTCCTCTTTACCATCTTTCTCCTCTTTACCATCTTCCTCTTCATTAATTACAGTATACTTCCTCACAGCTGTGTGATTGTGGCCTGTTTTGGTCCTCTGCCTCACCGGAACTGAGTTTCTGACCTTGTGGTCATTTGTCTGGGCCCTGCCTCCTGGTTCTGACCCCTGGTTCTGACCCCTTACAACCCAGAGAAATGAGTCTGCCCTTTTGATCTACTCTGGGTTTGCAGTCAGTGGGAGTCAATAAGTCAGCCAACTAAATTACAATGCCTTTAAAAAAAGAAAGAAATATGCAAGATGTCAGCCAATTACAGGAGGCTACACTGGACACATTATCCAATTACCTAGAAAGACAAAAAAACAAGGGATGAAATAGATTAACGTAGCATGACATGACATTGAATAAAGCAACTCAGCATCTTCAGTATGACATGACATTGAATAAAGCAACTCAGCATCTTCAGTATGACATGACATGACATTAAATAAAGCAACTCAGCATCTTCAGTATGACATGACATTAAATAAAGCAACTCAGCATCTTCAGTATGACATGACATTGAATAAAGCAACTCGGCATCTTCAGTATGACATGACATGACATTGAATAAAGCAACTCGGCATCTTCAGTATGACATGACATTAAATAAAGCAACTCAGCATCTTCAGTATGACATGACATTAAATAAAGCAACTCAGCATCTTCAGTATGACATGACATTGAATAAAGCAACTCGGCATCTTCAGTATGACATGACATGACATTGAATAAAGCAACTCGGCATCTTCAGTATGACATGACATGACATTGAATAAAGCAACTCGGCATCTTCAGTATGACATGACATTGAATAAAGCAACTCGGCATCTTCAGTATGACATGACATTAAATAAAGCAACTCGGCATCTTCAGTATGACATGACATTAAATAAAGCAACTCGGCATCTTCAGTATGACATGACATTGAATAAAGCAACTCGGCATCTTCAGTATGACATGACATTGAATAAAGCAATTCAGCATCTTCAGTATGACATGACATTGAATAAAGCAACTCGGCATCTTCAGTATGACATGACATGACATTGAATAAAGCAACTCGGCATCTTCAGTATGACATGACATGACATTGAATAAAGCAACTCAGCATCTTCAGTATGACATGACATTGAATAAAGCAACTCGGCATCTTCAGTATGACATGACATGACATTGAATAAAGCAACTCGGCATCTTCAGTATGACATGACATTGAATAAAGCAACTCAGCATCTTCAGTATGACATGACATGACATTGAATAAAGCAACTCGGCATCTTCAGTATGACATGACATGACATTGAATAAAGCAACTCAGCATCTTCAGTATGACATGACATTGAATAAAGCAACTCGGCATCTTCAGTATGACATGACATTGAATAAAGCAACTCGGCATCTTCAGTATGACATGACATGACATTGAATAAAGCAACTCAGCATCTTCAGTATGACATGACATGATGCTGTCTGGATCATTTGAATGGAGGATGAATTCGATGTCTGTCTTCTGTAGCTTTCTTTAAATAGGTGTTTTTTGTTTTGCATGTATTGTAGGACCTGATGGACCTGTAGAACCTGTAGGACCTGTAGGACCTATAGGACCTGTAGAACCTGTTGGACCTGTAGAACCTGTTGGACCTGTAGAACCTGTTGGACCTGTAGAGCCTGTTGGGCCTGTAGAACAACACTGAAATATAATGATAATGATTTATAAGATCACCAGAAATGTCCTCATTATATCACTGTGTTACATGTTTGCCCGACCAAGACATTTCCTGGATCGTAGACATGGCGGGCCGTGGGCGTATCTGGGGTGATGATTGATGGGTCGTCCTCCTATAGGGCAGCGTTCTCTGAATGATTGATGGGTCGTCCTCCTATAGGGCAGCGTGCTCCTGTCCACTACACACTGCCCGTGCCCATGCGGTCTCAGTCTCCTCACCCCTCCGTCCGCACCCCCTCCTAGCCCTCTTGGCGCCATTCTGCGCTGGTGGTCAGGACCTACGTGCCAAGAGGCGGGGTGGGGGAGGGGCCAGGAGGGAGGTGCTAGAGGGGCCAGGAGGGAGGTGCTAGAGAGGCCAGTTTGAAGCAGTTTTCTGAAAAAACTTGGATTCCAGTTGCTGTAACTGCTGTAACATGTGGCTGTTAAATAACCCCTGATTTACATAATGTAGTTGGCTTTCAATGCCAGAAAACAAACAGGTCGACTACAATAAATGACCAAACAGGTCGACTACAATAAATACAATAAATGACCAAACAGGTCGACTACAATAAATACAATAAATGACCAAACAGGTCGACTACAATAAATATAATAAATGACCAAACAGGTCGATTACAATAAATACAATATGCATAAAAAACGATAAATAGCACATGCATAAAAAACGTTCACGATCACTCTGATGGAATTTGAAAACTCTTATCCTTGTACTTTCCTGTAGAACACAGCATAACACACGGCAGAGAAATGTCATATAAATATACCTTCAAAAATATGTTTACATGTTTTAATCGTGGAACATTAACAGCAAATAGTCGATCTGACCTGTCACCATCTGTAGACCCTAAAACAAACACTCAAAATCTGAAAGCAAAAAAAGGTCACCAGTACTCAACTTTCTCTGAGGGAGCTGAGACAGAGCCAATGATTACAGTGCCCCCACATGGAGATAAAGAGTACTGCACTCCACCATTCAGTTCTGCAATGAAACCACATCAGAGACAAAAGGCAAGACAGTAAGTGTTTCTTATTGCACTTTGAGACTGATTAATTACTTATTCACAAAACGTACTGCTTAATGTATAATACTACTGCACTAATGTGAACATGATAAAGATTTTGTTAGGAATACAATCATTTAGAAATCACAATAGCAGAATGTTGAGTATTTAGATGTATTTACTTGAATAATGCATATATAATTTAAGATATATTAACTCTGTCTGACTTTAAAATGAAAACGTCCCTTTCATTGGTTGACAATGAGAAATTGACCCAATTTACTCTAAATATTCACTGGACACAATGAACCTTAACATTACTGATTCCTTGGAAATATTTAAATAAATAAATTACTGTAAATAATGAATGTATTTTTCTAGATTTGGATATATTGTTACTTTGGCTTTCTGTCTTAGTTGCCCCATGTGAGGTCAGTAATTACTTGGATTTTCAGTGCCTCTCTGATCCTAGGGAAGACAAATTAAGTGCCTAACCATTAAGAGGCAGAACGTTCTGCGAGGGTGAAAAGAGAGTCGGAGAACATTCCTCACATGGAAAGAAGGAAGAAAAGGAACCATAGTGACAAGATGTTCCGTAATGTGCAGATACGAGCAACATCTGACATTTGTTCAATTGCACAAATAAATAGATTGCATACCATATATATTTCTACTGTGTGTTTATTTGAACTACAATTGATTTGGAGAAAATATGTAGTGAGCTGCTATATGTGTGGTTAGGATATATGAAATGTAATACAATAAGAGGACACATTTAAATAATAAGAAACCTACATCTACTGTGCAACTGGATCACGGGAACTAATGGCTGACATTTAAACTAATCCCAATCCCAGAGAATGTTCCCAAATGGGGGGGGTGTTTGAATATCTCATTTAGAACCGTGATTAGGAACCCCCAAACCCTGGAACCACATTAACCTACCAGCTGCTCCTTGATATGGCCAAGCAGAAACACACTTGGGCTTTTATTTCTCATAAATAATAGAAAACACATGATGACAGAGACGGGGGGGAAATGGGGAAAGGGAAGCTTGTTCATTCCTAAAGCACTCAAGTACAATCCGATGTGTTCGGGAAGCTGAAGGGTCGCTTTAGGAAGTCAGAGTCGGCTCTGTCGGAGAGGAAGGTGTTGACTAGATGCAAACAAGTTGGGCTTGTGAATAGTGACCGTTGAACTGATAACCCACTTTCCACCCATTGAGAGGGCCGTCTTTATATGGGCTTTCTGTCTGGGCTTCAGGCACCTGAGCCTCCCCAAAAATAACCCCTGGCGTTCTGCATTGATTCCCTGCCAGACTGCCTTCACCCTGCACATTTACTTCCATGTCAATTGCACATCCTCACACTGGACTCCATTACTTTTGCACTGCTCTTTTGCACTTCTGGTTGGATCAAACTGCATTTTGTTGTAGTGTATTTGTAATGTCTAATGACAATAAAGTTGAGTCTAATCTAAATCTAATCTAATTATGTATCTAATAAGTTGTCCAAGAACATTTATTGCTTCAGTTTCTTTGTCAACTCCATTTTCAAATCAAACTAGTTTCATAAGAGCTGCTTTTGGAGACCCCAAACCTCATAAGTGTCCATTAAGAGGGTTTTAATACCTTATCCTCCTCAGCAAATTAACACATAAAAGAGACAAAGGAGGGAAAGAAGGAGAAAGGAGGTACAAAATGAACCCTAACTGGGTGCCATCGCGTGCCAAGTCTTCCCAGAACCAGCAGCAGAACATTTTTCTGCATTATGGTGGAACTAAACGGCTCCGCTGAAAATACTCTTTCCTGTCTGTTAGAGAGTGTAGTGAGATTTACTACATAGGGTCATTTCTACAGTCGGACCTCGGCCCAATGCCTAGATCACTGCCAAATGGTTGTAGTGGTGCCAGAACAAGTGGCTTAGTTCTATTGTGCTTCATTAGAATGAATACGAAGCATATGATGGGTTATTGTAACGTATCTAGCATTCTAAGTTAATATGATGGGTTATTGTAACGTATTTAGCATTCTAAGTTAATATGATGGGTTATTGTAACGTATTTAGCATTCTAAGTTAATATGATGGGTTATTGTAACGTATTTAGCATTCTAAGTTAATATGATGGGTTATTGTAACGTATTTAGCATTCTAAGTTAATATGATGGGTTATTGTAACGTATTTAGCATTCTAAGTTAATATGATGGGTTATTGTAACGTATCTAGCATTTTAAGTTAATATGATGGGTTATTGTAACGTATCTAGCATTCTAAGTTAATATGATGGGTTATTGTAACGTATCTAGCATTCTAAGTTAATATGATGGGTTATTGTAACGTATCTAGCATTTTAAGTTAATATGATGGGTTATTGTAACGTATCTAGCATTCTAAGTTAATATGATGGGTTATTGTAACGTATTTAGCATTTTAAGTTAATATGATGGGTTATTGTAACGTATTTAGCATTCTAAGTTAATATGATGGGTTATTGTAACGTATTTAGCATTCTAAGTTAATATGATGGGTTATTGTAACGTATTTAGCATTCTAAGTTAATATGATGGGTTATTGTAACGTATCTAGCATTTTAAGTTAATATGATGGGTTATTGTAACGTATCTAGCATTCTAAGTTAATATGATGGGTTATTGTAACGTATCTAGCATTCTAAGTTAATATGATGGGTTATTGTAACGTATCTAGCATTTTAAGTTAATATGATGGGTTATTGTAACGTATCTAGCATTCTAAGTTAATATGATGGGTTATTGTAACGTATTTAGCATTCTAAGTTAATATGATGGGTTATTGTAACGTTTCTAGCATTCTAAGTTAATATGATGGGTTATTGTAACGTATTTAGCATTCTAAGTTAATATGATGGGTTATTGTAACGTATTTAGCATTCTAAGTTAATATGATGGGTTATTGTAACGTATCTAGCATTCTAAGTTAATATGATGGGTTATTGTAACGTTTCTAGCATTCTAAGTTAATATGATGGGTTATTGTAACGTATCTAGCATTCTAAGTTAATATGATGGGTTATTGTAACGTTTCTAGCATTCTAAGTTAATATGATGGATTATTGTAACGTTTCTAGCATTCTAAGTTAATATGATGGGTTATTGTAACGTATTTAGCATTATAATGGGCAGATATGATGGGTTATTGTTTTTTTTTTTTTTTTTATATTCACAATTTTAACAAATATTACACAAACAATACAATCACAAAAACCATCAAAGAGAATACTAAGAAAAAAAATGTAAGATTTTTTTTTTATTAAAATAAAAGGGGAAAGGGAAACCTACACTACCACAGTGTGGGTTATCCATTATTCCATTTGAGTTTATCGTTTAATAGTCTCTATATACTTTAGTACTAAGGCCCATATAGATTGGAACTCTTGCAGTCTTGAATGCTGTTTGCTTGTAATTTCCTCAATAGGCAAAACATCTATTATCTGCTCCAGCCATTGACCCAATCTGGGTCCTGACTGGGAAATCCATGCAGTAAGTATACATTTTTTTGCAATGGGCTATTGTAACGTATTTAGCATCTCACAAGATAATGTCATCACGATACATGACAATCTCAAATGTACTACAATTATGACAATTATATATTATAATTCCCGTGATTCTACATGTATTTTGAATGATTATTTGATCACAAATGTGTTCTCTCCAACTAGATGAGAGATATTCTCCTTTGTCCTGTTTACCGTTACACATCAAGGTCATCTGTTTGTTTGAATAAAGGGAGAGTTGTGATAACAAAATTAATATGGCATTTTCTAAAAATAAATACTGTTTATTCATTATATATACATTTTGGGGATTTTTTTGTGACAGTGGATATTAATGAGTTGATGGAAAACCATGAGCCCAAAATAGATGTGTACTTTAGAGGTGTAGTTACACCACACACACTTCTGGAGGTAGCAGTTAAGACTGCCAGACCACTCTAGACCACCCAAAAATATTCAACATATTGCAAAAGATTTTTGAAAATATGAATTACATGAATTCATCAGAGGGGCTGAAACGAGTCTGTGTCCTACAATAAATGTCCCAGAGTGGATAGAGTTGTGTCTTGTGGTTTGGGGCTAATTTAAGAACATTTTAAAGACCTGTGAAGAAGCTTGTGCCAAATGTGTTTTTACACTCCTATTTCTAACGCACAGTCACCCTAATTACAACACAGTGTTAAACCAACCAAAACTGCAGCAATCGTAGAGAATACGGAAACGTATGTTTCAGAAATAGCATAAACTACAGGCCAATGCATATTGATGTCCAATTATTATGCTTGAAAAGCGATAGTTCACCAAAGCTGATTGAATCTTGTCTTGTTATTTTGCAGATAATAAAAGGGTATCACGATATCATTGATCATTTATACTCTGGAGAATATTTTTGAATAGTACCACTGATAATATCAAAAGGTGCTGTGTTGTTTAATTACCAGTTTCTACACTGTGGAATAAAACTGTTGAGGAAACAAGTGTTCTAATGTCAGTCATATCTGTCTCGTCATTCCAGTAATGTCAGTTCCAAGTACAATAGAGACTAAGATAGTTACAGGAGTATGCATATTAACAAAAAAATATACAACCAGCGGTCAAATGAGAAGTGCACACAATATTGAAAACGATTCCACATATTATATTCAGCATTTATGATGTTGGTGAGAAAAACTAGTCTGTGTGTTGCTGACAGAACTCTTTGTCCTTCTCTGAGCAGACTGGTTTTGCAGACACAGATTATAGCCTAGTCTGTCATCTTATTTTTAGTCCTACCACAGGCTTAATCTTTGTCTGTGAAATCCGTCCATAGATAACTACACCCCTAGTAGACCCCTTCAGAGCCTGGTTCCACTCTAAGTATCATCCTAAATTCGACCCATCATCAGTTTTTCCTAGCCGCTGTGTATCGACTTGTTTCAACTTGTTGATGTGTGCTCTGTCGGATTCAGGCTGGATGTTTGTAAAAGCACTTTGTGACAACTTTGTTGTAATAAGGACTTCATAAAATAAATTTGATTGATTGCAGACAAAGCCATCTTCCTCTGTAACAGTAAGCCAGACTCAACCATCTTCCTCTGTAACAGTAAGCCAGACTCAACCATCTTCCTCTGTAACAGTAAGCCAGACTCAACCATCTTCCTCTGTAACAGTAAGCCCGACTCAACCATCTTCCTCTGTAACAGTAAGCCAGACTCAACCATCTTCCTCTGTAACAGTAAGCCAGACTCAACCATCTTCCTCTGTAACAGTAAGCCCGACTCAACCATCTTCCTCTGTAACAGTTAGCCAGACTCAACCATCTTCCTCTGTAACAGTAAGCCAGACTCAACCATCTTCCTCTGTAACAGTAAGCCAGACTCAACCATCTTCCTCTGTAACAGGAGGTGAATGTTCCACGGGAAGGGTTCTGGTCAGCTATCATCTGCTGCAGTCATTCCCATACACCTAGTACCCAGGCTCTGGGGTCACATGACCCTGTGAGGCCTCAATCTCTAGGGCCTATCTCAAGTGGATGCTGTGTAAAGGCCGGGAACACAGATAAGCCTGCTGTTCTTAGTCATCTGTAGAGTCACTGCAGCACTGTACCAGCCCAGAGGGGGGACATAGGGACCATCTGATAGGAAGCCAGGCTGGTCTGTATCTCCACAGGATTACCTCCTATCGCAGACCTGATTCCAGTTCGGATGCAGCCAGCAGTGTCCTTTGTCATACTGTGTCTGGACTATGCGTGCTATGCAATGAGACTGGAGAATACTGGGTCTCTGGGATAGAGAAATATGCAAAAATCCACACACTAAAGATCAACACAAAACCTGCATTATTGATTTCTTTCAGACAAAAGCAAACGCTGTATTGATTACGAGACACATTTTTAAACTGTAAACATCTATATCTATACTTTATTACTAAGTGAATTTCCAACAATGCTGATTTTAAAAGTCTCAGCAATGATAAATTATGTTGACTATGAAAACCTAGCACCTTGAGCAAACATAAAACACAAATGTTCCTTCTACTAGAGCAGGCCTCCAGGTCATTTAGACCAGATAGCGTGTGATAGCTTGTACATTTATCATCAAACAACTTGTATGTAACCAGATCCAGATGGAGTAAACCGTCTCCCCAAACACATAAAGCTCTGCAGTACAATGGCACGACTTAAAAACACTGCATTGTCAAATACTTTTCCTGAACAAGTCGGAGAGCATAACGAAGACATTAGTTCAACTTTGAACGCACATTCTGGATATGAATCGTTCTAAATGACGTTCACGTTTAAAAAAAAACATTTGTATAGGAGAGAAAGGAGGCTACAAACTGGAATTATTTATTTAAGTTCGGTATTTACCAAACGTTTTAAATGCACAATGTATTATAATGTCATAAATAGTGTGTTGTTTTCATGATTAACTTGTCCTACAAAGACCCAGAACACAGATAGTTTAATGTTGATCGATTGGAGTCAATAGTAAGAGAGACGACTTTGCTGACAGAAACATCTCCTTAATTCTCCCTATATTTGTAAACCTCAGACTTAATCACACCCTTGTCCCCTGGCAAATCTCTATACACCCTCTGGCAACTCCGTTGTCAGCTGGATCAAATGAATACAGATCTATGAAAATATGTAAAAGACAGAAGTACCTCTGGCAGACCTCTCTCTAGGCTTTACTGACACCGAGTGGTAAAGACTGGCACAACATTATTCTTTGTGTCCTGCTGCTCATTGGACAGCTTAGAATGACCTCCTGCTGGGACTATTTGCCTCAGACTGATGCTGAATTAAAAATAATGACAAACTCACAAAAATAACACAATCACACTTGTATTAGCTTTCTGTCAAACAAACAATTTAAATATTCTAAAATTGTTTGAGCAAAAGATCTGGTAAATATGAAGCAGACTTTTATAAAATGCTGAATTTAGTCTGTGTTAGTGCCACAACAAATGATATCATCATACTGTGAGAACATGCATGGAGTTCTAACATCACCATTAGGACGGCTGAAACTTAGGTCTCAGAAGATCACATGTTTATTGTCTTACATTATTACTGCAGAACAAGTACAGATGAAGGTGTCTTCTGTGGGCCAATAAGATGCATTCTTGGTGTTTCCTTATAACAATTTATCTGGGTATGAAACAAACCTCTCCAATCAGACAACATCATTTCTCACCACCACCTCCTCACAGCCTCTTCTTCATCTTGCCCTTCTTGTGAACACCACGGCCAAAGCCTGACTTGTTTTGGTCTCTGAGGCTCTGCTTTCCTTTACTCCGGAGCTTCTGCAAGCCTCCACTCTGCAGGAATCTCTGTTTCTCCGTCTTCTTGCGCTGCTTCAGGATCTGGTCACGGCTCTTCAGCTCTGACCGGGGACCCCGGGAGCCGGCGCTACCACTCCTCTGATTTCCTGGAGAACCCAGGGGCTGATAGTTGGGGCCCCTGGATGGACCACCTCTGCCCTGGCCCCTGCCACGCCCTGGAAGAGAAGATACAGTGTTAAGAGTAGAGGAGGACAGATCTGCCCTGGCACAACCTGGAAGAGAAGATACAGTGTTAAGAGTAGAGGAGGACAGATCTGCCCTGGCACAACCTGGAAGAGAAGATACAGTGTTAAGAGTAGAGGAGGACAGATCTGCCCTGGCCCCTGGCACAACCTGGAAGAGAAGAAACAGTGTTAAGAGTAGAGGACAGATCTGCCCTGGCACAACCTGGAAGAGAAGATACAGTGTTAAGAGTAGAGGAGGACAGATCTGCCCTGGCACAACCTGGAAGAGAAGATACAGTGTTAAGAGTAGAGGACAGATCTGCCCTGGCACAACCTGGAAGAGAAGAAACAGTGTTAAGAGTAGAGGACAGATCTGCCCTGGCACAACCTGGAAGAGAAGAAACAGTGTTAAGAGTAGAGGACAGATCTGCCCTGGCACAACCTGGAAGAGAAGAAACAGTGTTAAGAGTACAGGAGGACAGACCAGCAGCTCAAACTGACAACATTATCTGAACAAACTACAATAAACATGGCAGTTTGGAAAATATGAAGAGGAGATATTTGAGTGTTTAAAATCAGATCTTCAGTGGTAGAGTAAAAGTATTCATATCTATTTTATCATGGCTGTATTGAAACTGCCAGGGCAATTCCGAAGAAAACAAACCAAACCCTCTGATGATTCCTTTCCTACCTCGTCCTCCTCCTCGTCCTCTACCTCCTCCCCTCGGTCTTCCTCCTCCTCGAGTCTCCTCATCAGAACCACCACCTCCTTCATCCACCTTGTACTTCTTCTTCCACTCCTCATAGCTGAGACAGAATCAAGGATAAACAACATCCTGATGGCACTGCCCACCCCGTCATACCCATCCGCCTGCCCACCCCGTCATGCCCACCCGCCTGCCCACCCAGTCATGCCCACCCCGTCATCCGCCCGCAACAGAAAAGAAACAAGCTATCATAACAGATGAGGAAAAGGATACAAGTTCTTCTTGTTTTTGTTGTTGACCATCTGTCCGCTCTCTGTTCTGACCTTCTTCTTCTGTTCTGCTTCCTTGCCTGATTCTTTGACAAAACGCTTCCTCTTGCGATCCCTGCAGACAAATAGTCAAGTGGTGTTACATGGTGTGGGCATCAGATCTAATGGGCAGCGGGTCTAATGGTGTGGGCATCAGATCTAATGGACAGCGGGTCTAATGGTGTGGGCATCAGATCTAATGGGCAGCGGGTCTAATGGTGTGGGCATCAGATCTAATGGACAGCGGGTCTAATGGTGTGGGCATCAGATCTAATGGGCAGCGGGTCTAATGGTGTGGGCATCAGATCTAATGGGCAGTGGGTCTAATGGTGTGGGCATCAGATCTAACAGACAGTGGGTCTAATGGTGTGGGCATCAGATCTAACAGACAGTGGGTCTAATGGTGTGGGCATCAGATCTAATGGGCAGCGGGTCTAATGGTGTGGGCATCAGATCTAATGGGCAGCGGGTCTAATGGTGTGGGCATCAGATCTAATGGGCAGCGGGTCTAATGGTGTGGGCATCAGATCTAATGGGCAGCGGGTCTAATGGTGTGGGCATCAGATCTAATGGGCAGCGGGTCTAATGGTGTGGGCATCAGATCTAACGGGCAGCGGGTCTAATGGTGTGGGCATCAGATCTAACAGGCAGCGGGTCTAATGGTGTGGGCATCAGATCTAACAGGCAGCGGGTCTAATGGTGTGGGCATCAGATCTAACAGACAGTGGGTCTAATGGTGTGGGCATCAGATCTAATGGGCAGCGGGTCTAATGGTGTGGGCATCAGATCTAACAGGCAGCGGGTCTAATGGTGTGGGCATCAGATCTAATGGGCAGCGGGTCTAATGGTGTGGGCATCAGATCTAATGGGCAGCGGGTCTAATGGTGTGGGCATCAGATCTAACAGAGAGTGGGTCTAATGGTGTGGGCATCAGATCTAACAGAGAGTGGGTCTAATGGTGTGGGCATCAGATCTAATGGGCAGCGGGTCTAATGGTGTGGGCATCAGATCTAACGGGCACCAGATCTAACGGGCATCAGATCTAACGGGCAGCGGGTCTAATGGTGTGGGCATCAGATCTAACGGGCAGCGGGTCTAACCGGCAGCGGGTCTAACACATCATTATATCAACATAGGTGTCAGGTTCTCTCACCACTTCATCACATTAGAACATAGGTGTCAGGTTCTCTCACCACTTCATCACATTAGAACATAGGTGTCAGGTTCTCTCACCACTTCATCATATGTTTGTGCTGATTGAGTCGTTCTCCTTCATCTCCCATCAGGTCCAGAACAGCAGAAGAAGCTTGCTGCTCAAACGCTGTTCCTTCTGTCCCCAGAGTCAGTCTGAAAACACCACACAATCATCAATGTGTATTAATGTACCAGACATTTACTGAACTATAATTCCAGTGCTGTAAACACTTTCTCATACCCTCTCTCAGTCTGTCAACACTTTCTCATACCATCTCTCAGTCTGTAAACACTTTCTCATACCATCTCTCAGTCGTCTGTAAACACTTTCTCATACCATCTCTCAGTCTGTCAACACTTTCTCATACCATCTCTCAGTCGTCTGTAAACACTTTCTCATACCCTCTCTCAGTCTGTCAACACTTTCTCATACCATCTCTCAGTCGTCTGTAAACACTTTCTCATACCATCTCTCAGTCGTCTGTAAACACTTTCTCATACCCTCTCTCAGTCTGTCAACACTTTCTCATACCATCTCTCAGTCGTCTGTAAACACTTTCTCATACCATCTCTCAGTCGTCTGTAAACACTTTCTCATACCATCTCTCAGTCGTCTGTAAACACTTTCTCATACCATCTCTCAGTCGTCTGTAAACACTTTCTCATACCATCTCTCAGTCGTCTGTAAACACTTTCTCATACCATCTCTCAGTCGTCTGTAAACACTTTCTCATACCATCTCTCAGTCGTCTGTAAACACTTTCTCATACCCTCTCTCAGACTGTAAACACTTTCTCATACCCTCTCAGTCTGTAAACACTTTCTCATACCCTCTCTCAGTCTGTAAACACTTTCTCATACCCTCTCTCAGTCTGTAAACACTTTCTCATACCATCTCTCAGTCTGTAAACACTGTCTCATACCCTCTCTCTGAGTTGAAGTCTTTGGGTCTGTAAGGGATGTAGTTCTCATCTCGTCCAGTAGGTTTGCTTTTCTTGCTGTTTGGTCTTCCATCCTCACCATCCAGCTGTGGTTTCCTTCTCTTCCCTCCCACCACTTCAGAGAACACTCCCTGTGAAGACAAAACCCAAATACAACAGTGTGTAACAAGCATCCAATCAGAAGCCCATGTTATATTAATGTGTGGTTAGGGCTGTGTGTTAACCTGCAGGTCCTCTTCACTGTCCTCCTGGCCTGCTGTGTGGAGGGTACAGGGCAGAGAAGTTACAGGAACATGACACCTGCCCTCTGCAGCCACCAATTCCTTTTTGTGTGTGAATTTCTCCACCAGCCGAGAGTCCCTGGATCGTTTGGCTCTCATCACCACACTGGCGTTGGTCTTGCTGTTAGAGTTGATCTCAAAGATGGTCTGTAAATAGGAGCGGTTGTATAGTTCAGTATAACTACAGGTTATTCATGTCTCATGTTTATTTCTGATCCAAACTCACAGCTCGAGACTTGTAGTCTTTAATACTATCCACCATATGTAGACGCTCCAGCTCCATTTTCTCCAAGCCCAACCCTGAAAATAAACCAATGAAATGTGGGTCAGCCCCCGGTCTGACAATAACCCGCTGAGGAACTGGACCATCAGCAGTGTTCTGAGAGTACCATGCAGTAGTGAGGGGGAGGGGGGGGTACTCTCACTGACCTAACAGGGGGTGGACAGCCATACTGGGGAGCTCCGTGTTCTTCACACGTTTAAAGGACTCTGGCGAGGGCATGGGTCGGGACTTTATGTACTGCTTGTAGGCGTTGTCTGCAATACGACGCAGGTTCTGCAGGTCATCACAGTTCTCATGGGCTGTGATCAGCTGGGACTCCTCATCATCCAGAACATTTTGAGGAACCCGACCAAACACACCATCTGAATCTGGAGAGGAGAAGATGAGGAAAATGAGGCAGAAGGAAAAGACTTGGAACACCCCATGACATAGGGCACGTGTCCCCTGCTAGTACCTGGGTGGAGCTCGGGCGTGGCCAGCTGAAGGGGTCTTCCTAGGAACAGATGGAGGTCATAGAGAAAGGGTACCTCATCTGTACACACCAAGCTGTAGGAGGCACCAGCCCGGCCTGCTCGCGCAACACGACCTGGGGTTGAAAAGACACAGATTAGCAAACACCCAGGAAGACACATTTCATTCAGCTGATTTGGCCTTTCTGTTAGACATACAATATTAGATGAAAGGCAATATTAAGTGAAAATAATCAAACACTTGGTTAATCAGGGCGACCCACCAACTCTGTGTAGGAAGAGCTTGGCCTTAGAGGGGAAGTTGTAGTTAATGACGTTGTCCAGCAGGGGGATGTCTATTCCTCGAGCGGCCACGTCTGTCACGATCAGCACCATGGCCTTGCGGTGAACAAATTTACCGATGTTGATCTTCCTGGCAGTCTGGTCCAGAGCACTGTAGATGTAGGCGCAGTCGACACCCTCAGAGGTCAGGAGCTAAACAGAAGGCCACATCAAGTCTGAGTCAAAACACACAAAGCACATCCCTGTTTAGTTAACCCTTATCTTTAAAGGGACTCACTTTTTGCAGGTACTCCACATGGTGTTTGGTGGCAACAAATACCACCGTCTGTTCCTGGGGCTTCACTACATTCCTCAGAAGATGAAGCAGCATCGCTGGCTTGTCATCCATTCTCAAGTGAAAGAAGGCCAACTGGGGAAAGAAAGACAAACACAATGTTATAATCCAACCTCTATCATCACTAAAACAAAGAAACCAGTTTACATGTGAAAACATAAAGGGTTTTACAGAATCTTCTAGGTTTACCTTCAGCAGCTCGCTCAGCTTGCTGTCCAGATCCAGACGAATCAGAACCGGCTCGGTCAAACCTGGACAGAACGCCAGTTTAACAACACATCTTACAGAGTAATATCAGGAAGGGTTGTGTGTGATATGTTTACCTGCTCAACACATCAGCAATATCAGGAGGGGTTAAGGGTTAAGGGTTAGGGGTTATGTATGGCATATGTTTACCTGCTCTAGCAAACTCCACCAGCATTTTAGGCAGAGTGGCAGAGAACAACAACGTCTGCCTGTTGTCTGGAAGCCTCCGAATGATCTCCTGCAGCTGGTCAGCAAATCCCATCTCAAAGAGCCGGTCTGCCTCATCAAACACAACGTACTCCACACTCTGAAGCTTCAAGTTCATATCCATTACGACGTGCATCAGACGACCTGGAGTTCCAATGATTCTGTAAGCACAAGAAAGACACACACATCAGAAAGGGCTTCTGGTAAATCACACAGAGACATGGTGTGTGTTTGCATACGTGGCCAGCGTTTACATACATGGTGTGTGTTTGCATACGTGGCCAGCGTTTACATACATGGTGTGTGTTTGCATACGTGGCCAGCGTTTACATACATGGTGTGTGTTTGCATACGTGGCCAGCGTTTACATACATTGTGTGTATTTGCATACGTGGCCAGCGTTTACATATATGGTGTGTGTTTGCATACGTGGCCAGGGTTTACATACATGGTGTGTGTTTGCATACGTGGCCAGCGTTTACATACATGGTGTGTGTTTGCATACGTGGCCAGCGTTTACATACATGGTGTGTGTTTGCATACGTGGCCAGGGTTTACATACATGGTGTGTGTTTGCATACGTGGCCAGCGTTTACATACATGGTGTGTGTTTGCATACGTGGCCAGCGTTTACATATATGGTGTGTGTTTGCATACGTGGCCAGCGTTTACATATATGGTGTGTGTTTGCATACGTGGCCAGCGTTTACATACATTGTGTGTATTTGCATACGTGGCCAGCGTTTACATATATGGTGTGTGTTTGCATACGTGGCCAGGGTTTACATACATGGTGTGTGTTTGCATACGTGGCCAGGGTTTACATACATGGTGTGTGTTTGCATACGTGGCCAGGGTTTACATACATGTCTGGGTTCTCATGAAGTGCAGCAAACTGATCATCCATTCTGAAAGGAAATAACAGGTTCAGTAAACCAGTGATGTTTCTAAGCACAGTGACAATATTTACTGTTAACATTCGACAGAG
The DNA here is from genome assembly GCA_029465975.1 of Dallia pectoralis. NCBI lineage: Eukaryota > Metazoa > Chordata > Actinopteri > Esociformes > Umbridae > Dallia > Dallia pectoralis. The sequence goes on along the minus strand of CM055760.1, from coordinate 11,244,859 downwards.
TAATCATGTAATACCGGTCTCCTCCAAGGATTAAAGCTGTCTTAAGGCCGGTAAACTTCCCCAACTGAAACAATGAAAATAACATACTTGACATGTTGTGCAAACTTTTTTAGATTAATATGTTTACATACAAATGTAAAGTGACTAATATGAAAAGCCAATCCTGACCTCCTTGGTGAACTTCATGGTCTGTAGTGCCAATTCTCTGGTGGGGGTTAGAATGAGAGCCCGGGCCCCGGTCTGGGCCTGGGGGGCCTTCAGCTTCTCAAACATGGGCACCAGGAACGCTGCCGTCTTTCCACTGCCCGTCCTGGCCATAGCAACCATGTCCTTGCCATCTAGAATGACCGGGATAGTCTGGAGAGAGAATAGAGGTCTCGTCAAGACATTTAAATCTGATATGTGATCTCAGTGAAACTGTCAAGAAGCATTGGCATACCTTTCTCTGGATTGGAGTTGGGACTTTGTAGCCCTTCTTCATGACCCCTTTAAAAACTGGGTAACTGAGACCTGCAATCAGCAAAATATGTCCAGTAGTTATTATTGTAAAACTGCATTCTCATAAGATAGACAACATGTTGCATGTAAGTGAACAACTCCACAATAATGGTGTCTCAATGGAACAATAACTCAGGCTACATCGTTCACTAAAATATAATCATTTGAACAATGTTAAACTCAAGTGTTATATATATATACGGATAATGTTTAACATATCGAACTTCAGTGAATAAAAATAGATGAGGACACAGAACAACAAACTCTTGCCAGTACTCATCTGGACTGAGAGCAGTTTGTTGTGGACTCATTTAAATGTCTGACCCATGGACTGGAACCCCCCGGACTTCTTTTTCTTCTTGTTCTGAGCTCGGACCAGCTCCCTGGTGTCCGGTTCCACATCAGACAAACACTCTGATGAGGCAACAGGGAACCGGGGTAACTTCTTCCCAGCCTGAAAACACGTCCAAATACATGTTGTAAATGTCCACGTTCAGTTGAAAATACGTGTATAATAACCCCTCAGTGTTTAAACATGTTTATTTACATATATTTAGGCCTAACTGACACAGATCCCCTGGCTTGACACCCAATGATAGTTGCTAAATAATGTTACAGGAAACCAGCCAAATTCTCTGAACTCTATGACCTCCAAAATGATTAAATATTATACCCATTCAGCAGCCTAGCTACAATAGAAACACGTTGGCCATTGGCTGGTAAACTTAAACTTACATTATTAGCTGTTAAACTTACATTATTAGCTGTTAAACTAACATTATTAGCTGTTAAACTAACATTATTAGCTGTTAAACTTACATTATCGTCATCCCGAACCGCAGCAGCAACTTCGAAGTCCCCCCCGTCCGACTCGTCCGGGTCCCGGTGGCCACCGTGTCGCTTCTTCTTCGTCAGCTTCTTCTTTCTTTGTGCCATTTTGTGGTGTGTGTCTGGACCGTGTAAATGTTAAACACTGTTCAACCGTCCGAATGGGGTTACAATATTTAATATCAATAATTCAGCACCTCAACACACGACAACAACATAGCAAGCAGACATTTTAAAACACGTGTGATCCTACACGCAAGACGCGTGCGTCGGCGCATTATATGACGTCATCACGTAAATCTTTTCAAGGCCAAAACACGTCCACATACATGGAATTACAATGATGTACACTTTGATGTACACTACGATGTGCACTATGATGTGCACTATGATGTGCACTGTGATAAACACTATGATGCACACTATTATGTACACTAATATTTTGGGTTTGTAACTGACAGATCTGTTGGGTTGCCTTGGTAATTACTGTGATGTTGTCCTCTTACCTGTGGTAGATGACTGTAGACAGAATATATTATTGAGTTGATCCAGCTGAGTGCTCAATCAGGAGTTTAACATTTTATTACTTTTGGAGATTTGTTTTTCTACAGACTGGGCTAAAAATCTTAATATTATTCATATGGGTTTGGCCTTCATTAGTTTTAGGACGATGGTATTAGTGGAGTGCCCTATTGACTATTCTGTCTGATGTATTTCCAAATAGACCACCAGTCATTACTCAAAAATTGCTTTCACAGCCAGACGTTAACTCTGTTTTTCACTAACCTAATTCCTGATTTTAGTTATTTCGTGGCCTTGCATATTTACCAAATAACATCACACTAGTGATCTTGTGTGAGTGTGTCATCACTTGTTGTTGGTGTGATTTAAAAATGTGTAAATTCTACACATTTTCTCGCATTCAGTACAATAACGTAGGATGTTACCCTGTCAATATAGTCATGTATCTTGGGGTTGTGGTTTCAGTTTGTGGTGTTTTGATGCAAATTTAATATGTGAGTTAAATGCAATGACAGGAAAACATTAATACACTGCGATTAGACAAATACTTATCCGTGAAATTAGAAACACCTGGGTCAATGGAGACATCTGTGAGGTTCCTTGGCAAATCTTTAAAGGTTTCCAAATCTGGATTTTGTAAAAGATATTCCATTATTCTTTCCAAAAAATTTTGTAGGCTCTGTCAACAGCTCTACAGAAATATTCTGGTTAATAAAACACATTTAGTCATATTGTCATAAATTCTGTGGGGCAAAAAGACCAGGAAAGCAATTACATTTTTATCTTTGTTGTTATGTCTCGGAGGAAGCAGCTTTCACACTGGTTGGAAGGTGCTGTAAAAGGGCCAGGTGCCAAGTTCACATTTTTTCCCATTCTTTTGTCCTGTGATATATATATATATTTTTTATTTCTGCTGTCTGTCCATAATGTGAGTTTTTAGTTTTTTTGTCTTTAGACACATCACGTTACTGGTTTTTACACACATATAAGAGATATCACTTCTCACCCATGTGTGTACTTCTGTAGCATGTGTACATATGTACATGTGCATCAGGAATGTTGAAACTGAATTATCGATGTAGCCGGCGGTCGGAATGTTCTTCAGACTACAGTACTGTCCCTGGGTGCAGGAGAAAGTGAGCTCCAGACTGGATTCCTAGACCTTTGGTCTCACTTTAGGCTTCGTGTTGCATGATGTTATCCAGGTATGCTACATCTGCAAACAGATCTAGGAACAGCTTCCCAACACCCAGTTCTAGCTTTATGTACTGCTGTGAAAATGCAGACCTGGACCAAGATAATCATTTATAAATTCACTCACTGCCAGACCAGGTGCTCACAAACAGCTGTGCCCGACATCAAAAGACCCCATTGCAGCCCCATGGTTCTTTGGATATTTCTGCTCATTAGGGTATTCAAAGACAGAATACCCTAATCCAGGTTCTCTGTTCTCCATCTGGTAGACATGTTTGGGTTGTTTTTTTTATGGCAATGCAGTTTGACAATTAATACAGTACATCAAGTCTTGGTTGATCTAGAAGTAAAATGCCGTGTTAAATTTTCCGATGTTCAATAAGTTTACATTGTCTGTTAAAAATAAAAATAATATGTGGTATCAAATGTAAAATAGTCAAAAGTATATGAAGTATTTTTTTGCAGAGGCACTTACATCCGGTCAAAAAGTTACATTACTTTATATTCCGGCGTTAAAAGGCAGTTTTACATCAAGCCAGCAGTCTTTAATCTCACAGCTAGTGCCAGCATTAAAGCGATCATGATTGCAGATGACAAAAGCACAAGAACTGTCCCTAGAGGAGACAGACCTGAGAGGATTTCTTCCACCAGCAAAACCACATGTGAATTCCCCCGTCACCCAAACTCAATATCACCCCCTCTGTACTCAACTGTAGGCTGTATGCATTTCATATAATGTGTCCATTTTAATGTGTTATTGTATGTGATCACTATTTGACTAACGCTAACTAGCATTGCACTTTTAATACATGACACTCTATAGCCACTTTCACTTTTCATTTTCATATCCAAGATGACAGATTCCCACAATTACAGAATTGGAGCAGAATTCCCTTTTATCCATTTGCCCTTATTATTTGTATGACTGTTTGTTGCTGGTGCTGTCTGCAGTTACCAATCGCTTGCATCTTGGTCTCTCTCTCTCTCTATCTCTCTTTCTCTCTTCCCTGTTGTGAATTCTTGATGAAACTGCAATTAAAAAAGACACAACAGCCAGCTCTCTCTATTTCTGTCACCAGCACTCGGCTTCCCTAAGGGACTTAAGTGAATTTAAAGAGGCCATTGTGTGCCATTAGATAAGTCCGGAGCAGCTTGTGAGGCTAGCTTTCATTGCCATGGGACTACTGGACATCTCCCGCTCTGTCACAGCTTAATCACTCAAAGGCTCAAGCAGCTAACCAGAATACAAATGAGCAGTGATGGCTAGAGAGAAAGGGGACAGGCTGTAGAAGAGAAATAACGTGGAAATATTTGATTTTTAATATTAAGTCGTTTTGGAGGTTTACCACAATCAAATGTGGTTATCCCAGAGAGGAACACACACATAAACACACATACTTAGGTTCTATCTAGAACATTAGGATGAGGAACCGTTCCAATAGCCGTAATAGATCAAACCGTGAGTGTGAACATTTACTAGTCACACTTATATGTGTCGATACATCTCATTATGAGGGAACCAAGGTTTACAGTAAAGCCTGCCTTATCCTCAGCATTACTGGCACTAAGATAGGATTTACTGTCTAATTCTTGATTAGACAGAATTTCCTCCACAGAGTCAAAGCACAGCGAAACTCTAACAGGATAGAACCTGAGTGGACAGATTCTGAAGTATCTCAGAAGTGATGTGAGCCGATCAGGCCAACACAAATAACATTTGATAGCACCATGATTTGAAGGTATGGATTATCAATCAGGAATTTATCCCTCTCCAACGAAACGGCTTCAGACGAACTGTTCATGCAACAAGAAGGAGGTGAGCCAGGGAGAGGAATTTAAGGTGTAGAGCTGGAGTCCTCCACTGAAACACTATGCCTCCAACAGCAAATGACTTGCTGTTGCTACTCACGATATGGATGTGCAGACGGCTGAAGAAGATTCATTTATTTAGTTCACTCATCTATTTTCCTCCCCCTTCTGCCTGCTTGACTGACTGGTCTCACAATAACTCCCCCCTCAGTGAGTGAGGTTGTGTGCTGGTGTGTTTCTAGAGGAGTGTGCGGTGGAGTGTGCGGTGGAGTGTGCGGTGGAGTGTGGACACGCAGTTCAGGGCTCTGGGGAGGATCTCCACTGTTTCTTTTTCCAGTGGAATATTTCATCACAACGGTGATTGTCTGTCTTTCTTGTGTTTCTCCAAGTCTGACTATCACCTGCGCTGCATTCATGACTTCACACACCACGCTGGTCTATGGGATGAGATTTACGTTGATATCTGCTTTCTTCATCACACAGGGTGAGTATTTATATACGGTCAGGAGTGTAGCTTACTTTATAGCTTTATATAAATTCGATATAGGATGGTTTGTGTGTGTGTGTGTGTGTGTGTGTGTGTAAAATAATTATTGGCAACCATATGGTGAACAATTATATTTCCTTTCTGTTTCCATCTATTAACCTAACAACGGTACTGTTACCAAAGGTGTAGAAAATAAATGACTGATACTATTGACTTTTTTTTTCAATCTGCACAATGTCTTTGTCTTGCCACAAAAACATTCCCTGAAGTTAATATTCCTTTCACTCTCACAGGGAGTCTAAAACACACACATTAATCCATTTCTGAATGGAACTGAGACTCAGATGACAGGTTAATTATTCATGTTTATAGGTGCATCAACTCAATGATGTTGACGACATACTAGACATACATTTACATCACAAGCATCCACATATCTCAGGGGTTTTTTCTCCGTTCACACAAAACCCAAGTTGTAACTAAAATTATTTCATTTTTCAACCAGGTAATTTTATACAGAGCATTACTTACAGGTCAGTGCCTTTCCAGGAATATAGTTTGAGAGCCACGGAGAAAAGAGCAAAATTTGATATAATGTTGAATTAATAAAACTATCCAGTATATATTTTATTAAAAAGTACTAATGTAATGCATATGCGTGCAATGGTAAAATGCTGTCATACATGACAGAAGTTGTTTTACTTCATCAGCCTGTTGAAATGGTGTGACTGTATATTATCTGAATGAAGCAATGTGTTTGAAGGTAGCATGTATGAGGACGTGCAGTCAGACAGTGGGATGTATGAGGACGTGCAGTCAGGCAGTGGGATGTATGAGGGCGTGCAGTCAGGCAGTGGGATGTATGAGGACGTGCAGTCAGACAGTGGGATGTATGAGGACGTGCAGTCAGACATTGGGATGTATGAGGGCGTGCAGTCGGGCAGTGGGATGTATGAGGACGTGCAGTCAGACAGTGGGATGTATGAGGGCGTGCAGTCAGGCAGTGGGATGTATGAGGACGTGCAGTCAGACAGTGGGATGTATGAGGGCGTGCAGTCAGGCAGTGGGATGTATGAGGACGTGCAGTCAGACAGTGGGATGTATGAGGGCGTGCAGTCAGACAGTGGGATGTATGAGGGCGTGCAGTCAGGCAGTGGGATGTATGAGGACGTGCAGTCAGACATTGGGATGTATGAGGGCGTGCAGTCGGGCAGTGGGATGTATGAGGACGTGCAGTCAGACAGTGGGATGTATGAGGGCGTGCAGTCAGGCAGTGGGATGTATGAGGACGTGCAGTCAGACAGTGGGATGTATGAGGGCGTGCAGTCAGGCAGTGGGATGTATGAGGACGTGCAGTCAGACAGTGGGATGTATGAGGGCGTGCAGTCAGACAGTGGGATGTATGAGGGCGTGCAGTCAGGCAGTGGGATGTATGAGGACGTGCAGTCAGGCAGTGGGATGTATGAGGATGTGCAGTCAGACAGTGGGATGTATGAGGGCGTGCAGTCAGGCAGTGGGATGTATGAGGACGTGCAGTCAGACAGTGGGATGTATGAGGACGTGCAGTCAGACATTGGGATGTATGAGGGCGTGCAGTCAGACAGTGGGATGTATGAGGACGTGCAGTCAGACAGTGGGATGTATGAGGGCGTGCAGTCAGGCAGTGGGATGTATGAGGACGTGCAGTCAGACAGTGGGATGTATGAGGGCGTGCAGTCAGACAGCGGGATGTATGAGGGCGTGCAGTCAGACAGTGGGATGTATGAGGACGTTCTCTTCACTAGTTTAATGTTGCATGTTCCTTGATCCCTGGCATGTGTTTTCTGTCGTTCCTAAGGATTTACGTTGATTTCAGCAGATTTCTAAAGTGATTTGTGTAAGAGCATTTGGAGGAGATTAGTTGCCTCCTGAAAGCTACATGAGAGCTTTCGGTTGGCTATTTAACAGAGGCAGAGAAGCATCACCTCATGGGTCTTACTGGTCTTACTGGTCCGGCTCTGAGCAGAACTAGACAAGTAGGTGGTGCTAAACAGGGTTCTGCTGTCATGCAGAAGCTGTTCCTCCACCTTGTGCTTTATAAGACTGTGTAGGTCAGATACAGAAGCACAAGGGGTCCCTAACATGAACAATCCTTTAGAACGAATTCATTTATACCGCTAAGCTGCACAACACTTACTGCACTTGAAAGTAACAAAATCCATTTATGAGTTGGGACTAAAGGAAAGGGAGGACCTGACCTTGTGAACTCAGTGGGTTAGTGATTAGAAGACATGATCCATGTCTGGGGTTTTTCTGAAATCTTCTTAGTAATTCTTTCTTTGGTGTCCATTATTAATCTTTTTGTTTTCATAGCTAACCCATAGAAACAGAATATCAAAACCGGTCAGATTTGAACTTGGAGCTAACGTCTTGTAGTTTCCCATGGTCATAAGCAAAGAGATGCTATGGGTGTCTATTTCTACAACTCTATGACCCAAAGGACAAGGCTTTAACCTATTGAGTGCAAGCATAACAAACCAGACAGACAGCTCTGAATAAAGAATAGGCTATTATGAATCAGTCACGCTTATTATGAGCAATCCTGATATCTACAAGTTCACACTCACAGGAGTACATATCTACAAGTTCACACTAATAGGAGTATATATCTACCAGTTCACACTAACAGGAGTACATATCTACCAGTTCACACTAACAGGAGTACATATCTACAAGTTCACACTCACAGGAGTACATATCTACCAGTTCACACTAACAGGAGTACATATCTACCAGTTCACACTCACAGGAGTACATATCTACCAGTTCACACTAACAGGAGTACATATCTACCAGTTCACACTAACAGGAGTACATATCTACCAGTTCACACTAACAGGAGTACATATCTACCAGTTCACACTAACAGGAGTACATATCTACCAGTTCACACTAACAGGAGTACATATCTACCAGTTCACACTAACAGGAGTACATATCTACCAGTTCACACTAACAGGAGTACATATCTACCAGTTCACACTAACAGGAGTACATATCTACCAGTTCACACTCACAGGGGTACATATCTACCAGTTCACACTAACAGGAGTACATGTCTACCAGTTCACACTAACAGGAGTACATATCTACCAGTTCACACTCACAGGAGTACATATCTACCAGTTCACACTAACAGGAGTACATATCTACAAGTTCACACTAATAGGAGTATATATCTACCAGTTCACACTAACAGGAGTACATATCTACCAGTTCACACTAACAGGAGTACATATCTACAAGTTCGCACTAACAGGAGTACATATCTACAAGTTCGCACTAACAGAAGTACATATCTACCAGTTCACATTCACAGGAGTACATATCTACCAGTTCACACTAACAGGAGTACATATCTACCAGTTCACACTCACAGGAGTACATATCTACAAGTTCACACTAATAGGAGTATATATCTACCAGTTCACACTAACAGGAGTACATTTCTACCAGTTCACACTAACAGGAGTACATATCTACAAGTTCGCACTAACAGGAGTACATATCTACAAGTTCGCACTAACAGGAGTACATATCTACCAGTTCACACTCACAGGAGTACATATCTACCAGTTCACACTAACAGGAGTACATATCTACCAGTTCACACTCACAGGAGTACATATCTACAAGTTCACACTAATAGGAGTATATATCTACCAGTTCACACTAACAGGAGTACATATCTACCAGTTCACACTAACAGGAGTACATATCTACCAGTTCACACTAACAGGAGTACATATCTACCAGTTCACACTAACAGGAGTACATATCTACCAGTTCACACTCACAGGAGTACATATGTGTCTACATTTTCTTCTCTAGTTAATGGGCTCCAGTGTTTTGGATGCAACATCGTCCAAGGCCAGAAGTATGTGGACATTGGCTGCTCCAACCCAGAGGTCATCACTTGCACCCACTCACACAGAGGCTTCAAACATCGTTTCTGCATCAAGACAGAGAGCAGTGAGTCATTTTATGTTAATGAACGAATGACTATAATGTTAATGAACGGTTGACTAATGATAATGAACGGATGACTAATGATAATGAACGGATGACTATAATGATAATGAACGGATGACTAATGATAATGAACGGATGACTAATGATAATGAACGGATGACTATAATGATAATAAACGGATGTCGGATGACTCTCTCAATTAATGTATGCCTTCATCTCTTCTATTAATGTCCAACACCTTTCCTCTCAGTCTGTTAATTCGTTAACCTGTGTGAACCTGTGTTTTAATACCTATGAACAGAATGACACTGTTTAGTTATATAATTAAATTATTATTTTGATAAAAAGATTCCATGGCATCTTATTACTTAAATACAACAAATGCTTTATTCTACCAAACGTGTAAAGAACAGTCATTCACATTGATAATCCAAATGACTTCCATACATAATATATATAATATACAGCATATGTCATCCAGTTTTATAACAGCATCACTATCTGCGTTTCATTGACTAATGATAAAATACATATAAATGCGAACCTGTCGTCTTTTGCTTCTTCACGCTCATTCCCGCTGACTCCACTATCTACATGTCATTCTTACCTGACTCAGACTTCTGTCTTTCTGTCATTTCAGCGGCCCTGGGGATTGTCCTGACCAGTGGATGTGCCACATCAAGACATTGCCAGCAACAAGAGCTACCTGGAGTGCGTATCCACTGCTGCTCCTCAGACCTGTGTAATAGCCTCCCCTGCTGGCGAGCAGGCACACTGCATTACATCTGTGCTCTGTCTATCCTACTGCTGCTGAGGTTGTGGTTGTGATCAGAGATGCACTTGAACAGGGACACGACAAGCCGTCAAATACTCGAGTGGAATACAGAATAAATTATCTACAACTGACACTCATGTCTCCTGTCTGCTCCACATGTCTAATGGGTCTGAGGCTAAAAGATGAGAGCAATATGTGCAATAGTGGCTTTGTGACATGACTTTGTGCTGGTTTCTAAAGTTCAATGTTAGAAACAAAGTCCAGTGTTTTTGTCATAAGTTATTGTAATTGTGCTTTCATGCAGTCATTGATTAGTTTAGGAAGTTGGCTAAATTACAGCTGTGCAAATATGTAATTTCTCAATAAGTAGGCCTACCCACATTCTGACTTTAGGGTTTACTAATTAAAGGATGCAGTTTCCTGTTAAATATTCTGTGAATCTGGGTCATGTTCGTTCAGGCTTGAATCCCACATAATTCAGCACAATGAAGTTCAGCACAAGCTGTATTTTTTTGTATTTTGTTTTGTTAACTATTTTCTTATAATTATCTGATTCAAGCTTGGTTTGGAGATGCATGTTGCATGTGAACAAATAATGTTCAGTGAAAGTATGTCATACATGTATGTTAAATATGTATTAAAGTGAAAGACAGTATTATTTATTCTATAGCGCATACATATAGATGTTATTCATTGGTGTAATCGTTGTATGACATTTGGCTTCAACATATATTAGGCCTCAAATATTTTTCAGTGAAAGTTGTGCTTTCCGGCACACAATATTATCTGAAATAGCCTACAGACAACAATATAGCCTTTTCAAATAAATATTTAGCATGACAGTGCCCTTTTAGCATTCAGTGTTGAAAATGATCGGACTGCATCTGTTGTATTTAGTCAACTGAGAACTGTAATAAATTCCAGTAAGTAATTGAGTCATTAATCCACCACATTCCCCATCAATGTAATACAAAAAGTGGAAATCGTGTCTTTGGATCCATACACCATATAAAGTGCAAGCAGTTTGGCCTGGGAAGAATATGACGTGATTGGCACGTTGTCTTTAAAATCTGCCTCGACAAATAGCAATGTGTCCACCAGAGTTATGGCAACCAAAATATGGGGGAATAATTTGTGTGAACTTTCTACTGAAAATACAAATACATAAATAAACAAAATATACAATCAGTGACAGACACTATTTTGTGAATTAATATCAGATAATCAGACAAGCAGTATATGTTTAATTGCAAATGTGTTTTTACCTAACGTTTGTCATCATATTATTTGATACTGAACACTCCCGTGTTTTGACCTAACGTTTGTCATCATATTATTTGATGTAATGAACACTCCCGTGTTTTGACCTAACGTTTGTCATCATATTATTTGATGTAATGAACACTCCCGTGTTTTTACCTAACGTTTGTCATCATATTATTTGTTGTGATGAAATGAACACTCCCGTGTTTTGACCTTCTGATGCACCACGTCATCCATCTGACGTCATCAACAGGGACCAGATCATCTCTGCACCAACCGATACACTCCTATCAGATTTCACCGCACACACAAAACCAAATGCGTTTATTTAATTTCCCTTCCAATAATACTTAAATGAATAAGGGCCATCTATATTAGAGTCATATTGCATCTAGTGTCGGTGTAAACAGTCTAGTATCATATGAGCCTTGCCCTTTGTCCCAGCCCATCATATAGAGGAAACCCTGTGGTCGGTGCCAGCAGACATCTTGGATATAAGCAGTCACGGCTGATCCTTCTGAAGAGCTCTAGGCGTAAAACAGACAACTCCAGGTAAGAACATATATGTGCTCGTATTGACATATAACACGTTTATTAAACTGCAGACAAGTTGTCTTACAAATCACTAACACGTTAATGTTGCTGTCCGTTAGCTAGCTACTAGTGCTACGCTAAGCTACTGAGTTAGCTGTCAGTGTTGAGCCTGCACTAGCTTGGAGCCAGTGGCACTGCACTAGCTGGGAGCCAGTGGCACTGTACTAGCTGGGAGCCAGTGGCACTGTACTAGCTGGGAGCCAGTGGCACTGTACTAGCTGGGAGCCAGTGGCACTGTACTAGCTGGGAGCCAGTGGCACTGTAGTAGCTGGGAGCCAGTGGCACTGTAGTAGCTGGGAGCCAGTGGCACTGTACTAGCTGGGAGCCAGTGGCACTGCACTAGCTGGGAGCCAGTGGCACTGTACTAGCTGGGAGCCAGTGGCACTGTACTAGCTGGGAGCCAGTGGCACTGTAGTAGCTGGGAGCCAGTGGCACTGTAGTAGCTGGGAGCCAGTGGCACTGTAGTAGCTGGGAGCCAGTGGCACTGTAGTAGCTGGGAGCCAGTGGCACTGTAGTAGCTGGGAGCCAGTGGCACTGTACTAGCTGGGAGCCAGTGGCACTGTAGTAGCTGGGAGCCAGTGGCACTGTACTAGCTGGGAGCCAGTGGCACTGTAGTAGCTGGGAGCCAGTGGCACTGTACTAGCTGGGAGCCAGTGGCACTGTAGTAGCTGGGAGCCAGTGGCACTGCACTAGCTGGGAGCCAGTGGCACTGTACTAGCTGGGAGCCAGTGGCACTGTACTAGCTGGGAGCCAGTGGCACTGTACTAGCTGGGAGCCAGTGGCACTGTACTAGCTGGGAGCCAGTGGCACTGTACTAGCTGGGAGCCAGTGGCACTGTAGTAGCTGGGAGCCAGTGGCACTATACTAGCTGGGAGCCAGTGGCACTGTAGTAGCTGGGAGCCAGTGGCACTGTAGTAGCTGGGAGCCAGTGGCACTGTAGTAGCTGGGAGCCAGTGGCACTGTACTAGCTGGGAGCCAGTGGCACTGTAGTAGCTGGGAGCCAGTGGCACTGTACTAGCTGGGAGCCAGTGGCACTGTACTAGCTGGGAGCCAGTGGCACTGTAGTAGCTGGGAGCCAGTGGCACTGTAGTAGCTGGGAGCCAGTGGCACTGTAGTAGCTGGGAGCCAGTGGCACTGTAGTAGCTGGGAGCCAGTGGCACTGTAGTAGCTGGGAGCCAGTGGCACTGTAGTAGCTGGGAGCCAGTGGCACTGTAGTAGCTGGGAGCCAGTGGCACTGTACTAGCTGGGAGCCAGTGGCATTGTAGTAGCTTGGAGCCAGTGGCACTGTAGTAGCTGGGAGCCAGTGGCACTGTACTAGCTGGGAGCCAGTGGCACTGTAGTAGCTGGGAGCCAGTGGCACTGTAGTAGCTGGGAGCCAGTGGCACTGTACTAGCTGGGAGCCAGTGGCACTGTAGTAGCTGGGAGCCAGTGGCACTGTAGTAGCTGGGAGCCAGTGGCACTGTAGTATTCGTATATATTGATATAATGCTGTAAGATAACCAGCTAGAAGATTAACATAACATGTGTTTATAATATTATTATGCTGTAAAATAACCAGCTAGCAGATTAACATAGTATGTGTTTATAATGTTATTATGCTGTAAAATAACCAGCTAGCAGATTAACATAGCATGTGTTTATATTGATATAATGCTGTAAGCTAACCAGCTAGCACAGTCTGGGCCCGGTGTTTAGCCGGACATGACATCGATTCAGCCAGTTAGCTAAAGTTACGGTAACTGTTTTGTGTGTAACTACAGCTGCATCTCTGTCCCACTTTTGAAAATATACATGTATTCTAGTTTACATCCCACCTGAACAATAAGCACAGAGATGCAGCTGTGGGTGAAGAGACCAAGTGATTATGTCGATGATGCCATCGTTTCTTTTGATAGCATCTCTGCTACGGCAGTGTCTGGTTTTGGTACCCGTAACATTAGCATCAGCTAGCCAGACGTCTTAGTCTGTCTGACAGGCTTCAGTTTACAGTGATTCTGGTTATGCTAGATGTCACAAGGTACTGTACAAACCAGAGGTGTCTAGTGTAGTTCAATTGGATCGGTACATTTAGAAATAATACCTAAACGAACAACCGTTCTCTTTACAAACATAGAATTCGCGGTGCAGAACACAGTTTTCAGAAATGCATACCATGTTATGAAAATTATGATTTGGCTAGACAAAAGTCTAATGAGCAGTGAATGTGTTATACAAATAAAAAGTATGTTAAGGTACATTATACGTGTGTTTTGACAAAACATTTGGGGAAGACATTGGCAGACAGATGATCAAAACCTTTTTCCACCACCACTGGCTCACCGGCTCACCTGCTTACCAATGTGGGTTCAATCTTCGGCCTGTTGCTTGATGACGTTGTGTGACATCGTGCAATGTGTGACATCTAATGCTAATTACTACGCTGTCTTACTGACGTCACTCTGAAATGATTCTTCTTGACAGCCATTTGTCAGCTGGCAAAACCATCATGGCTCAAACCTAGGCTGTAGTGGCCAGCTTTGTGCGATGAAATTGATCATCAGGGTCCCATTTGACAATACTTTTAGCTGCTAGTCAGGAAATGGAGACGTTAAGCAGAGCGATCCAAGGCTAATTGTTGTTTCAGAAACTTAACCATACACTGCATATTTCTGTATCAATTAAGAGATTGGAACCAAAACCAATAACCTTCAACTTTTCTTAAAAAAAATCAAGCATGTCTATGGACTAGATATGGCTTTCTTTTCAAAACATCAAAACTGTTATTATATGTATAACTTTATGTTAACAAAACCAAATAACTTGTCGTTATATGTCATTTTATACATGTGATCGAGAATAGATGTGTCTCAGTAGATGCTCTACCAATGCATAGTATTCATTTATTATACTATAACATTTAAAGCTGCACAATAAATTTAATTGCAAATATAGGAATGTGCGAACATCTGCAATTTCCAGTTGAAAAATGTGAATGACAGATTTTTCTATGAACAGAATGTATTCAATGTGTTCTCTTGAAAATGCCTCGGGCTATGGTGTAAAATAGGCAAGGGTAGAAAGAAAGAAAAATGCGAAGACCAAACTCTAAATGTAAAACTCTGGGCAAAAGGGACACTTCTCTTTTATTACCTACTGTTAATCTCCATGTGCTTTGGTAAAATTTGAGTGCTCAGCTCCTACTTCAACTGATGAACAGTACAGAGTACTGTGATATATATTTCATATTTACCATAAGGATTGTTTCATAATTGGGTATTTAATAAGATTTTTTTTTTTACGGTGTATTATAATGTAATACAATTAACACCTTATGTAGGTGTGTTCGTGAGTATGACATCACAAAGGCACAGTAACTGTGGATAACAGACCAGCATTAATTTAGTATGGTATTTTTTTATACAATGAGTCAGAGAAGACCAGAAGTCCAGAAGGATCTGTGTGTAACACTGATTACATATCTAACAACAGGATGTGATAAGTGATGACCGCTGTGTTTTATGAATGATTGTGAGCTTATGGGGTTGTGCTGAATCTGCAGTCTAGTCACAAGCCTCTCTTAGTTGCTCTCTGAGTAGTCCTCAGTTTTCCCTTATGAAAAAAATCCCAGAAAGATCCCAGCCAGCGTTGGTGTGTCAAATAGACCTCTGACATTTGTATTGTGGTTCAACTCTCCCTGTTGAGTTCTCGAGCCACCACATGACCGGGTCATGTGACTAGAGGCAGACGATCATGCGCTCAGAAAGAAAACTGAGTGACCAGGTTAAACAGTTGTGGAGTAACAAACTGTCCTACTAAACAGAGTGACCAGGTTAAACAGTAGTGGAGTTACAAACTGTCCTACTAAACAGAGTGACCAGGTTAAACAGTAGTGGAGTTACAAACTGTCCTACTAAACAGAGTGACCAGGTTAAACAGTAGTGGAGTTACAAACTGTCCTACTAAACAGAGTGACCAGGTTAAACAGTAGTGATGTTACAAACTGTCCTACTAAACAGAGTGACCATTAAACAGTAGTGGAGTTACAAACTGTCCTACTAAACAGAGTGACCAGGTTGGAGGTCTGGAAACTTCTCTCTGAAACTTCTCTAACCCTGTTCTCTTTCATTCAGAGCCACGATGGCCACTGCACCCTACAACTACTCGTACATATTCAAATACATAATTATAGGTAAGTTATCTGACTGGTGTGTGTGTTTGGTCACTGTTGTATGTGGGTCACCAAATAGCTGTTAGAATTTAACTAAAATTAGAACCAAATCCCAGCCCCCTTGTGAGGTCATGTGGTCAGTAAATACCTCAAATTGCACAGGCAGCAAATCTCAGCACATTTCATTGCTAGTTTTACCATGGTAACATGTTTAGAAGAGCAGTTCTGAGATTCTGAGGACTGTGAGGGTGATATATTTGCCATATTGTCCAGTCCCTGGTGCCTTATTGCCTACATGTTATACAAAAAACCACCCGTTTGTAACACATTATATTGGGGTCAGCCTAATTAAAGATATTGTCTGTCCTGGTGGAACCCTTCTCCCAAATAACAGTTCTAACACTTCCCTTTTCAAAGAGCATATTTAATAAGCTTGGGGTTGCACACTCTCACTAGGCTGTCCAGAACTGGTGATCATTATGTTAATGATGGAATATGAGCCATTACTTTTCTCCCATTTTCTCCATAGGGGACATGGGGGTGGGGAAGTCATGTTTGCTTCACCAGTTTACAGAGAAGAAATGTAAGTACACCCTTGGCTCCACACTAACTCACATGTCCACGAACAGACAAGAAGCTCCACCATTGAGTATTTCGAACAATAAGGCTTTTAACTGGTGCTGATGGCAGTTCTAGGAACAGAATGTGCAGTTGCTCTGTTGCTCACTCATGTTTCTGTTAACACATCCTGCATAGCTCATCCACAGTCTCTCATCCACAGTCTCTCATCCACAGTCTCTCATCCACAGTCTCTCATCCACAGTCTCTCATCCACAGTCTCTCATCCTCACACAGAAGTGGCTTATAGACCAGCTTCTGTACAAGCAGCTGCTGTATCAATGCTAAATAGCATATTTGAGGACATCATGTTAATATTGAAGTGTAGGTGGTAAAACTCAACTCTGCCAGTCTGAAATTGATACTCAGCCCACCTGCTCTATTTGTTGTCTCAGAATCGTCGTGACAATGCCCATGTCTAATTGCATGGATATCCCTTTGTGTGGGATTTAGTAGAGATATGTGTATGTTATATAGTGTATATTAGTGTGGGTCTCAGTTTACCAATGCTGTGCCAATGGAAGGTTCCTCTGTAGAGTAGAAACAGCATGAGAATGAGGGGGGGTAGATCCAGAGACATTGGATGAATCAGTGTGGAGGAGGACTGACTAGTTAGGGCAAAATGCCTTAGTGGGGGCAAAATGCCTTAGTGGGGGGCAAAATGCCTTAGTGGGGGGGCAAAATGCCTTAGTGGGGGGCAAAATGCCTTAGTGGGGGGCAAAATGCCTTAGTGGGGGGCATAATGCCTTAGTGGGGGGCATAATGCCTTAGTGGGGGGCAAAATGCCTTAGTGGGGGGCAAAATGCCTTAGTGGGGGGCAAAATGCCTTAGTGGGGGGGGGCAAAATGCCTTAGTGGGGGGCATAATGCCTTAGTGGGGGGGGCATAATGCCTTAGTGGGGGGGCAAAATGCCTTAGTGGGGGGCAAAATGCCTTAGTGGGGGGGCATAATGCCTTAGTGGGGGGGCATAATGCCTTAGTGGGGGGGCATAATGCCTTAGTGGGGGGCATAATGCCTTAGTGGGGGGGCATAATGCCTTAGTGGGGGCATAATGCCTTAGTGGGGGGCATAATGCCTTAGTGGGGGGCATAATGCCTTAGTGGGGGGGCATAATGCCTTAGTGGGGGGGGCATAATGCCTTAGTGGGGGGGGGCATAATGCCTTAGTGGGGGGGGGGCATAATGCCAGAGGAGACGAGTGGGGCTGTTTGGTTTTAGTTTATTATTAGTTATTTGCGATGAGGAGAGATGTTCCCTTGGATTCACTCCAGCTGTTGTAATGAAACATTGTTCTCCAGTCATGGCAGACTGTCCCCACACGATCGGTGTGGAGTTTGGCACCCGGATAATTGAGGTGAGCGGCCAGAAGATCAAGCTGCAGATCTGGGACACGGCCGGCCAGGAGCGCTTCAGGGCCGTCACACGCAGCTACTACAGAGGGGCCGCTGGAGCCCTGATGGTCTATGACATTACCAGGTACACACAGTCTGTCAGGCTCTAACTGGTATTACTAGAGGGGTCCTGCTGGTCTATGACATTACCAGGTACACACAGTCTGTCAGGCTCTAACTGGTATTACTAGAGGGGTCCTGCTGGTCTATGACATTACCAGGTACACACAGTCTGTCCGGCTCTAACTGGTATTACTACAGAGGGGTCCTGCTTGTCTATGACCAAGGAGATTCATAATGCCAGCTGCCTAACATTCAGCAGAGCTTCCTATTCAGATACTTCTGGCTGCTTTTCTGTGGTACAGATGATCCTCTTCACTAATCACAGTGATTGGTTGTATGCCTGTTCCCTAGCAACCTTTTAGTGCTGCATATTGACACCACGTTGTCAGACTGTAAGAACAGATATCAGAGCTGATAGAAAATCAGTAGACAAAATGTCAGTGCAGCTCCTTAAATCCCACATAGGATGTAGCACACTGCGTTTGGTCTCTGTATGTCGCCACGGTAACTTAATCGTGCGTGTGGTGTGTGTGTGGTGTGTGTGTGTGGTCCACAGGAGAAGCACATACAACCACCTCAGTAGCTGGCTGACTGATGCCAGAAACCTCACTAACCCCAATACTGTAAGTATGGTTTCATCTGTTCCTCACTGTCTCTCTGTCACAGTGTGTGTTTGTCTGTCTGTCTGTAAAAAACTACCAAAAGGTATCAGGTGACACATAATGACATGAGCAAATTGAATCACACCTACCTGATGATGGATTCATGTTTGGTACCTGGAGAATTAACGACCTGTTGTCTCCACAGGTCATAATCCTCATAGGAAACAAAGCAGACCTGGAAGCCCAGAGGGATGTCACATATGAGGAGGCCAAACAGTTTGCTGAGGAGAACGGTGAGACAGAACACCGTCACGTGTGTGACAGAACACCGTCGCGTGTGTGACAGAACACAGTCGCGTGTGAGACAGAACACCGTCATCACGGGTGTGAGTAAATATAGTGTCAGGACTCTGACTTTCTTGTGTCATTTCCTTTTCTAACAGGTCTATTATTCCTGGAGGCCAGTGCAAAAACGTAAGTTTACAAACCTGTTCAAAATGTGCTGAAACGCTCAGATATTTCTCTGTGCGATTGTCTGACTGACTGTTTTTATGACTGACTGTGTTCCCTCTGTCCAGGGGTGAGAATGTAGAAGATGCCTTCCTGGAGGCGGCCAAGAAGATTTACCAGAACATCCAAGACGGGAGTCTGGATCTGAACGCTGCAGAGTCTGGTGTCCAACACAAGCCCTCCGCGCCACAGGGGGGCAGGCTAACCAGTGAACCACAACCCCAGAGGGAAGGCTGTGGCTGCTAATAACCAACCTTTGTCCTCCATCCACAATGTGTCTGTTTTTCTCTCCTCGTTCTCCCTCCATCAACCCGCCCCGGCCCTCCACTAGGGCTGAGTGTGAGCTCCTGGTTGAGGGAGGATGTAGGGAGGTGCTGGTGGGACCGGGCGGGGTTATAGTGTGTACATCCTGCAGACATTCACTCTTATTCTTTCTCTTCATTTCAGTCCTCCTCTTCTACATGGTCACTTTTGATTCCCACTGCTGATTCCCACTCCAGTTCTTGTAGTTCAGTTCATCCTGGGATCACACACACATCTGGGATCACACACACACATCTGGGATCACACACACACATCTGGGATCACACACACACATCTGGGATCACACACACACATCTGGGATCACACACACACACACACACATCTGGGATCACACACACACACATCTGGGGTCACACACACACACATCTGGGATCACACACACACACATCTGGGATCACACACACACACATCTGGGATCACACACACACACATCTGGGATCACACACACACACACATCTGGGATCACACACACACACACACACACATCTGGGATCACACACACACACACACATCTGGGATCACACACACACACACACATCTGGGATCACACACACACACACACATCTGGGATCACACACACACACACATCTGGGATCACACACACACACACATCTGGGATCACACACACACACACATCTGGGATCACACACACACACATATCTGGGATCACACACACACACATATCTGGGATCACACACACACACACACATCTGGGATCACACACACATCTGGGATCACACACACACATTGACATGTATAAAGACCATTGCTTGTCAAACCAGAAGAAATGCTTTTTAACCTTTTTTATTGCTTCAACTAAATCAACACCCATCAAGTTTCATCTAAAGTATAATCCTCTCTGACGTTGATCTGTCCAGACATCTCTCCCATATCACCCATGCATGGTTTAACAGTCTAGGGCTATTTTAATTAAATTAAAGATATTCAACTAAAATTACATTTCTATTATCCTAACGGTACCTTGATGGTTTAACACTTTCCATTCGAGGAGGTTAGTTGAAACAATAATGTTATGTCTGCTCTAACCCTGGTCCTCATTGTTGTGGCGGGCGTGTGGCTTGGTCCAGTGTCGTGGTAAAGCTCTAATGGCTGACAGTCATGTGGTAAAGCTCTAATGGCTGACAGTCATGTGGTAAAGCTCTAATGGCTGACAGTCATGTGGTAAAGCTCTAATGGCTGACAGTCATGCGGTAAAGCTCTAATGGCTGACAGTAATGCGGTAAAGCTCTAATGGCTGACAGTAATGCGGTAAAGCTCTAATGGCTGACAGTAATGCGGTAAAGCTCTAATGGCTGACAGTAATGCGGTAAAGCTCTAATGGCTGACAGTCATGCGGTAAAGCTCTAATGGCTGACAGTCATGCGGTAACGCTCTAATGGCTGACAGTCATGCGGTAAAGCTCTAATGGCTGACAGTCATGCGGTAAAGCTCTAATGGCTGACAGTCATGCGGTAAAGCTCTAATGGCTGACAGTCATGTGGTAAAGCTCTAATGGCTGAAAGAGGTCAATGAGGGTGTTCTATTGTTCACCTCAGTGCAGCAACTCTAGTCAAGTAGAGAGAGACACTTTAAAGCCCCAGAGACCTGGACTTTCCCAGAAACCCGGCACTTCCTTTCTTTTCGATTTTGCTGTAAAGGCTCTGGGGGTCGTCCTGTGTGTGTGTGTGTGGCAGGAATCCTTTATGGGAGGGATTCTTTCAAATGATTCATTGCACGAACCCCCCCTCCCACCAGTCCCGGACCATATCCGTACAATTTCTGTCATTACAAATGTCTTCTTTGTCTTTTGTTGCCTTATTGTTATAATGAATGTGAATATTATTGTTTAATCTTTTCTTTGCTGCACTTACTTTACATACTGCTGTTGGACTACGTTATGGTGTCAAATAAACAAAATGTTTTACAATCTGTTTCTTTTTTTGTGTAGAACATGGGAACTGGTGTAAGACAGGGGTGCAGGTAACAAGCCGTTGGAAATACTGGTAGAGACAAGAAACTGTTGAGACAAGGAATTCAACGCTACAATCTGTTCTCCCCACAGGGCGGTAGAGGAACAGCTACAATCTGTTCTCCCCACAGGGCGGTAGAGGAACAGCTACAATCTGTTCTCCCCACAGGGCGGTAGAGGAACAGCTACAATCTGTTCTCCCCACAGGGCGGTAGAGGAACAGCTACAATCTGTTCTCCCCACAGGGCGGTAGAGGAACAGCTACAATCTGTTCTCCCCACAGGGCGGTAGAGGAACAGCTACAATCTGTTCTCCCCACAGGGCGGTAGAGGAACAGCTACAATCTGTTCTCCCCACAGGGCGGTAGAGGAACAGCTACAATCTGTTCTCTCTTTGGGTACTCTTGTGTGTTCGGTCTGACATTTGTTGCTTTGTCGGTCCACAAGTTTTAAAACATACAAATGTGTATTCGTTTCGAAGGAGCTATGCTAACAAAGTGTATATGATTTTAAGAATATTATTTCGATTTTAATAATAATAAAATGCTCTAGCCAGAAATGTTGTTTGTTTGCATACTTTGTATGTTTGTGTTATTGTCTGTATATTTGCATACTTGGTCAATATTGTGCTTGTTAAAGTACTGTAACCAGCGGCCCCTCTAGCATAACCAGCGGCCCCTCTAGCGTAACCAGCGCCCCCTCTAGCGTAACCAGCGCCCCCTCTAGCGTAACCAGCGCCCCCTCTAGCGTAACCAGCGCCCCCTCTAGCGTAACCAGCGCCCCCTCTAGCGTAACCAGCGCCCCCTCTAGCGTAACCAGCGCCCCCTCTAGCGTAACCAGCGCCCTCAAATCAGGTTCTGAAGAGGGTCTGGTTTTGGACTCCTGGTCACATTGTTCAGATTACATCCAAATGCCCGGGGCAGTGATGGGGACATTGCCCTCCATTGGATGGTCATTAAGGATCCCACTGATAGAAGGGTGATACCCTCTGTTCTGGCATTTCCAAACATGGACACTTAATGTCTGTAATTACATTTTTTCTAAAGTTATTATGCATAAGTGCATCAGCTACATTAATAAATGTTAGAAATAAAAAGACTGATCTGGTCGGTTTCAAGTAGCAAAACTGCTTTGTATTTTAATGCAACAAATTGCACCATGGTTACACAGAGGAACAAAGAAAGAAAATATGTATTTACAAAGAAAAAAAATTGTGAAATTGGTGAGATGGCTCGGATAAAGTAGAAAATAGTGGCATGATTTTATGAGGGGATCGGTAAAACGATTGAACAGATTCAACATGGAACAGGACCATGTTAAAATAAAGGCAGCTTGTAGATCCTCAAGTCCCAGGTGAAGACCGAGTTGGATATCGCAGTCAGAAGGCAAACGTGTGGAACAGCACAAACAAATCGACATTTCAACGCAAGTTGAAATAACACTACAAATTCTCAGTCACACCTCGACTACACAGTAGAATATCATTGGTTTGGCATTAACTCCTATATTCAACAATGGTCAGTTTCTCGCTGTATATCTGGTAATATCTGATAGGACAAAGCACATGAGAAGAACATAGGAGCTCAATGGGAGCTCTGTGCTGGTAATCCAATCACAGGTGGGTTTAGCTAGGTTTGTGGGCGGGGCCTCTCATGCATCATAAAACGGTCATTCAAGCAAAAGACGGAAGATGGAAAGAGCATTTCAATTAGTTCAGAGTTCCTGGTCCCTCTCCAGTAAGTCCTGGAGACAGTAGTGTTTAGTGTGGAATATGATCAGTCTGTGATATGTCCAATGAAGACACATTTTATGGTCCACAGCTACAAGTATTTGTAAGGCCACATGTCCGTTTTAGGTATCAGAGAATATGACTTGGATACTTATACCAATAGTGTTTTAAAGGCCCAATTTAGATCTTCAGCAGATACGTTCCCATATGGTCTTTCCTCCCACTCTGCTACTAGCACCCATTCAAACCTAATACTAACCCAACTTTCGCCGTTCATCATCACGTTAAACACTGGCGCCACGTTAAACACTGGCGCCATGTTAAACACAGGCCCAATGACATCATTATTTAATAAAAAACAAGGCAGGGTCCTCAAAATGATTGATGAAACAGGCACATAATATAGAACAGGGGCATTTGCTCTCCAGTTAAACTTGCATTCATATTTAAGGATTTTAATAAACGAAACAGAAGTTTCTTTGATTCTTAGCATACTAACCAATGTTCATAGTGCCCTCTGATATCCTGTGAGGCTGCATAAAGCTCCTCAGAGGTGTGTATTATTGCTCCAAACACCCTGTAGCACGCGTTCTCCCACCCTAATGTGAGTTCAGCCTGACCACGATCGAGGAGACGCGATGGAGGAGACGCGACTGACATTCGATCGAGGAGACACAACCGTGGAACGTAACATGCAGTGGGAGTGATGGGGAACGTGAGGTTAATTAAGCTCTTCTCCGCTACCTCTGAACAATGTCACTGATCTCTTTGACGGACGAGAGCAGCTTGCTGAAGTCCTGTTGTGCCCCACTGGCGCCCCCGGTGGCAGCGGGACAGATCTGCAGCTCCCGCAAGCTGCTCTCCAGCTTGTTAATGGCCTCTCGGAAAGAGAACTTGTTCCTCATCTGCTGGATGGACTCCACGTAACTGATGCAGTACTTGGACAGGTTCTTCCCCGCCTCCAGGACGGCGCTGTGGCTTCCTGTCTGCTCAGAGTTTCGTCCGATGGCAGAACGCAGCAGCTCTGTGCCTTCTAGGACCATGTCCCTAGTGATGGCCGAGTTCGGCTGGCGCTCTGGGGGCACGCGAGTCTTCCTCAGGGAGCGGCGAGTATTTATGAGGGGGATGAATGCCGTGGGAGAGGCCTGGTCTCCTGGGGAGGTGAGGGAGGAAAAGCCCAGGGGGCTGGATGTGGAGCCGGACATTGAGGAGGAAGAAGTGGTGGAGGTCTTGGAAGGCTGTGGTTTGGACGAGGTGCTCAGTTTCTTGAGACCCTCCAAGGGGAACCGGAGCGGGTCAGTGGGGCTGGATGGTTCTGAAGCCTTGGTTTTATGGTCTGTGGGAGGGGCCAGCTCCTGAGTGGGGCTGCGAGAGACCTTCCCTGACTTAGTGCTGGAGATGGGGGGAGGGGGTGGAGCTGGCTTGGGCTTCTGGAACGTCCCTCTCCCGGATTGGTCCAGGTTGGGTCTGTGTCGGCGAGCTCGGCACTCATCACCGGCCGCCCCTAAAGCAGGAAACACATCCTTAAACACCTCATCCAATGGGTCCTCTGACTTCTTAGGCAGGCGAGGTGGGGGGGTGAGAGTCCCCATACGAGGGGTGCTAATCTCTGGCTTCTCATTGGCCCTCTTGCGGGGCAGAGCGGGCTTACCCCCAAAGGTGCTAGAGTCAAAGTGACCTTTGTGCAGGTCACGGGGAAGCGTCACAGACTTCCACTCAGTGCACTCAGAGCCCGGGGGCATGCTGGAGGCCGACGAGGAACGCAGAAAACGTTTAGAGTTCGACACAATGTCCTCCTCACTGGGCGGACTGGTAGAAGACTTCCCTGCCCCACTGGGCACCACCGGCGCCACTTTCTTCCTGGCATGTTGTGGGGGGAACAGGAGACCTGGGTAGGTGAGCAACCCGTTGGTAATACCCACTGACCCGTTGTTGTTGGCACTCGGGAACTTGCTGAGATCGTTGTGTGTTTCGCTGAAGACTGATGGGCCGTTGTTTAAGTCGTTGTCTCTGTGGTCAGACACCCGCACTCGTCTGTCCAAATGGCCGTCCTGGAAAGAGCAGGTGCGTCTGGGCGGGGCAGGGGCAGTCTTCTTCTTCTTCTTGATGAGGTTAAACAGGCTGGTGCGGGACTTGTCCTTGTCTTTAGCCAGGAGGCGGTCATCCTCATTCAGGTTGTTGTCCAGGAATAGGCGCTCTTTCCTGGGAAGCATCGGGGACACAGCCACCTCTGGTTCTATGGTGTCTGGGTGAAACACACAAAGCTTCAGTTGCAACAACACATGACAGAGCTACATCACCAGGAAACACTGGAGGTCTGAATAGATTGTTAGTGAGGTGAATGACTTAGAGAGGGGGATCTGACCTGTGGTGTCTCCATCCTGGTCCACAGCCCTCCGTAGGGTCCTAGTCTTGGTGGGTAACTGTGGAGCCTGCTGGATGGGACCCCCTGTCCCCTTCTTGCCTTTCTTACCCAGCTCCTTTTCCACCTCTGTCACACAACACAAACACATTGTTCTTTAGCCTTTGACAGCCTGTCTTTGACAGCCTGATTGACAGCCTGTCTTTGACAGCCTGTCTTTGACAGCCTGATTGACAGCCTGATTGACAGCCTGATTGACAGCCTGATTGACAGCCTGTTTGACAGCCTGAAAAACACAGAGAATAAACCAGCCTTTAACATGTAATAATGTTCCCACCGTCTGAGATACTGGACTCCTGAAACATTGTCTCAAAGGCCTGATGGGTCTCAGCAAATGAGGGTCTCTCTGAGGGGTTCCACTTCCAGCCTGGAGAAAAGAGCAACGCTGATGTTTGGCACCAATAAAAACACCTTTTGTGATATAGACGTCTTGTTATCGCACATTCAGGGGATTTTAAAAATAATCACTGAGACCTTGATTTTATTCCAGTGTGTATCAGTATGTGTTTACTGATTTTATTCCAGTGTGTATCAGAATATGTTTACTCACAAGCCCTCATAAGCTGGTAGACCTTCTCTGGACACCCCTCTGGTCGATCCATTCGATAGTCCTTCTCCAGGAGCTCATACACCTGGGACAAGTCTATCCCCGGATAAGGAGACATCCCATAGGTGGCAATCTCCCATAGCAACACTCCAAATGCTGGAGGTTTGGGATAAAGTTGAGAGATAAATCAATGTTCATAGCAAACATGAGTACATACACATGGCTCATGTAAATAAAAATACAAACGTACACTAACACAACTGTTCAAATGTTTGGGCTCACTTAAAAACTAAAAAGAAAAGCACATTTTTGTGTGTTGACATTGCTTATGATATTAATGACCATTGTAGCTAAAAACAGAATATCTACACAGAATATTAAAACAGGCAGGTTATCCCTCCATTTCCCAATGCCATTCCATATCCTGTGAACAGCACTTGATTGAAGCATATTTCCTTCTACAACAGAACAATTAACCAAAGTACAACTCCAAACTATGCAAGAACTATAAAAGGCAGAAGCAGTCAACTGGTATTCTGTCTGTAATTGAGTGTACAGTAATGAACTTCCAGTAGAATGCCATGTGAAACCCACCCCAGACATCAGACTTGATAGAGAACTTGTTGTAGGCCAGGCTCTCAGGGGCCGTCCACTTGATGGGGAATTTGGCCCCAGCGTGTGCCGTGTACGTGTCCCCGGTCATCAGCCGGCTCAGGCCGAAGTCTGCCACCTTCACCAGGTGGTTCTCCCCCACCAGGCAGTTACGGGCTGCCAGGTCCCTGAAGAACACGGACACATGAGGGAAGTGCTGTTAAAGGAAGCACTGTGTTGTTGTTTCAGAGGGAACTACAGACACATGGGACAGTGCTGTTAAAGGAAGCACTGTGTTGTTGTTTCAGAGGGAACTACAGACACATGAGGGAGTGCTGTTAAAGGAAGCACTGTGTTGTTGTTTCAGAGGGAACTACAGACACATGGGACAGTGCTGTTAAAGGAAGCACTGTGTTGTTGTTTCAGAGGGAACTACAGACACATGAGGGAAGTGCTGTTAAAGGAAGCACTGTGTTGTTGTTTCAGAGGGAACTACAGACACATGAGGGAGTGCTGTTAAAGGAAGCACTGTGTTGTTTCAGAGGGGACTACAGACACATTAGAGAGTGCTGTTAAAGGAAGCACTGTGTTGTTGTTTCAGAGGAAAACCCCATCTCAACAGGGCACATTGGGAAATCAACAAGAGGACACAAATCATTTCACCTTCTAGTCCAACATTAAACATGCTGAGGCAAAGATCTGCTGTCTGCGTGGGAAGGAGATACATATTGATGATAGAGTCAGGAGATAAGGAATAAGGAGCAGCTTATGTCACATGTTACCGGTGGATGAAGTTCTTCCTCTCCAGGTACTCCATAGCGGAGGAGATCTGCGTGGCCATGTAGAGGAGCACCACAGCATTCACCTCCTCCCGGTTACACTCCCTCAGGTAGTCCAGCAGGTTGCCATGGGTCATGAACTCTGTGATGATGTAGAATGGGGGTTCCCGTGTGCAAACGCCTGTGACAGGGACATCCATGGTTACCTCACAGAAAATGCTTTAAGATTCCACATATCAATCAATTGAATTTATGTTATAAAGCATTTTTATAACAAAGTAATCACTAAGCGACCCACTCACCCAGCAGCTGTACCAGGTTGGGGTGTTTGATCTCCTTCATGACAGCCGCCTCCTTTAGGAACTCCTCCACCTCCATGGTGTCCTCCTGAAGGGGTAAGAAAACATAGTTACATCTAGGTTACACACATAGACATCCATACAATGTTCCTCTGCTCTTCACTAACAGGCCACCAGGGGGTGGTATACTCAACACAGCAACTCATCTCGGTTCCATCACATCCTCTTAATCCAATCCCAGTCCTTAATCTTAAACCCCTGAGACGTCTCCCCCCCCTCCATCCACACCCTCCCTGTGTACCTTGAGGGTTTTGACAGCCACAGTGAGGTTGTACTTCTTCCAGACCCCCTCATAGACCTCTCCATACTGGCCACCACCCAGCTTGTGTTTCATGGTGATGTCTGTCCGCTCCATCTCCCACTTGTCGTAGTTGGGCGACACGCCGTAGATGGTGGGCTTGTTGCGTTTGGGTGCTGGGTAGTGGAGTGTGGTGATCAGACCATCAGCCACAGTGGAATGGTGGTGGACCAGCTCAGCCAGGGTGTTGAAGCGACTCTCAGATGAAACATACAGCTGGGAAAGAGACACAGGGGATCTAGAGCCTCAGGTTGCATAGCACATACATGTTAATTAAAACTAGAGTCTGCCTACATACAAGACACATAGCACATACATGTTAATTAACACTAGAGTCTGCCTACATACAAGACGCATAGCACATACATGTTAATTAACACTAGAGTCTGCGTACATACAAGACGCATAGCACATACATGTTAATTAACACTGTATTATACTCTGCAGGAGCGATAAAATATGAAGAGGAACCATGAACTAAATGAACTGGCAGGAAAATATGTGAAAAAACAGCACTTAATAAAGACCTAAAAACAATCCCAGAAAAAGCTTCCTTCAGTCATCTCAGCTGGTCAGAATGTTATTGCAATAAAAAATATACAAATTATATGATAAATATGTAATAAATTATCTATAAAATCCTATTTTTGTGACGTAAAATTTTCCTCAAACGTTCACCGCAAACTCGCTTTAAACAGCCAATGAAACGTACCTGCACATGCGCACATCAACCGCGCGTAATATAGACCAATGAGCTTATGAGACAGCACGAGCGTACATCAACCGCGCGTAATATAGAACAAACTAGAAGTAGGAAAGATGAGTCGGATCGATGGTGAAATAAGTTGGAATTATGAGAAGAAAACGAATAAATTCTGTCTAAACAGGGTGGTACATTATCAGTGGTTTGGCTTTTTAAGGTCAGACAAACCGCAGAACAATACTATTTGCTGAAAATGTCGGCGAGTTGTGCTAACTAAGACCGGCAACACCACCAACCTGTTGAACCGTTAAAAACGATACCACCAACCTGTCCTACTATTTAAACCGGTACCACCAACCTGTTAAAACATCTCATAGATACAAGGATATTACGGATGCTGTTAGCTACTGTCTCACAAAAGACATGATGCCAATTAGCTCGGTGGAGAAGAAAGGTTTTAAGAAGCTTATGAATAAACCCCAAATATGAGCACCGACACTCAGCGGTGCAAACATAGTAACGGCTATTTACCAACTGGACCAGACTGCAGTGCTTCAGGCACCGGCTGCACTTAGCCATTGGTAAGTTCATACTAAGATTCCTACTTCCTATTGGTTCCAATAATAGTAATGGCCATGTTGAATTTATTATGTTTAATGTTCTGTGAATTGCACTAAAATAAACGTAAAACATTTAAGTTAAAAGTTAAGGACTTAAGAGCAAGTAAATGTTTTTTCAAATTTGCCATGTATATCGTGGTAATAATCGATATCAAATGATATGAGAAATTATTGTTAGGCCATGTCTTCAGCCTGTCCACATCTACCCTCAGTACCATGGCCTGTCCAAGGGTACCCTCAGTACCATGGCCTGTCCACGGGTACCCTCAGTACCATGGCCCTTCCACATCTACCCTCAGAACCAGGGCCTGTCCGGTAGTAACCAGAAAGAGAACTAAAACCATGCTGAAGATGTGGGTGCATTTATAGAGGTGTGTGTTGTCAGTGCGTACTAGAGGAGTGTGTTGTCAGTGCGTACTAGAGGAGTGTGTTGTCAGTGCGTACTAGAGGAGTGTGTTGTCAGTGCGTACTAGAGGAGTGTGTTGTCAGTGCGTACTAGAGGAGTGTGTTGTCAGTGCGTACTAGAGGAGTGTGTTGTCAGTGCGTACTAGAGGAGTGTGTTGTCAGTGCGTACTAGAGGAGTGTGTTGTCAGTGCGTACTAGAGGAGTGTGTTGTCAGTGCGTACTAGAGGAGTGTGTTGTCAGTGCGTACTAGAGGAGTGTGTTGTCAGTGCGTACTAGAGGAGTGTGTTGTCAGTGCGTACTAGAGGAGTGTGTTGTCAGTGCGTACTAGAGGAGTGTGTTGTCAGTGCGTACTAGAGGAGTGTGTTGTCAGTGCGTACTAGAGGAGTGTGTACTACTACTCTCACCTTCCCGTCAGAGGCAGTGTTAATCCTGTAGTGGTAAACTCGTCCCTCGTAGCGTAGTGAGATCGACCTTTGACCCGGGCTGCTCTCACTCTCCCGGACCAGGAAGCTGCCGTTGATCCCAGAACTGAGCAGATACTCAGCAGCGTTGCGTGACACCGGCCCGTGGTACCAGCTGTGCTTCTCCAGACTGTTGACCGGGGTGATGTAGTTACTGGGCACCCAGCCCTGGCCATTCTTAGTCTGAGCTTCACACCACTCTCCATTATGATTGTAACCAAGGACTCGCAGCTTCTCTCCTGTGGTACGGCGGGACACGCAATCAGGGGGAAATCAGCGGGAAATAACATGCACTCACAGACACAGAGTGAGCATGTTATAGTATTCACAGATCTCTGTCACATATATGTATGTGTTTCCTCACCTTTAGTTATGCTTAGCGTGTTGTCCCCACTGGCCACGAAGTCATAGAGAGCAACAAACAGGTTGGGGTCATTCTCACTGGGACCAGCTAACAGACTCTCTTTAGAGTTCCAGCGAGCAGCTTCAGTTAGACCCTGTTGTTCAACATCTGGT
Source organism: Dallia pectoralis (assembly GCA_029465975.1). Lineage (NCBI taxonomy): Eukaryota > Metazoa > Chordata > Actinopteri > Esociformes > Umbridae > Dallia > Dallia pectoralis. The sequence continues at coordinate 11,213,826 of CM055760.1, read as the reverse complement.
CTCTGGAGAGCTTCTGAAACACAACGGGCAGGTTACACATTAGAACAGACCGCAGTCGATTTTATAATTATAAGAAGAGTGACTGTTATCATTTGAGTTCAACTGGGGTGTGTGCATTCAGTTTTAGAGGTGCGTTTAGTGGTTTAACTGAACACATTTTCTACTGGACAAACTCTGCTACATGACTCCCCATTCACTCAAACTAAACAAAATGTCTTTGGGACCTCAACAAATTTAGCAAATAGACATTGTGTTTTGGTGGAATGAACACACTTTATGCCTTAAATAAACATATCAAGTGAAAACACTATGTCATAGAAAAGCATGAACAAAAGCAATATGGTGGCATTTAATAACAGTATTGTCATTATGTCAGTAGTCAGGCTAAAACCTGAATGCACACAGACACTAACAGAACGGAGTTAGTCACAATTCTGCTCTTTGTTCTTGAATGAACTTCAGTGAACTGCTTATCCTTCAAAGGAACATATTCCCAGAAAACATTACATGGTTGCCCTGCTGACCTGCCATTCACACTGGCTGGGCTTTTATTGTGGTATAAAAGGAAGCTGTATGAACTGAGATTTTTAATAAAGACAAGAACAATAGATCCATTTCGACAAAACATGTAGGTTTCATTTCCTGCATAACTGTAACCTAAGTTGTTCAATCACTGAATGGAGTAAAATATAATAATATAATATAATAACCAGAAATACAAATTATTAACATATACAAGAATAAAGAGTTTGAGTGGGCTCTTGATTCTACACTTTAAAGAAAACACTTTAAAAGTTAAGATGGGGTCTAACGAATCTTCCAGGCTCCAGTGTACAATGGAAGTTACTAGTGTACAAGTGACTATAGGTTACTAGTGTACAGTTAACTTACTAGTGTACAGGTGACTATAAGGAATGACAGCTTGATATTTTTTGGAGCTGAATGAAAGTCTAAAGACATGATTCAAGAGCAAATGTAACGTGTCTGATGACAAACTATGATTAGGCAGATTTCAAAATGAGAGGTGGAGTGACAGTGTCAAACATGTGCGGGAGATAGAACAGACCACTCTGACCACAAATCTGTCCGGTCTTAGTGACGAGTGACGGCAGACTGACACATAAAACATGACTGCACAGAGAAAAATGGAATAGGACTGAAGGTAACAGAGAAATTCCCTGAGCAGTTGTTATGGGGAGGCTGGAATTACAGCATATCCGGACTGTAACACTGGGAAAGCAAATGTATGCAGCAGTGATTAAACATGTGTGGAAGCCATGAGGCATTCTGACAGCTATGACAGAGTTCGTATGAGTCAGATGGATTAACGGAAACTAGTCGCCAGCTGACAGAACATCTGACACAGAGACTGACCAAACCAAGATGATCACCACAGTCACCTCAAATCACAAGTACTACGTCCAAGAGATTAAAATTCCAAACAAGTCCAGTCTGATGAGTCAAGCCCTGTGAGGCAATGTTGGAAGAACGGAAAATCATTCACACTTGGAGGATTCGGTTGACCACCTGGCTGTTGTGGATCTGGGGCCCAGAGCAGTCGTAGGCTAGTTAGGTACCCTCAGATTGTGTGTGGATCTGGGGCCCAGAGCAGTCATAGGCTAGTTAGGTACCCACAGATTGTGTGTGGATCTGGGGCCCAGAGCTGTCGTAGGCTAGTTAGGTACCCTCAAATTGTGTGTGGCTCTGGGGCCCAGAGCAGCTGTAGGCTAGTTAGGTACCCACAGATTGTGTGTGGATCTGGGACCCAGAGCAGCTGTAGGCTAGTTAGGTACCCTCAGATTGTGTGTGGATCTGGGGCCCAGCGCAGTCGTAGGCTAGTTAGGTACCCACAGATTTTGTGTGGATCTGGGACCCAGAGCAGTCGTAGGCTAGTTAGGTACCCACAGATTGTGTGTGGATCTGGGACCCAGAGCAGCTGTAGGCTAGTTAGGTACCCTCAGATTGTGTGTGGATCTGGGACCCAGAGCAGCTGTAGGCTAGTTAGGTACCCACAGATTTTGTGTGGATCTGGGACCCAGAGCAGCTGTAGGCTAGTTAGGTACCCTCAGATTGTGTGTGGCTCTGGGGCCCAGAGCAGCTGTAGGCTAGTTAGGTACCTGTACAGACATAGGCTAGTTAGGTACCTGTTTAGACAGCAGGCGTACAGCTATTAGGAAAACAAGCTAAACGTACACAGCATATCCTCTAAAACACATTTATACTTACATATAATGGTGGTTACATTCCCAAAGATTATGATCAACCAAATAAGCATAAAAAATTGAGTACTAACGTGTTATCTATAATTCTTGGTAGATGATGCTACACTGTTTGCTATTAGAAATCTATTCCTCAGTTACAAGTCAATGTACCCTGAATCTTTATTTAGCTCATCGTTACTTAAAAAGTGTAGCACTGGTCCACTTTAAAAATGCAGAGAGACAACTTTTCTTTTCACTCCATTATATATATATATAAGTAACGAAACAACTGCAAAACAAAGAGTAAAAACTGAAAAACAAATCCTAGATTGAGATGAGATCCTGTCTCAACAACAGTAGGATATACCCTGGCAGAAATCACATTTCCTGGTCCTTCTCTTTTTCCCTGTGCATTGAGCCACTGTGTCTGGCCCCTCTCTCCCCCTCTCCACTTTCCAGAGCCCAGGACAGACAGAGGCAGACACAGAGATCTTATATTCACCATATCTCTACCTTCTTTCCCCCTGTCCAGCAGAACTAACTCCTCTACAGTGTCTTCCACCTTGTTTCTGACATTATCTTTGTGCTTCTCTAAATACTAAATACTCGCCCTGAAGCGCTGTTCCTCAAATTCTTACCTTCCAAGTAGCAGCTTGAGGAGGACGACAGACCCTTCTTAGATTTACACCCCACCAATTTTAGACAAATCTCCAACATTTTCATTTGCTTTCTTTCACTTCCACTTGAAACCCCTCGTTAGTTTATCGACCCAGCGTCCGTTCCCTTTCCTTTTCTACGACGGATCCACAGAAAAAAAGTTTTAAATATTTCCTTGCCAGTCATGAAAAGAAAAGAACATTTAGAAAAAAGATGAAGAAATATCTTTGGCAGTGTTTTCTTTTCCTTTCTTCTTCGACCAAACAGAACAGTTATGCAGAAAATTCTACCAACGGTTTATTCCAAACGACTCCATCTTTTTTTCCCTCTGGTTTTGGTTAGCTCATCTTCGGGAAGACAGAAATTACCAGAAAGTGTGCCCGTACTCGCCAAAAGCGTGCTGGACATGTAGATGTGTCAGTTGAGTGGGCAGTAGGGCAGCCTGGATGGTGCCATTCCCTCTCCTGTCCCTGTGTCTGTGTATGTCTGTGTGTGTGTCGTTAGCAGGAGAAGCAGAGGAACTTGCTCGTGCTACAGGCTGCCAACAAAGGGCCTCTTTCAGGCTCTTACTGCTGCAAGAATGACATCAGCAGACTGGCCACTCCCACCTCCCCCAACACACACACTTCAGAGAGAGAACCACTATATGTATGCACACACACACACACACACACACACACACAGACACCAATAAGAAAACTGAAAAAACACCATTGTCTTAAAAAAACATTCCCAAGACTAATAAAAACCCTGTTGACAGCCGAACTTCCATGTTAAAAAGTACATTCTGGGATGTTTCTTTGTCTTTCAGTTCTAGTCACAAGACCCTTTTGAAAGCCCCTCCTCCAGACCTCCCCCGGCACTTCCCCCCTCTTTTCTCTACTCCTCGAAACTCCTTTCTCTTGTTCCGTTTGAAATTGTTTACAGGTTAAAAAATGGGCTCTGAAAGCAGGCCGACTGTGTAAAAGCACAGTAGTTTAAACTTGTAGTAGAAAGCAGTTCCCTAGTCAGGATAAGAGAAAAATGTCCAACCCTTGCTTAAAAACCAGCTAAAATACAGTTACATTTCCCCAGGCTGTCTCAACTGGAGGTGAACTACAGTAATTGTCAAAGCTAATATGTCCCAGAGAAAATAAAGGCATTAATCTAAAATAAACAATAAGGGCCACATGGTTCTAGGAGCATATTTTTAGTTTCAGTGAAGAACAAAAGACGACTTGGCATAAGTGAGGCACTTGCGAAATGTATTTGTCTAGCTAGGCTACGTCATCCACGAGTTGTGTTTTAAGAGCAGCAATACAAATGTGTTGTGTCATACTTAGTTTAGCGTGTTATGCCATGAACATTTTATTAACACTCACTTGAATAAACAAGAATTTTCTCGTTTTAGATATTTATCACTTTATCACAGATGGTGATAAAATTGGTCATTCTAGAAGAATAGTAACATACAGAGTAAAACACTTTGAAAAACCATCTCATTTTAATTATATTTTTTATTATTTGGAAACTGTAAGAGGCTTTGTCAAGCTCAATTCTGTTGATTTTTTGCAGATCTTTTGTAAGATGCTGATTCTGAAACATGAAAGCATAAACATGAGCATAAATGGAAATAAAGAAAAGTGTATTGAGTTATTTGTATGAAATCATATTGGTGGCCCCTAATTTTTGGGGAAACATGTTGTGACCTTGGGTTGATGCATGGGTCATACAAGTCCAAAGGCAAGCTAGAACCTGTCAACAAAGCAGATGAAATCTCGAAAGCTATGCCATATCCAGGAAAGAGAATGTGGGTAAAGGGTGTGTGTAGTTTAGATCTGGAAATGTATTTAATCACATTTTCAATGAGTTGACCTGCAGTTAGTTTAAAATAAGACGAGATCCAAGTGATATTTTGAAACCTTGGAATACTCTGTCCTTTTAAAGGCGCTGTGAGCAAAACAAGAAATTGTAAACATTTCCAGGGGAACTTAATGTCCTTCTGGGAAGACAGTTTTAGTCATCTGCCACGTCTAATAGTCTGCAGTTTGTTGCATCTACTCCTGAAATGCTTCTCCTTCTGAGATTAGCAAAAGGCAGAGGCAAGATAGTAATTAGGGTTAGTACATAGAAAACTCTAGTTTAGATTGTTTTACTTAAGTGTTTAGCAGGATTGACATTTTGTGTCCTCCATCATTGACACCCTTGTCCAATAGAGGTGTGCCTAAAATGTGGCTGGGACAAAGTTAAGCCCTGCTGTGAGTTCAGAGGCACAATAAAGACAGACTGGGTGCAAATTAAGAGCCAGGCTGGGTGCAAATTAAGAGCCAGGCTGGGTGCAAATTAAGAGCCAGGCTGGGGGCAAATTAAGAGCCAGGCTGGGGGCAAATTAAGAGCCAGGCTGGGGGCAAATTAAGAGCCAGGCTGGGGGCAAATTAAGAGCCAGACTGGGGGCAAATTAAGAGCCAGACTGGGGGCAAATTAAGAGCCAGACTGGGGGCAAATTAAGAGCCAGACTGGGGGCAAATTAAGAGCCAGACTGGGGGCAAATTAAGAGCCAGACTGGGGGCAAATTAAGAGCCAGACTGGGGGCAAATTAAGAGCCAGACTGGGGGCAAATTAAGAGCCAGACTGGGGGCAAATTAAGAGCCAGACTGGGGGCAAATTAAGAGCCAGACTGGGGGCAAATTAAGAGCCAGACTGGGGGCAAATTAAGAGCCAGACTGGGGGCAAATTAAGAGCCAGACTGGGGGCAAATTAAGAGCCAGACTGGGGGCAAATTAAGAGCCAGACTGGGGGCAAATTAAGAGCCAGACTGGGGGCAAATTAAGAGTTGTTTCCAATACTTCAGATGGCAGGAAATGCACAGTTGTTGGATAGACTTGGTAGAATAATAGTAGCAAATCCCTCAAAATAGCAGGTCCACTTTATCCAGATGCTGCTGGAAAATCTGATAGATATTCTCTAAACTCTTGGACACTAAGAACTACTGACTCTAAACAATTATGAGACATCTTGATCATTCCAGTTACTGCTCCTAACTGACTTCCAGGTAGGGGTGTGCGATATGACGATATTTAATCGTGGACGATTAAAATGTCTCCACGATTCACTTTTTCGGAAATATCGTAGAATCGCGCTCCAGTGCACGTTCAATTAGATGCAGATCTATGGCGTTTTTTCAGCTACGTATCAACATGCAATGCGCGGTGCGCTAGATGTCAGCGTGTTAACACTAGAAGCGCCAACAGCCCATGCCCGCGGGCGTTGCAGTTAGTAATTAAAATAAATATATAATGTTGAAAAGCTACAGCCTCGTTCTTCCATGACTTTTCCTAAATACGTGCATTTTACCTTGTCCCGTTTTCAGAAACTGGATGCGTTTTGGTCTGATCTCGTTTTGGTCCGATCTATATTGGACACCGTTTTGGTCTGGTCTATATGAAACTGGATCCGTTTTGGTCTGGTCTATATAAAACTGGATGCGTTTTGGTCTGGTCTACATGAAACTTGACGCGTTTTGGTCTGGTCTACATGAAACTTGACGCGTTTTGGTCCGATCTATATGAAACTGGATATATGTAACCGATTAATTTGCTGCGGTCTCATGTGCACTCATAACATCACTAATGAACACTCTGCGCAGTGCAACCGGTTAGTATGCGTGTCCTGCTCAGGCAGACAAAAGCTGCGAGATATACATAGATAATAGATTGATTGGCTTGGTTGAATTTGAATGAACTAGAAAAAAAGAGGTAGGCCTACGTTTATAAAGAAATATATGTTTTACTAAATAAACAGAACGAAAATATAAAACGAAATTGATTAATGTATCTACCGGGTAACAGCAGAATATACCCGACCGTGACCAATATACAAACTGTGTTGTAAAATACGTGTTTCATTGTCTATAGTGCCTTAGTTACTGGGCTGTAATTACTATAATACATTTTACAAATGTAAATGATCAAATTATACACTGTAGCCTAATGTTTTTATTTCAACAGTCTGTGTTGCAATATATACGGCCAATCATGCGCAAATCATTTGATTGCGCGTCGCTTGTGATCTAAAATGTTTTAGCATTTATTACATCAAAATAGGACATACAGTTTGATTGATTTTAATTTATTCGATCTTTAGAAATTTAAATATCATAGCCTGTGCATTTTAAAATCATGGTTTTAATTTTGTATTGTATGGCTACATAAGACAATAAATAGGCTACATACTATTTTAGTAAAATGTTTTACTGCATAATTCACAATTCATTTAATTCAGGATGATAACACAGTAGATCATCTGATGCTGTAGATGGATGGCAGGTTACACAGTGAATGGATGGTGAAGCTGCGGATGAGAATGAAGGTGCTTCTTTGCACCATTGCACTTCCTTTAAATATACACGTGATTAAAATATGCTACTTTAATTTTTTTTTCCCTTTTATGTTTTGTTACCTTGTAACGCTATATTCTTTAAATGGAGATATAATTTGCTTGTATTGCAGCTCAGTAATTAGCAAAATAGTCTTAAAAAGCAACATGAAAAAGAATCGTGATAAAATCGTGAATCGTGATTTTTCCTGAAAAAATCGTGATATGATATTTTTCCCATATCGCCCACCCCTACTTCCAGGTATCATCACAGACTGGCAAACATGTCCTCTGAGCACAAAGAAACCCAATTAACTCACAGTGACAGAGAAACCCCATTAACTCACAACAGTCACAGAGCAGAGAAACCCCATTAACTCACCACAGAGCACAGTGATGATAAAGAGAGACATAGAGACTGAGGGGGAGCAGATGGAGCAACATGAAGAACATAGTTTAATGATGAGCTCATCGGCGAATCACTCCAATGCGTTTTATATAAGCTGGCTCTCAGTATGTTAACAGTTAGCTGATGTACACAGGATGGTTTTTGGATCTTTTCCATTTCGCTTCATTCCTCTTTTTTCCAACCCTGTTAGCACAGGAGAGCTAGGGCCTAAACTAAACAAAGCATCAGCATGGTTCCAATACATTGGAGACTAAATAATTCTGTTAACAAAAAACATTTTTAGTCGTGCCCACCTTGGTGTGAGAGCTGCACCATACTAGGCTTTATATTCTATTTCTGTGTCTAACCAGCGTTGAAACATCTGTGTTACGACTTCTCCAGCTCCTCCTCCTCTCAGACAGTGTGGAACCAGGATTGTGTGCGTGTGTGTGTGTGTGTGTTTACTCATACGCACAAAAGTGACTTCTGCAATGGAAGCATCTAGTTTGGGGATGGAGGTTTGAGAGAAAACAAGCTGTGAATAAACTACATTTCAATCAAAAGAATTTGCATTATTGGTAACAGGTTGTCTGACCACAGGGAAACAAAAAGCTGTGCTGCCTGGCCTGTGCCTGGATAGACCAGAGGGGGCACTGTGGGGCATTTCTGCCGCTGTGCATTCACACCATAAAAAAGAGATGGGTGCAGGATCCTGTCACTTTAAATCCTCTCTCCACTCAGGCTAATGACTGCTTTGTGTCATCATGGTTCTGTTGTTTTAACTGCTCTCCAGAGTACCACTGCTGCCTGGTTAGTTATCACAGTGATGATGAAACATACTTCTCTAAGCACATTTTAAGCAAAGCTTAAACAAACCTGCCTCTCAGGTCTCCTTCTAAACTGGCCTGCCTCTCAGCTCTCCTTCTAAGCTGGCCTGCCTCTCAGCTCTCCCTCTAAGCTGGCCTGCCTCTCAGCTCTCCCCCTAAACTGGCCTGCCTCTCAGCTCTCCTTCTAAACTGGCCTGCCTCTCAGCTCTCCTTCTAAACTGGCCTGCCTCTCAGCTCTCCCCCTAAACTGGCCTGCCTCTCAGCTCTCCCCCTAAACTGGCCTGCCTCTCAGCTCTCCCCCTAAACTGGCCTGCCTCTCAGCTCTCCCCCTAAACCGGCCTGCCTCCCTCAGCTCTCCCCCTAAACCGGCCTGCCTCCCTCAGCTCTCCCCCTAAACCGGCCTGCCTCCCTCAGCTCTCCCCCCTAAACCGATCTGCCACTCAGCTCTCCCCCTAAACCGATCTGCCACTCAGCTCTCCCCCCTAAACCGATCTGCCACTCAGCTCTCCCCCCTAAACCGATCTGCCACTCAGCTCTCCCCCCTAAACTGATCTGCCTATGCCAACTAGCATTCATACAGAGGAGCACGAAATGACTGTAACTATGGTGAGATAGGACCACATAAAAAAACACAACACACTTGCAAACCTAAAGTGGTAATGGTGTTATAAAAATTGTGTGTGACACTGTAGCCAGACCAAAACATCAAAATTGAATGTGAATCCAATAAATCACAACGATGCTCACAGTCTGTCTCTCCTAAATGCAGTCACTAGTGTTTTTCATATTATATGCAATAGAAAGGTTTTTACGTGGCACTTAATGAAGCTAATTCATATTTTACAAGGTAGGATGACTAAAAAACACAACATTAATTACAACAACGACATAGAAGTAATTAAGAGTTCACTAACTTCGTCAAGGAGAACAAAGACATTTCTCAAGTAAACATTTATCGATGTATATATATATATATATATATGATCAAATTCACATGCTCGTACGCCATACACAGATGATGTAATCTGCAAGACAACCAAACATGATCGGCAACGTTGACGGGCAGATGGCATGATGTCTGGCATGATCGCTAATGGTATGCAAGATAAAATAGGAGGCGGAATCAGGTTAGCACAGTGATGTTTAGTTAGGTAGAAGAATGAGCCAAGAATGAGAGCACAAAAATGTTTTTATGCTTTGGTAACGCTGTAGACAACTACCAGGAGCCTATTAGCCTTTGCTTTCAAAAATACTGGCAAAGAATGACATTTTTATGAAAATACTTTCTAATAAGTACAAGACATGGACCCAGGCTAATCTGTGGTAGATCGACTCCATGCTCCAACAATGAACACTTCTGATTATTCAGACTTGTCCTCCAGATAGGTAAAGTCTCACCTTTACTGAGGCCTGCACAGGGTAACAGTAGGAGTACAGTGAATACAGTTCATTACAATAGGTTCTGTGCGTACTACGGAAAAGTCTCCTAGACTCATTGCGCTCACCAGTTGATTACGTTTACTTTACACTATACCAGAATTAGTAACTGCAAACAGATCAAGATCTCATATCTGTTAAGACTGCAGTAAAACGAAAGCAAATTACTCAGCAAAATATGCTAGAAGATACGGTACATTTATTAACATATGCTAGAAGTCCCCTAAAACAATTATTCAGTTTCTTTCGCCCCAACTGCCGAGTTAATAATCAATTTGCTTCAACAATCATCTTCCAGTCCAGCTGAATATTTTGTTAGCTTTGGCTAAGAGCTTTACCAATAGTTAGCTCATCTAAAATGTTGCTAAGATTCCTGAAGAATGTTGCTAAGATTCCTGAAGAATGCAGCTAAACAGCAATGCTCCATCTTCTAAAGTAATTAGTATATTGCCTTCTGCAGATCTACTGTTTATCCGGCCCAACCTCTCATTCTAGCCCTGGGGCATGGTCAAGATGAAAGTGAACATATTGCTTGTTATTCGAAATAGAGAACTATGTTAGCATAAATAACCGATCATTCATTTAAAATGTCCCCAAGTGGTCATTTAACCCTTTGTAAAGTCATGCGAGGCAATCCCTAGTCTGTGGTTGGTGCTAGTCTGTGTGTGGTGCTAGTCTGTATGTGGTGCTTGCGTGTGGTTGGTGCTAGCGTCTGGTTGGTGCTACGACAGGCAAGCAATTGAAATTGTCTGACCACGGAAAACAAATCTGCCATCATGCATATGTTTAGGGACACATTCTGTGCTTAACCTGCCCCTCCTGCCGCACATTTTAACCTTCGATATACACAATTCACATGCATGTAATTTGATCTAAATTGTGACAAAAAGTGTTTGCAGGCCTGAATGTAACAAGACCAAGAGAGGGAAACTAGAGAGCGATGCGGAAGCAAAAGAGAAAAAAGGAGAGAGGAGAGAGAGAATTGCACTAAATATTTGAGAGGAATGCAGAAGAGGTCACATTCCTGACTTCACTGCTGTGGCTTGCCCCAAGTTCAACTCTCTATGAAAAATATGCAATATTGCTCTAGCTATCTGTAGACTAACGCACACACACTCTGTAGACTAAAGCACACACACTCTGTAGACTAACAGTTTGAAAAACGATAACTGGTCTTACACGTGTGCTGCAGGCAAATGTTCTTGACTATTTTGGCACCTACAGCAATAACAAATGTATCAGGTACCCCTTATGTTGAGAGCATAATTTCTCAAATGACAATAGTTGTCAAGTCTTAAACTCTTTGAAGGAACATAACATATAACATAACATATAAATTCTCTTGGCAAAATAATTGTATTTAGTTTTCAGGCTATTTTAATACGATTTTACACTTTTTGCCAAACAGCAGCGAGACAATCGAAAGACTACATTGTTAAACTAGATATATGATGAGTACATTACACAATGGCATTTTTTGTCAAAACCGCCCATGGTACAACATATCTATAATAAACAGATGCTTTGAACAAAATCAGTCAAAGCGGTTGTTATTCGACATGCAAGTTGAAAATACCAATGTAACCTCATAATGTGCAACTTTCAAACTTCTTGTCAAATTCAGGTTAGGTCCATGTAGGTAACACCTATGGCTCAAGCAAGCTGTCTAGATTCCCCTTTTGTCTACTAACACTCCTGTCTTAGCTGGTCATCAAGGCACTAAAAAGGCTTTGCTGACAACTCTTTTGCAAGTGTTCAAAGTTTGATCAGAGCATACAATCTCATTCAGCCATGGCTGAGTGGTAAAACTGTGTAAATAATTATATAATTATAATTTAATGCAATCATTTAAAAGGAGATAAAGGACTTTATCCGCTCACACAGGCACTACGAGAGAGGTGTGTGTGTGTGTGTGTGTGTGTGTGTGTGTGTGTGTGTGTGTGTGTGTGTATATATTCCTCCCCAGGAGGTGTGATGTACACCATCTGAGTTTTTACAAAAAACAGATGGGAAAACGTCAGTTAAATAATTGTCACTAGCTAAATTTGTAATCGATTTGTAATAGTCTAACAGTAACTAGCCTAGCCCAGAGCAATTAGCCTAGCCCAGAGCAATTAGCCACGGTCATATGGTACAGCACACATGGTACATGGTACAGCACACATGGTACAGCACACATTGGTGCAGACAGAGGACAGGTCTTTGCTTGCCTTGCTCTGCCTCTCTGACTCTTGCAAAAGTCTAAACATGCCCAGTGACTAACGCAGGCTGCCTCCAGCAGAAACACATCACGGTATGTGACTGACATTGCCATCCTCTCACTACATGACTCACATCCCCGTGTAATGAAATGTTTAAAAAAAGTTGACTGATGGGGAAATAAACATGACAAAATGAATCATGAGCAGATAAACTGAACTCGCATTGAGATAAGATTTTATCCAATACAGATTTTCGAACAGAACAGTTTCCCGGGAGAGCATCAGAGTATCTGCCCATACAGAATATGCCATTGTGATTATGTTGACATGTGCAATGATTGCTATTGTTCTTGTACAAGACTAAAATGTGAAATACAAGTTTCCATGAACAACTGTGTTAATATTAACCTAATATTTAAAGTTGACCGATCTGCAGCCAAAGAAGCAGAGGCATCGCTTGAGATGTAAAAGGATTTTTCAAGAATGCAGTAGAACAAAACCAATGATATGTTTCAGAAACCAAAAACTCCTCTGATGGCAGAGCTTAATCTGATGGTCGTTGTCATAATGTAATATATTAAGTCACTTTGAAAAAGGCCAATGGCTTTGAGTGGCAAAACAAGAGAGAACTGGGCTGAGAAGGAAAGGAAAAAAAAAGTGTGATGTCAAGATAAAATACACATATATATATATATATATATATATATATATATACACACACATATATACACACACGCACATACATATAATCTGACCAAAATAGCAAACCAGGAAGTGTTTTCTTACCGTGCACAACGAAGACATTAAAGTGATGGGCTCCATGCCTGGGAGACTCCCTCTTTCCCCCCTTGATGAACTGCAGTGCCGGTAGACTAGGTCTCCTCGGGTCCCCAACAAACTTCCCCGGCTGCTGCCCCATAAGGGCAGGGTGGCAGGCCACAGTAGGATCTCTCAACTGGGCTCTCTTACTGCCTAGGTTTGGGGGATTTAGTAGGCAGAATATGGAGAGCAGGAACAGTCTATGCTGGGTGAATTTCCTTAATCAGTCTGGCCCCCAGGTGTGGTGATCAAAGGGGGGCAGATGAAACAGCTTACTTCTGTATCCCTCTGTAGACACCAATCCAGGAGGTTTTGGAATAGCAAAATGCAGTGACAAACAGGTCGGCAGAGTCTTTTCACTCAAATGTTTGTCTTTATATCATGTTTGTCTTTATATCATGCATTGACTGATTCAGTCGAGTCTGTTAGTGTAAGATGATTTTTGGTCTAATATCCCTCTGCGTTTAATTTGCCACTAAATAAAAAACTAAAATGTGCCAGAGGAATGCAATAACATACGTGACAGATACATGACACATACATGAAGATTCAAGGCCTAGTTATGATAGAATATGTACAATAAATAAACATATGAACATTGTTCATTCAGAATAAAGTATGTTGGCACAAGCAGCTTTTGTTGTCCATTACATGTTTCATAAATAATATGACTACTATTCACAGAAAACTACCATCATAATTAGTTACAGAAAAGGCAGAATACCAAATGCATTTACCAACTGAGCTGAAACAGTAGTTTTAAAATGGTTCATATAGTTAGCAACCATGACTAACCACTAAAGAAAAACATCCTGGTGGTCCCTGTACAGTAAGAATCTCAGCAGACACCTGCCTGGTGAAATACTGGCTAGAATGTGGTACAACAGAATCGATCATGGCAATACTGAACATAGACCTGCACACAGACAGACCTGCACACATAGACCTGTAACAACACCTAACATGTCTGGCTGTTGCCTTTAACAAACATATCGATGTTGAACATCAACCAAAACAAATTGGTTGTATATTTGACATTCATGTTTTGCTGTTTGTATGTGTAGTCTTTCATCTCGCATGTTCATCTATCACACTATGGCATGCCAACACACGAGTATCAGCATTTGTATGTGTAGTCTATCATCTCTCACACTATGGCATGACAACACACGAGTATCAGCATTAGCTAACATGTATGGAAGCCATGGACAACATGTAGCCTAACCAGCATGCTAACGTTAGCATTACTCAGATGACTGCCAAAAGCGTCGTCAGAAAGTTCATTTTATCGTTTTAAATACTTTGTGTATTATAACAAAGTATCTGACAACTTAACAGTGTTTTTTTAGTAACAATGAATCGGCACAAATGGTTATCAAACACTTTGTTGTAACACTACCAACTTAAACCAATGGGTTAGCATGTCTGGCTATATACTGTTAGTTATAATGCACCTTAAACAGTCAACAGATAACAACATGCTAATAACCTGTGATAGCTTCATTAACCTGCTTCATACTGAGTACTTATCTGTCGCTATTCACCAAGTATTCACCACATGAATAAACATTTAACTCAATGTCCACGCGACCCTGGGTGTTGAGTTGAAACTTCCGTATCCAGTCATTCGGTCGTGCGCCGTGTTTCTCGCCAGTAGCAGTAGTGCACGCTTACGCAGACCCGGGCACGCTCACGCAGATCCGGGCACATTAAATACGCCGTGGGTTTTATCTCCCAGGTTTCTATATGTTTTCATTGCTTTTTCGATTTAATACGAGCAATAAACTTAGGTCGACTAGTCGCCATATTTCCGTAAGCAAGGTGGTTTACAACAATATGAGGGTGGGGAAATATTTACGTCAGAGCGTGCGTGCGTGGGCTGCTCGGGATGGGGGCGCACACAGACCCCTCTCTTACAGATGGGACACACTGTACTGTACTGAATTTATTTGAAAATACTATAAGAGAAGTCTAGTATTAATAATGTTTCTATTTTAATTGCATTACAGGAGTTTTACCACTGTTTGCAAAGCTGCTCTGTCAACCCGTAATGGATAAGCAAACGATAAAATCCTAAAGGATTCCGTCAGGTCTTATAAGATTTTAATAGGAATTAAGTGATAAACTATAAAAACCCTAAAGCATATGTTGATCGAATAAGGTCCGGCAGTAGGGTCGTATAGTATAAACAATAATAAATACATTCTGGAGAGATCCTAAATGGAAAGACTGGTAATCATTCATGTGGGTGCAAGCTTGCCCTGTTTCAAACTAACTGTGCATAATGTTAAAAATACCTATAAGTGTTAACTTTCCTAATTGCAAGCTGGTATATATTTAACCTTTTTTCTGAATTCATCGGTGAAAAACGGGACCCAAAAAATACATATTGGGATGGAGATACATACATATACAGTCAACCACACTATTTTCAAGAATAATATCAAGACTCCACACACTTATAGCCATGGGTATAAATAGCTACGAGTATTTATTTATTACAAGTTCTCATAAAAAAATATGACATTATCAACGGTCCTTTAATCAAGTTGTCAAATAAACATTCACGAAAAAATGTTAAGTCTTGACTGGAGAATTAATTCTAATCCAGTAAATTCATGACTGATCATCTCAAACAGGTAGAAGCAGAGAAACATTTAGTTGTCTTCACACACTAAAGAAGAGAGACATGCATTTCCTGGTCAAGCCTGAAACTGTAACAAAATAGGAATTAGCAAGTCACAGCTATCTTCTGCATAAGAAAGCTGGTCTGGAGTTTAGTCCATAACACAGTCAAGGTCGTGGTTCGTCGACTTGGAATGCTGAGAACACAAACTTTCCATTAAAATAAAGTTACAGGTTCCATCTTGAACCTTAACCCTCTTGTTCCACCAGTTTCTGCCGGGTCACCATCACAATCTCCTCCATCACCTCTGGTTTTAAGATATCCTTGATCTTAAAAAGAGAGACGAGAACAGACGATAACTCAATTAGAAGTCCATATGAATAACTTAAATGTCTCTAAATTGAGTCAAACCAAATGTCTTGCTTCCAGACGCCTTTTTTTAACAATCTCAGTAATAGTGTAATGGCCTGCTTTTGACTTCCCATTGGCTCGATTCATTCTGACAGTGTTACCTGGTGAGGGAGTGATGATTCGTAGCAGTAAAGCACACTAGTGTCATACAGCATCACCTTATGTGCTGCCAGGGCCAGCAAACAGTTTCTCAACCGAGATATCACCTCCCGATCTGAGAGTGAGACAGGCTGAGGAGATATGGTGTGAAGAGGGCGAAGATACAGTAAGGTCAGTAGAAAGAAAGGTTAAAAAGAAAATGAGAACAGTCTGGGTTGACAGTACAAGTTGATGTCGAAAACACACACATATACATATATATATATATATATATATTATATCAAACTGGATCAAATTGTATATCAAGTGTAAACTGTAACCACAGGTAGTCCTCCAGACCTCCAGACTTGTGTAGTATCCTCCTGCCTCCTCGTCCAGCTGGCCTGGGGTGGGGTACAGCCACACAAAGCCGTTGTTTCCCAGGATAATGGAGGTGCCACAAGGCAGGTTGTGGAAGTGGGTTTTTTGTCTCTTAATCAAAGATGGAGAAAGCTGCACAAGAACCCCTTGCCCCAGCTGATGTGATGTGGATGGAAATGAAAAAAAGGAAATGTAGGTAAATTATTTACATTTTCAATCATCTACAAATGTGTTAAACATGGAATTTCTCCCCCGTGTCTAAAATATATGGATTACAAAAACATTTTATACCACAATTTTGAGCCAGGGTGAAAAAGAAAATAGGTTAATATTACAACTCTTACAATGTTGACTTTCAAAATACTATGAAATATCAACAATAAGATATTCATGCAATGTTCTCCAATTCAAACACAATAATTAATATTTTATTTACCAACAGTGGAGCACTTTAAGAAATGGGTGGCTGTGCACAGAAATATGCATAATAATAATACCTACCTTTCCATACTTTAAACTGCGTGTGTGAAGAGAGAGAGCTCCATCAGAAAAAACAGACTGCACTTCGGCCTAAGAATAGACTTGTTCAAGGAAAATTCGGACCAAAGTCACCAAATCAATCAGAGATAAAAGTATTACACGGAAGCCATCAGATCCAATAATATAACCTAGAGATAATGACAGATTCTCTGGAGCCAAGGTGGCTGACACTGGTTTAGAGGATACACTTATGAGGTCTCCCTCCTGAAGGTAGTCTCTCATGGTCAACTCATCTTCTGCTGATCTTCTCCTCTGAGACAGAGAAGAAATGGGTAGATGGTGGAATGGACAGAAAAACACCATCATGTTAATCAAAAGTTTCACCAAAAGTCTATCTGCTTCCATACAGTGTTAAGTGAGAGATGAAAGTGTGCACCGTACTAAATTATACAAACAAAATCCTCGATCTAATTCGACTACTGTACTCACAAGCTCTCCTCCAGGCAAATTGACAGACGACAGCAGCAACACAGAGTCCAGTCTGGAGTTGGTCTCTACCTTCCAGCGCTTCTGCTGCACCTAGAAACATAAGAAAAACAGTATGTTCAAAACTGGACAAATACATGTTTATGATATATATTGATCACCTTGGTACATAAACGTACCTCTGTTACCCTTCCAACCACTACGTCTCCAACCTCCCCATTAAACCTGGTAATTAAAAGAGATAATGATGTGCATTTTATTCACTTACATTGAAACAACAGATGCAACACAATAAATGAGTAAATACTTGAACACGATCAGCCAAACTCTAGGGTAGACCTTAATACATTACTGACCTGGTCTTGAGTGGCCGAACACAGATGAGCTTGTTCACCCTTTCCACCTCACCAGCCACGGAGGCAGTCAGTTTTTCGTCATCCAGGTAAGTCCCATGACCCCTAGAAATAATATATGCAGCCGCATCACATAATGACTTTTGATTCCGGCTATATACCCACTTTAAGGCCCATTAATTTGTAATAAAAGGTATTATTCGCTGAACAGAACATGTAAAATGTGGAACATATATTATTAATAACAAGGTAAACTAGTTAGACTGCAGTAACATGGATGGAGGTTAGATCAGTATAGCACGCTTACCTAATGTGAGACCTAACATATTTAATATCAAGTTTCCGAGCTATTCAGATGACTTGGATGAGGTCAAACTAAACGATTGAATGATTTACATGGTTATATTAACCTGAAACTCAACATGATATGAGCTGAATGGTTTCCCCGTTTTTTTCAAGGACTTGCAATCATGATGTTCATACCTCATAAACCCCGTGTCTGATGTAATCACATCACCGGGAACCACTAAATCCTTTCCATCCAAAGCTGACAGAGAAGTAGATAATGAGACTTGTTTCTGAATAGTTGGTAATCTCATGTCCGCAGCCATGCTTACTATTGTCTAAACGGCGCTTGGAAATGACGTCATTGCGTACTTAGATATTCAGGATTTATCGGACCCGGTTTTTATACATTACTTAATACTTAAAAATGCATTTCAAGAATATTTCATTTAGTACGAAAGAAATTGTACGTAATAGTTAATGTTTTGTGTTAGAAACAAACTAATTGTTAACATATGCTGGAGTTGTTTTGTGTTTGGCGCCCTCTGGTGGATTTGAAGCTATTTAGCCCACCTTGACGATCTAGTGAATTGTTATTACTGTAGTTTATCACAAAATCTATGTTAAGTAAAAAATAATAATCGTAATCGTTTGCATAATAATCGCGTGCATATATTATTTATTGCACACATTAATCTATAGCACTTAAAATATATGTTTTTGTTTTCATTTGTTTCACATAGAGGCAATCATTAAAATGTAATCAGGACCCTGGTTTAACATCTAGCCAACACACAGCATTTGAGTAATATAAACATTTTTTTAAGGACATAATTCTTGACCAGAATGAAGACAGCCCACTTGTCATCCAACACCACTTCCACTATCCAGGAACTGACCCACTCTGCATATTCAGGTCACTCTGTGTCTTCAGGTCCGAAATCTATGTACCCTCCTCTACACGAAGGTTTTGATAAAATATCACGTGATTTTATTCTTTATCCCCCAAGTGCCTGTTTGTCAAAAAATATCTAGTGGGAGGTTACAGAAGGATTAGTGAGGAACTACTCCCAAATAAATGCTATTATTCCAGCACTTTATCTGCTCTGTTGTTCTTTTGTGTTTTCACAGCTAACAGTCTCTATAATAGGCTACGATAAGCTTTAAATGAAAACCACTACACAGACTCAATGTCATTATTTATTGAGAATGAATAGAAAACAAACATATTTACATTCATATACGCTTATGAATTACACAATGCTATACATTAATATACTGTACAGTGATAAAGTGACTATTACACAGTGTAAAACTCTGATCGGACTGATAGGAATGTATACTGCTGTTCTGCATTTTTTACTACATGGAAATTGGTCTTTGTTATCATACTATTTTAAATTAATTGAAATTGTTCTTTGTTACCTTACTATTAAAACAATCTTCCCCCCTGGGTTGGTTTGACTTCAGGGAGATGGCATAGAGTAAGGAACAAGTAACAATAAAATCACTCAAATGCTAAATCTGTTATGGCAAAAAAGCACTTATTCAACAGCTGTTTTGCTATTAGTTAACTATTTTCTTTGATTTGCTGCATATAAAAAGCACTGACTTTAGTACATAAACTAAGAGATATGAAAAGTTAAGTATTTTTTATTGAAACCCACATTCCAACCCTATTTTCAGATTCATTGTTAAGGCAGTAGTGAAACCATTGATGACCTTTTAAGAGACATTTTAGTGACAATCAGAAACATAACACCCAGAATAACTAAGCAGACTACATGTAAAAAAAATAAGAAAAGAAAATGCAACCAGCAAAATGTATAAGAACGACTGTATCATCAGTTCAACCCTACATACGATCTGTATCATTAGTTCAACCCTACATACGATCTGTATCATCAGTTCAACCCTACATACACCCAGACATATACGATCTGGCCAAACACAAAGTCTATGCCTGCCACACCAGCAAACAATGGCTGCCTAACCTCTGCCAAAGGGACAGAGTGAGCCACGTTTAACCCTGGTATGAAGGGGTAAAGTGCAGCGTTGGTTGTTTCAGCCAGTGTCTGTCTCCTCTCTGCTATCATAGCACCATGGTGGGGATGTGATGAACTAACGAAAGACTGCTGATCTGATTGGGCGAAGACACATGTGAGTCAGCGTCTGTGTCCGTGGCCCCTGGTCGATGCCTGGCACTCTTCTGGTGTGCCCGCAGCCCTGCCAGTTGGGAGTAGGCGCTCTGGCACACGTGGCACTTGTATGGGCGCTCTCCAGTGTGCAGTCGCACGTGGTTACGCAGGGTGGACGATTGGCTGAAGCGCCGGTTACAGAAGCGACAGACGAAGGGCTTGTCCAGCGTGTGAATACGCATGTGGGAACGCAGGTTACTGCGAGAGTTAAAGCCCCGGTGGCAGATCACGCAACGCATACGACTGTTCATGGAGGACGAGGAGGAAGATGAGGACGGGGAGCAAGATGAGGAGCAGTCGGAGTGGGAGTCGTCTGTTAGGGAAAAGGTTGTTTGTTATTGGTTGGTGAATTTACAAAATATAACACTGATATTGACCATATGGAATAGAATTAACTATAACACTGATATTGACCACATGGAATAGAATTAACTATGACACTGATATTGACCACATGGAATAGTTTTTTTCTGCTTTGTAAAATTAGTTTGTCACAGACAAGAGAGCCTGAGTAAAGCAATGAACTGTTCCTCCAAATACTCAGTATAGTCCTTATCCATATTAGCTAGCCCAAAAGAGGCAATAAGGCTGACCAAGTGATATTCTTTCTAAAGTCTAATACTTATTAAAATAGCCCCCCAGATATAACCTAAGCGAAGAGTCTCACCATTCCGGATCTTTTTAGGATGTTCATCCTCAGTACTGGGAACGCCGGGAATACCAAGGAAGGTGTTGTGGGAGTTTCCGTACCATACCAGCAGCTCCTGGTCCGGAGGTATGGTCTGTTTCAAACAAGCATTAGAGGGAGCATGTTAAAGAATATGAGGATGAGGTGACAACTATGTGAAGATCCTCAAACCATCCTCTTGGCCAACTCCGTAAACACCAGTAATACACATATCAGTCAGCAGAAGGTGCTGTTCAGCTGCCAAAAACAGGTTTCCTTAAAGCCGGTGCTGATTCAACCACACGTATACAGTTTGAATACCGACACCAACAAAGAACCCCTAAAAATAATTGAGCTAAAGTGCAAACTGTCCTTATATGAACCATAAAATTAAATACTATGTCACAGGTAGACATGTCAGGGGCAATCATTACAGTTTAACATGAAAGCATCACACGTTGTTCTTACCTCCAAAGCTCTGTAAAATATGCTGTTGCCAATCTGCACCACCTCCAGGTTCTGCTCCTGTTCATTACGGGCACACTTGATGTAGGTCATCCAGCTGCGATGGTCCTCCAGACTCGCATCAATGAAGTAGCGCACGGTACTGTCCTCGTTAAACACCTAAAGACAACAGAAACATGTTTAAATACCTGGTACTGTATCAATACTAAGCTGTTTAAATACCTGGTACTGATAATTAAATACCTGGTACTGTATCAATACTAAGATGTTTAAATACCTGGTAGTACCAGGTATTTAAACATCTTAGTATTGATACAGTACCAGGTATTTAATTATCAGTACCAGGCTGGTACTGATAATTAAATACCTGGTACTGTATCAATACTAAGATTTTTAAATACCTGGTACTGATAATTAAATAGCTAGTACTGTATCAATACTATTAATTTGTATCATCATGTTGATCATCTAAGTGCAGCAGATGTCTTACTTTGACCCCTGCTTCCTCCGGACATGACCTGTACATAATGAATTGCCCCTCTTGCTCTCGACAGTCTAAACTGCAGGTGCGGACTATAGTCTCTAAACACATGCGTTTCTTACCTCCCACATGAGATTGTTGTTTTTAAGCAGGTCCACATGTTCAGGGGAGATGACACTACCGGTAAACGGACCCATCTCTGTGCCGGCCTTGATCCAGGTCTTGGAGAAAATACCGAGTCCCTCACCTGGGATGGAGCTCTGGACAATAATCACCTGGCTGGGAAGCACCAGGCTGGACAGTTTCTGCACCTCTGGAATGAAAAACAAATGCTCCTGCTGTATATAAACTGTATACACTTCATTAAGTGGATTTAAACGCATGACAGGAAAAATTATTAAATAGCGAAATTCGTCTGAAAGACATAATTGAGGTTAAGAAAACAGTCAGACATCGGATATGAGTGCAAACTGTATTTTTTCCCCCATTATTTTGAAGTTTAAAATATAAACTACACGACGTTATATTTCTGCTTTTAGGCATATTGCATTGGGCTTCTTATATTTCAGACCTGTATTACAGCAATAGTATTAACGTAATTGTATTAAACATTTAAAATAATTCTCTTTGAATTACCCTTTGATGAATTATCATGAATCAGAATAAACAGGGGTGGTCTAATATTATGGCTTTCACGAATAAAACCGTTTAGATTTTAGATTTGCCAACAGAGCATTTCTTTGGCACATAAAATACTATAAGGCTACATAAGCTCACCGTTTAACAAGATTAAACTGATGAATTGAGTGTAATTGTGAAATGGGGGGGGAAAAACTCGGAAAGCATTTTCAACCTCATTCAAAAAAGTAAAAAGAAAAAACTCTTGGGATTCTTTAATGCTAGAATCAAAGAAAATGTATTTGAGAGTGGGAATAGAGGTTAAATGGTCTCCTATTGCCCACAGTCCAGCCATTAGTCATGCTTCAGATGTCATATTCATTATTCCCTACTGGAAAGAAATGGCTAATTCCAAATTCATTATCCCTTTAAGGACTTTGTAGCAATACATTTAGGCTGAATGAAATTAGGACTTGTTTAAAAGGCCCAGGAATTTGTCAAACAAAAAACTGGAAAGGCGATTAGGTGGTTGACATGGTATGAATGGCAATAGATTCATGGTGGGTTTATCTGAGGAACAGGAGTCTGTTAAGGAGAAAGGAGCCAGGGGCCAATAGCTGCCAGAGGAGGAACAGGGACTGTCCGGAGATTGATGAATGCAGGAGAAAACCCGGGACATCTCAAAGAATAGGAACCTTTCTCTCCTCTCGGTTTAAGTGGAAACTTTCTCAGGTCAAGCATAAAGTAAAGTTAACCAAATGCATTTAATACCCTGGTCTTTGAGTCAGCAGCAGTTACACGCCTAACAAGCTTGTAAATGCGAGGTGTCCCAAAGCACTAAGTGGGTAAATGCCTTAAATGGGTACAAATAAAAGGGGCACAGGAGGAAAATACAGAACAACAGTAATGAGAAAGTCAAAGAGACCTTGGGAAGAAAAGAGAGAAGGTGTGGGTTCAGTTATTTGGTACGATGAGGGATATATTAAAATTATGCGAATGCAAAGCTTATAATACCGATTTTCGTCAATTACTGAAAATATAAGTGACAGCTTTGCTTTGTTTAAAATTGCAGACATAGTTAAATAAGACTTAGTCCTAAACTAAAAATTGGCTGCTGAAAGGTTTAGGTTAGACGTATACCCTCATAAGCGCATTCATTAATCAGTAGCCACTATATTATAAGTCTTACTATATTTATATTTATCTATATTACAATCTATATTACCATCCTTATGTCATTATTTGGCCTCTTAATAGAATAATTCGTTTCAAAATTAAAAATGCAAAAACACACAACTGGTTTCCAATCAATGGGTTAGAGATTTGACAACAGAAGGAATAGATCCAGAAGTGCATCTTACCTCCAGTGAAGGACTGAGCGAGGACCTCAGCTGTGAATGCGGTTCTGGGACTGATGGTGGTCGGCCTCTCCCCCATCAGATGCTCCCCCATCACATTTCTCCACCGTCCATAAAGGAAACTGTGAAGAATGTCAGAGGTGATAATATCTGATAAGGACCGAGTCTGACATTTAAATCTAGACTTCATAGATAAAGTCTCTGCGGGTAAAACTGAGCCCATCTCGCCAACTGGTACCCCGGGTTGGTCTCTAAATGTCAACTGGATATTCCTTCCCGTGAGACCGATGGATGGAAGTGTTCCGTGTTCCTGCAGTGAGGGTCCACTTATATAAGAGGCTGGTCTGACCCCTAATCAGTTATTAATGGCATTCCCCCTTTTGCTATGGACCTGCTGCAGCAGGAGAAAGTACGCCCCTAATAGGTGGTCCTCCCCTTTCTGTGCGTGTGCCTGTGTGTGCGTGTGCGCGTCAGAGGGAAATGCAGGGGCAACAAGTTGCCCAGTTGCTTAACCCAGTTGTTTAACCCAGTGCTACTCCGCACTGGTGATAACTAGTTCTTAACGAACAAACTTCAATTAGGAACTAACACGGATCTGGGATCATTCAGAACCGAAACCTTCACAGAGCAATTAAGAGTCGACTCAGATATCAACCACCGCCTCCCATAAAAACAATTCCAAAAACCCATAGAATTACTTAAAAAATAATAAACATTTGAATACATATAACCTACTAAAACCATATTTCAAATAAGGCTCCTAATATTTAAATGAACATATTTTGATATTGCACTAAAATGTTTTTAGTCAGCATCACAATGCATGGCACTATTTTTTTAACAGAATGGAAATGCTGTCAACTTTTTAATGGTTTAACAAATTGTCTTTAAAATGAGGTCATTGGGTCTGGGAGTTGCTCAAACCTTGTTTCTCAGGCACCCCGTATTCATGTGATATTAATTTTCTTCCAGGGAGTTATAGAGCTGGAATAATAGAATAGAAACAAGCTCAACGTGCTTTACTGCTTATTGTTCACATGCAACAAAACCTTAAGCTGCTTGGATGTGCTTCTCCAGCCCTTAAGTGAGGGCTTTAATATTCATGGATGTTCATAGTCCTTCAGTATATTGTCACAGCGTTTAGATGAGTATATACACACCCATTCTTCTCAATATCCACAGTTCTCTCCGGTTTTTCCTCTCTATTTTTCGGGCTTGATGGACTGGGGTAAATGAGCAGTTCTCCTTCTCTTCCAGCAGAGAGAACATCTTTATTCCTATTCAGTTCATCTCCCAGTAATGTCAAGGGGCTGAAAAGTGCTCCAAATCAATCCTTCATGGTGTTTTGAGGCCAGCTTGACACCCATGAAGTCCGCCTTTCTTTCCAACAGCTACACGGGGATGGTCCGAAAAGCTGAAGAAGTTGGTCCCTGCCGAATATGGACAAGTGTTATGGACCGGAGAGGACATGGAGTCCAAATAGAAATTATAAAGAGGGAGGTTTTGAACGGTGAATATGAAAATATAAGGTGAGTGACACAGGAAAAAATATTAAAGTGAAAATATAAGGTGAGTGACACAGGAAAAAATATTAAAGTGAAAATATAAGGTGAGTGACACTGAGAAATATATTAAAGTGAAAATATAAGGTGAGTGACACTGAGAAATATATTAAAGTGAAAATATAAAGTGAGTGACACTGGGAAAAAAAATATTACAGTGAAAATATAAGGTGAGTGACACTAAGAAATATATTAAAGTGAAAATATAAGGTAAATGACAATGAAAAAAATATTAAAGTGAAAATATAAGGTGAGTGACACGCAAAAAAAAAATATTACAATGAAAATATCGCTTTTTATTGGGGGCCCCCGTCAAATAGGGTTCCCATGAAGAATTGTCCCGCTCACTAAATGTAATTAGATATAAGCTATTGCATTTTAGATTTATCTAAAATACCAAGTATTAGATGAATTAAATAAACTCAATGAGGTAACGCATATATATTTGATTTGCCAATTTATGCAATGGTCTTTTTATCGGTCACAGCAATGAAGAAACAACATTAAAAACACAATTAAAATGTATTAACTGAACACTTGGATATTACTAATGTTTGGCAACATATCTGGAAAAGCTCTCCAGCAGTATACAAGGAACCGGCAGTCATTTGGTATTCTAGTAAATTAGCAGAAGCTCTTAGACATATTATATATATATGTATGTACACACACACACATATATATACACACACACATACACATATATATTTAAATATATATACACACACACATTATTACACTTAAAGGCGCATAACCGCAGAGGTGACAAGTTGAAAAAACGAATAAAAATGACAAGGTCTAAACCGTTTACTAACCAGTAGACATTTCATATTTCGATGATTTTGCTTACCTACTCCATTAAGTATAATACCATTACCGAGGTGTCTCACTATGAACACACAAAATTAAATCTGCTCTGATAAAAAGCATTTTGCTAAATGGCTAAAATGTCACATGTTACAGTTTTCACAGTGGCAGACCGGGTTACACCTTGGGGCTATTGAGAAGAGATGGTAGATATGATAGCATAGTGAAGACAGTAGATCAGCTTATCTGCTGGAAAGGTGAGAGGTCTAGTACCTCATGAGGGGTTCCCTGAGAAGGGGGGTGGACATCTGCTTAAAGAAACACAAGCTAAATTAGGGTCCAAAAATAATGCAGACTTGTGTTACAGAGCCCCACATCACATAGAACCACATTACGACTAATCAGATTTAAGAGCCAAATCAATTTCATAGATCCAAATTATAATTCAAACTGTCCACATGAGATACTGTGTCCCGGTACCCTGACTGCATATTCCCTAAATCAACAGAAAGCGTTTAAGTTTTACCACTAAGGATTTGTTTGCAAATAGAGTCGCATATTATAATTGAACTGGTGACATTTAAAATGGACATCAAACCCAGTTTAGGAGTGAAGAGCAAAACCACTTAACGTTTAAACAATGAACCATTAAACGAAACGCGGTCCACAGGGATGTCATTAAAAACAAAGATAAAAACTAGTGGTGGGATTTACATGTGGGAAAACAGGGGAAGCATGTGGGAAAACAGGGTAAGGATGTGGGAAAACAGGGTAAGGATGTGGGAAAACAGGGTAAGGATGTGGGAAAACAGGGTAAGGATGTGGGAAAACAGGGTAAGGATGTGGGAAAACAGGGTAAGGATGTGGGAAAACAGGGTAAGGATGTGGGAAAACAGGGGAAGGATGTGGGAAAACAGGGACAGGATGTGGGAAAACAGGGACATACGAAGGATGTGGGAAAACAGGGGAAGAATGTGGGGAAACAGGGGAAGGATGTGGGAAAACAGGGACATAGGAAGGATGTGGGAAAACAGGGGAAGAATGTGGGGAAACAGGGGAAGGATGTGGGGAAACAGGGGAAGGATGTGGGAAAACAGGGGAAGGATGTGGGAAAACAGGGGAAGGATGTGGGGAAACAGGGGAAGGATGTGGGAAAACAGGGGAAGGATGTGGGAAAACAGGGGAAGGATGTGGGAAAACAGGGGAAGGATGTGGGAAAACAGGGGAAGGATGTGGGAAAACAGGGGAAGGATGTGGGGAAACAGGGGAAGGATGTGGGGAAACAGGGGAAGGATGTGGGGAAACAGGGGAAGGATGTGGGGAAACAGGGGAAGGATGTGGGGAAACAGGGGAAGGATGTGGGGAAACAGGGGAAGGATGTGGGGAAACAGGGGAAGGATGTGGGAAAACAGGGGAAGGATGTGGGAAAACAGGAAAGTTCACTAGAGTGGAGGCCCCTCACAGAACCCATTAACAGCAGTGCAGAGAAACTCCTGATGACAGCTTCAAAGGGGAGGAGTCAATGACTACAATAAATTAAGGACATCACTTCAATTCAGGCTGTTTAAAAATTAAATGAAAGTTAATACTAATTAATGTGGTCTCTAGAAATACCCTGTGTTTTGGGAGAACTATATATATATATATATATATATATATATATATATATATATATATATATACGCTTTGTCACAGCAGCAAAAATAAGAGTTAATCACTTGACTCAACACCAATGACCTTTAACCCGTGATCACATAGAACCGTGTTCACGCGCTTATAAATTTCAAAACAATGGCATAAACAATAGAGACCAGCCAATTAAAATTAACAGATATGTCTCAGACTAATTTAGAAATGTATGATTCAAATCCTGTGTTTATGGGAACACCTTTTCAGAACAATAATTCTTCAGGCCACATAACAGAGCCACATTAGTGACTCGGGCCACAACTGGTTTCACTCCAGAACTCCCATATGAGCAGAACAACCAGAGAATATGCTAAACTGGAGCCGGTCGCTGTAAAAATGGAGGTTAAGTGGGTTAAATTGAGACAGATGTGACATGGAGTGTAGAATAGTGGTATTCTTTATCAACAAGTGAAGTTCGGGGGAAACACAAGTGTTCAACAGAAAAATACGTGTTACTTGGAACTTTATACACCCTCATAGTATTTTAAATATGATCCTCTGTTAGTCGGACCAAAGAGCTTCGAGGAAAAGGTTCAGTGTAAAGAAAAAATATCAAAACAAATTCATACTGAAATACCCCAACACATTCAAATGAGAAAATAATTTCACCAGAATACAATCAGGTAGTCTTTGCGTTTTTAATACACCGTTAACTGTACACATGAGGGGGAATACACTAAAATTAAACATTATGAAATAATAATATCCCTTTTCATTAAAGCAATGAAGTTAATACTAAATTCATCTAATCAATCATACATATATTAGATCACACAAAGTAGAAAGAAAAATAAAGAATTAAAAAGTTCTTATCATTGGACTGTACACAAGTCCACAGTGTGTACTGGGTGGGGTGTCAGGGAAACTGGGTGGTACCAAATAAGACAAGTTTGATCATAATACTTAGAATATAAAAAACTACAATTAATTATTACACAGGTAGAATCCAGAGGCTTAGCAGTCTTGAATGATTTAGGTACATAAAAACATAAAAACCTAGAATTTCTCATTTTTGTCCACAGCAAGATGCAACATCAAATTTCAAATTACACATTCACGATGTTTGAACATTTTCAGTATGAAAACAAAACAGAAAAACAGGGACAGTTTTCCTGTGATAATGACTCCATGAAAAAAAATCTTTGATTTAATTATATATATATATTTTTTAAATAAAGTATTTAGTCAAGTATCTGAGCATACATACATAGTTTTACAAGATAGCAAAGGCAAAAACTCACAATATGCAAAATCCCCTTTTCCCATATCAGATCATTGTAATAAAAATTATCCGTTACATTTTCAAATGCCAAAAAAAAAAATCTAAGACCTACAAGTTAAACGTCTGTCAAAATATTAGAGAATCCATCTTTGTTTCAAAAATGAAATAAGATATTGCACCTTCTTTAAACCAGAGTACAATAAAATGACAATGAAAAACAGAATACAAAGCACATCAGGAATTAAATTAGGAATTGACTGCCATTTGCCAACGTCACTCGTTTTAATTTGTAACAAAAGAATACATTATCCTGTAACAAACATCACAGTTTCATCTCACGGAATTAAAATGCTTTATGTAAAAGGAAAACAAAACATTTTTTTACACATTGTTAAAACATCTTATGACATAACAAAACAAAAATGTATTCAAGACTGCTAAGCCCTTAATCACGATTTTATTGCAACAGAACTAGAAAAAATAGATTATATTGCGTTTGCTGAAATGTTACAACTCCGGGGTTAATTTTGGCGATGTCATTTGAATCAAAAAGGAAAAAATAGAAAACAAAAACAGCTCGCATAAGTCAAAAAGGATCCCGGAAATTGTCCATTCAAAATAATGGTGTACACAAGTATTTAGTAACAATTAAATGTTCCTGATTTAGAAATATTCTTTTTTTATCATATAAGTCATTCTACAGCTAGTGTTTCTCACTAAGAAAAAATTAAGTCTTCAAGGCGTTGCAAATCTAGAAACCTCTGTTACAAAAGGTTTGTTTTCATCCTCAGTGATTGAAAAATCTTCAACTAAATGGCCATCCTCTAATGATCCTGTAACACATAGATTAAACATCAGTGAAACAGCACAACCACAAATAATCACAAAATACATTTTAATTATTTGGATGGTTTGACGCAATAAATTATGCAATTGATGCCAGAATGGTGATCAAACTGAACCAAGTGTTTAAGCCAGTATTAATTCTGAACACAACTAATAACTATCAAACTGAACCAAGTGTTTAAGCCAGTATTCATTCTGAACACAACTATTAACTATCAAACTGAACCAAGTGTTTAAGCCAGTATTCATTCTGAACACAACTAATAACTATCAAACTGAACCAAGTGTTTAAGCCGGTATTCATTCTGAACACAACTATTAACTATCAAACTGAACCAAGTGTTTAAGCCAGTATTCATTCTGAACACAACTAATAACTATCAAACTGAACCAAGTGTTTAAGCCAGTATTCATTCTGAAGACAACTAACAACTATCAAACTGAACCAAGTGTTTAAGCCAGTATTCATTCT
Source organism: Dallia pectoralis (assembly GCA_029465975.1). Classification (NCBI taxonomy): domain Eukaryota; kingdom Metazoa; phylum Chordata; class Actinopteri; order Esociformes; family Umbridae; genus Dallia; species Dallia pectoralis. The sequence goes on along the minus strand of CM055760.1, from coordinate 11,183,458 downwards.
GAAGACAACTAATAACTATCAAACTGAACCAAGTGTTTAAGCCAGTATTCATTCTGAACACAACTAATAACTATCAAACTGAACCAAGTGTTTAAGCCAGTATTAATTCTGAACACAACTAATAACTATCAAACTGAACCAAGTGTTTAAGCCAGTATTCATTCTGAACACAACTAATAACTATCAAACTGAACCAAGTGTTTAAGCCAGTATTCATTCTGAACACAACTAATAACTATCAAACTGAACCAAGTGTTTAAGCCGGTATTCATTCTGAACACAACTATTAACTATCAAACTGAACCAAGTGTTTAAGCCAGTATTCATTCTGAACACAACTATTAACTATCAAACTGAACCAAGTGTTTAAGCCAGTATTCATTCTGAACACAACTAATAACTATCAAACTGAACCAAGTGTTTAAGCCGGTATTCATTCTGAACACAACTATTAACTATCAAACTGAACCAAGTGTTTAAGCCAGTATTCATTCTGAACACAACTATTAACTATCAAACTGAACCAAGTGTTTAAGCCGGTATTCATTCTGAACACAACTATTAACTATCAAACTGAACCAAGTGTTTAAGCCGGTATTCATTCTGAACACAACTATTAACTATCAAACTGAACCAAGTGTTTAAGCCAGTATTCATTCTGAACACAACTAATAACTATCAAACTGAACCAAGTGTTTAAGCCAGTATTCATTCTGAAGACAACTAATAACTATCAAACTGAACCAAGTGTTTAAGCCAGTATTCATTCTGAACACAACTATTAACTATCAAACTGAACCAAGTGTTTAAGCCAGTATTCATTCTGAACACAACTAATAACTATCAAACTGAACCAAGTGTTTAAGCCAGTATTAATTCTGAACACAACTAATAACTATCAAACTGAACCAAGTGTTTAAGCCAGTATTCATTCTGAACACAACTAATAACTATCAAACTGAACCAAGTGTTTAAGCCAGTATTCATTCTGAACACAACTAATAACTATCAAACTGAACCAAGTGTTTAAGCCAGTATTCATTCTGAACACAACTAATAACTATCAAACTGAACCAAGTGTTTAAGCCGGTATTCATTCTGAACACAACTAATAACTATCAAACTGAACCAAGTGTTTAAGCCGGTATTAATTCTGAACACAACTAACAACTATCAAACTGAACCAAGTGTTTAAGCCAGTATTCATTCTGAAGACAACTAATAACTTCCTTACAAAAGATGTGTTTCTCACCTGAAGGCCCGGGGTCTGTGTTTGCTGGGCACCCTGGCTGTAGTAATGTTGGCCCTGTTGTCTGTAATACTCCATCCAGGCAGCGCTGTAGTCTGTAGGGGGGCTCTGCTGGGAGCCAGGGCCTGGAGCCTGGCCTGCTGCCTGGTCTGGGAAGACCAACAGGACATATTAGGAACAAGGGAATATTCTCAAAACACCAATTAGACAGTCAATTAAAGGAGTGAGGCATTTTAATGGTAATATTGACATGTACACAAATACCAAAGTAATTAGTTAGCGACTAACATTACTGGGCTGTATCACCTAATAATGTAAATGTAGTTTTAGGGCAAATCTGGAAAAGGTTACGCTTTTAATGCACAGGACGATATTCAGACAGACAAATAAGTGCTCAATATACATGATTTGAGTCAACAGGAACCTAAATCCCAAGAAAAAGGCACATGACATATGTACTTGATTTGACCAAAACTGCAGTTATTGGATTTTGCTGTCATTTTGTCACCAGTAGACAACTGCTTAGGCAGTGGTTCTCAACCTTTGTGAGTTACTGTACCAGTGACAGAACATTTCACTGGTCAGAGTTCCTCTGAAGTGCCACCTGCTGTTAACATCAATAGAAAGCCTATGGTATGAGTGTTTAAGTACCCTGTGTGAAGAGCCAGAGGACCTAGTACCCATGGTTTGCCCACCTCTAATCCAGAGGCAGATCTACGCATGCAAAGACCGACATTAAGACAATATGAAAGTGGCCTTGACTGTTCTCAACTAACTGGAACAAAAGCAGTGAACTATAAAGCAGCAAAAGCTGAGTGTTAGTAAAACTACAGGTGTTTCAGATACAATAGGCCATCCTAGTCTAATGCGCCCAAAGCATAAGGAAGGAACAATACTTTAAACCCAGAATGCAGTCTGCCTGCTCCCATCTGTGCCAGTACAGTACTTACTCTGTTTCTTGTAGTACTCCTCCCAGGCTTTATTGTAGTCAGCACCACTGCTCTGGGCTTGACTCTGCTGACCTGTAGACAGAATATATCTATGGTCAATACATAGTTAACAGGACACTAGAGTCACACATAAATGTCTCCTTGATAATAAGCAATCCAGTTGAAACCAAGCAAAACAACACCTTTATGTTGTTCAGGCAGAAGGCTTTGAGATCTAATAGAAGAGCATCTAGGACACAGGTGATTGGGTCATTACCATCAACAAACAGACATAATTGACAAGTGGATGACCACAGGAACAACAAAGAAATAAAGTAACATCAGCTGCTACACAGATTAAACAACTGCTCGCTGTAAAGAGAATTAACCAAATAACATAGCATTAACATAATGAGACATAAATCTTTGTATATCCCCATGTGACAAATACACATATTTCTGCATTTCAGGTCATCAACAGCTCCAGGTTGTAGGCAAACCACAACATCATGGTCCTACTGAACAAGAACAGCCATATCTACCCACCTACTGGTGATCGAGCAAACGGCAAAACACCAGGCCACAACAGGTGCTACTAAACATGACTTAGTGACTCAGCAATCACTATCTAGAAAGACAAAAGAAACACAGCAAAGTGTCTAGTGCCAGATATCTGTAGCAGGCCCTCACAAAAGAGAAAGAGACCAGAAACGTTAGGTGAATGTGGCAGTAATGAGCTCCCTTCGCTTCTCTTTCCCAGTAGAGTGACACTTGCCTATCTTTTTATAATACTGCTCCCATGATTTGGAATAGTCCACCTGGCCGGTCTGGGATCCATTGAGACCTGCAACCAGACACAGATAAACCTGTTGGAGGACAGAGTTACTGCAGGACGGGCTTTCAGTGAAGGCTGCGGCTCCATCCAGACCTGGCCCAATTTGTCCTACTGGTTATGGGTTTAACCACATAAGCCTACCACATCCCAATGTGTAACCAAGACGACCATGGAGGGACAATAGTCTGAAAATGCTTTCCTTTTTGGCTCTGAGTAGACAGGAGAAAGTCTCTAACATTCAGCCCATATCTGGACGGGTAGCCACATCTGCCTCCACGCCAGCGGGAGCGCCTCCACGCCAGCGGGAGCGCCTCCACGCCAGCGGGAGCGCCTCCACGCCAGCGGGAGCGCCTCCACGCCAGCGGGAGCGCCTCCACGCCAGCGGGAGCGCCTCCACGCCAGCGGGAGCGCCTCCACGCCAGCGGGAGCGCCTCCACGCCAGCGGGAGCGCCTCCACGCCAGCGGGAGCGCCTCCACGCCAGTCATTGATCTTCCTACATGTACAATGGAGACGGACAGACAGATTGACTTACTGGGGTCCTGTTGGTCCTGAAGCCAGGTCTGATACGTCGTTCCCCACCCTCCTGTCAGGAACGTCTGCGGCCCACTGACACCAAACAAAAGACACAGCACGTTTCAGATATGAATTAGTTGTGGCTGGTAATTATTACGTTGACCATTCTACATGATCAGGGTAAGAGATTTATTTATAAGAATCGTAAGCTACAGGTTTTAAGTGCTGTTGTGGAAACAGACACCTGAACAGCGTGCATTTGTAATGACTCTGCATGTCATTAAGACATGTCATTAAGTCACCTTGAAACTAGACATGTCATTAAGTCACCTTGAAACTAGACATGTCATTAAGTCACCTTGAAACTAGGCATGTCATTAAGTCACCTTGAAACTAGACATGTCATTAAGTCACCTTGAAACTAGGCATGTCATTAAGTCACCTTGAAACTAGGCATGTCATTAAGTCACCTTGAAACTAGGCATGTCATTAAGTCACCTTGAAACTAGGCATGTCATTAAGTCACCTTGAAACTAGACATGTCATTAAGTCACCTTGAAACTAGGCATGTCATTAAGTCACCTTGAAACTAGACATGTCATTAAGTCACCTTGAAACTAGACATGTCATTAAGTCACCTTGAAACTAGGCATGTCATTAAGTCACCTTGAAACTAGACATGTCATTAAGTCACCTTGAAACTAGGCATGTCATTAAGTCACCTTGAAACTAGGCATGTCATTAAGTCACCTTGAAACTAGGCATGTCATTAAGTCACCTTGAAACTAGGCATGTCATTAAGTCACCTTGAAACTAGACATGTCATTAAGTCACCTTGAAACTAGACATGTCATTAAGTCACCTTGAAACTAGACATGTCATTAAGTCACCTTGAAACTAGACATGTCATTAAGTCACCTTGAAACTAGACATGTCATTAAGTCACCTTGAAACTAGACATGTCATTAAGTCACCTTGAAACTAGGCATGTCATTAAGTCACCTTGAAACTAGGCATGTCATTAAGTCACCTTGAAACTAGACATGTCATTAAGTCACCTTGAAACTAGACATGTCATTAAGTCACCTTGAAACTAGACATGTCATTAAGTCACCTTGAAACTAGGCATGTCATTAAGTCACCTTGAAACTAGGCATGTCATTAAGTCACCTTGAAACTAGACATGTCATTGGCTAACTGAGATATGAGTGTAACTCTACAAATATTAGACAAATATAAATAGATAAAACAGCCTGCTCAAAATGACAGGTTAAAAATATTATTAAAAAGTAGCCCATGGAAGTCCTACAAATCAAGACTGTAGGACTAGAAGGTCCAATCTAGCAACAGAACCATATGTCACATGACTAAACCAGGAAGAAAAGAGCATTTGGCTCAAAACACAGCTTCACTGAGTTAAAATGTAAAACATGTAGAACAGAAACAACTCACTTCTGATGAGTGGCTTGTCCTTGGCCAAATGGGCTCACACCAAAACTGTTGCTGCTCCCCAGTCCTGAGGCCTAGACAAAAGGGGGGAGGAGGGAGGACAAAAGGGGGGAGGAGGGAGAAACGGACCACACTTGTGGTTAAATTGAGGCTGAATAAGCGAGGCCAGAGAGCAGCGCTGGCTGCTGACACACTCCATTAAGTTCATCTGATGGATTCTTCATGTTTAACCCCAGGTGACATACTGGTGAATGGTAGAACCACAGAACCAGTCACAGAACCAGTCACAGAACCAGTCACAGAACCAGTCACAGCCCGCATCTGACACCTAATGAATATCCGGACAGACAAAAGGTTTTGGGGAGAGATGAAAGGGGTCATGACAGACCACCACCTACCCCAATCTTCTCATCGATCAGCTGACGAGCCATCTCCATCTGCTGGGGGGTGCCCCGGATGGAGAAGACGCGCACGTTGGGGTCTGTGTTGGGTGGAGGGTTCCTCTGCAACTCCACATGGGCTCCAGACTGCTGGTTGATGTTCTTGATGGTTTCTCCACCTTCATCAAGATCCAAAAAGTCAGTTATTGATACACACACACACACAGGCACACACACAGGCACACACACAGGCACGCTTCTCTGCAGTCTGAGTGGATCTAATAGGCATGTTACACATGTACTGGGCGTAGTCAGAATCACAGTGGTACCTACAGAGACCATGTGGCCCAGTCCTCTGGTACCTACAGAGACCATGTGACCCAGTCCTCTGGTACCTACAGAGACCATGTGGCCCAGTCCTCTGGGACCTACAGAGACCATGTGGCCCAGTCCTCTGGGACCTACAGAGACCATGTGGCCCAGTCCTCTGGGACCTACAGAGACCATGTGGCCCAGTCCTCTGGTACCTACAGAGACCATGTGACCAAGTCCTCTGGTACCTACAGAGACCATGTGGCCCAGTCCTCTGGGACCTACAGAGACCATGTGGCCCAGTCCTCTGGTACCTACAGAGACCATGTGACCAAGTCCTCTGGTACCTACAGAGACCATGTGACCAGTCCTCTGGTACCTACAGAGACCATGTGACCCAGTCCTCTGGTACCTACAGAGACCATGTGACCCAGTCCTCTGGTACCATTCCATTTTAACATCCGTGCTAATCAGACACAAAGGTTGACAACACTTCCTCAATCAGGCTGTCAAATCTGACGACAGCGTCCTGAAGTGTGGAGCTGATCAATTACACCAGGAAGAACGAAATGAAACAGCTGTGGGAGAAAGGGGAAATTAAAGCGTATCCTCTTTCTGAGATATCATTTGTCTCCTTTCTTCCCTGAATCCATGGTGTGATGCGTGTTGAGGACAGAGTACACCTCCCCCCCCTCCTGCCATCCCAGTGAAATGACATAGGAACCTTCCCATGGAGACCACAGGGTTGACCAAACATCAATTACACATTTGTTCACTGGTGGCTGACACAGTCCTGACCCCGGCTGACCTTGCTGTGGAAATGCTGGTCAAAGCCTCTTCACCTTCAGTCAGCTCTTCACTGATGCCAATAGACTACACATGGCCCATTAACTCATTGTCAAGCAAATTAAAGTTCTGCCTTAATGAAGCCATTATGAGGTCCCTCCAGTCAGACGGCAGAGGGAATGAAGAGACCAACTGTTCATTTCATGGACTGGGTTTCAGTGGGGCCACATCATACAGCCTTATGAATCGGACTGGTTTACTGAGCTGGATAAAAACTGGGATTTGGAGAGAGTGGGTGTGGGTCGGGACCAGTATGGGAAAATCAACAAGGCACTAACTTCAAGTTAGGAGAGCTCATGGTAAAAATTAAGCTTTTGTTGTGTGAGTGCACCAGGAATGTGTAATTAAAAGCCAATTTAATGTGTTTCTGAAGGCGTTGCAGTGTAACGTCCAGCACCAGACACTACTAGGTACCAACTGTGATCATGAGACAGAGGTGTTCTCCTGGGATGTAGGTCAGAGTATCTGGTTGAGTGAGCAGTGTGAAAAAAAATAAATGCCATGAGCAGGGTGGTATATGGTGTTTAAAATAAAGAGTTGGCCTAAAAAATATCACAAATAAACAGCTGTGATCAATGCCAATAAAAAGCAAAGTTAGTTAAGTGTAAAACGTGACACGGGACAGAGGGGTGAGAGGCTGGGGTGAGAGGCTGGGGTGAGAGGCTGGGGTGCGTACTGGAAGAAAAGGTGGGGGAGGAAGAGGGACAAGCAGCTGCATAAAGACATGGTAAAGATATTAATCACTCCGGGCTGACAGGGTCCAGACCCACAGACCCACTGGACCAGTTCATATGCTAATGCTAGCAGGGGAAGCTACGCCCAGGTTCATTTACCCACGCCTAACAAAGGCCACTTGGCATTTCTATTGGCTTGTTTCTGTCATAGGTAGATTCCCCCCTGGAACAACGCCCACCGTGGCACACACACAACACACACACACACACACACACACACACAGGACAGGCACACAGCTCAAGGCTTCTCCAAAGCGCAATGGTCAATGACTTTTAAATAGCTGGCAATGGAGTGAGCATGAATAACCAATAAGCTAAGCTTCTTTATACTTCAGTGGGCTGAAAGGACCTGATTAGATGCACAGCTTCACACCACTTGATTGGGGGCCGATATTATGAACCTTCAACAATTAATGTCACATTACATTCATTGTACCCGTTCGTTACAACTCATTATCTGCGTCACTCAGCCGGGACGGGGACAGAATTGAACTGGTGAGTTTGGTCAGTTGGGGGAACGTGCAGTAAAGACACTCAACCAGGGGTGTGAGCATTAACATTAAAAAGACCATTTAGTATTACCCATCACAACATGAATTAAATACAATAGTCTCCACTTAATAAGTTGCCATGATTATAAAAAGAATAATTGGGCTAAAGCATCAATCTCTATACACTAGCTAGGAGGATATAAAGAATATATTCGAGGATATTAAACACTAATCAAACCCTCCTAACTCATTATAAGCTAATTAACAGGCCAACTCGTTTGGCGCTCTAGCCAGTTCTCATATCAATATATTAATTATGTATAATTATTTCATGTTCCATTGATCAGAAGTATCGGTCTAATAACTTGTCACACAGTTAAGTATTTTAATTGGTAATTGCCTGGATATAAATGATGACATGTGCTATTTGTAAATAATCTAAAAACCATCTACATGATTTGTACAGTATTCGTGTCCTCACCTTTCCCAATCACCAGGCCACACTTGTCCGCAGGTATCGTATATGTCACTTCCTGCAGGCCCCCAGGTGTGCCCATGTTCCAGTCTCCGCGACCTCTGCCCCGACCTCTGGGCCCAACGGGGCCTCCGAATCCATCACGCTCCTGTAAAGAAATCCACCAGGTGACCTCAGTCAAATGTATTTAATTAAAGGTTGAAACAAAGTGCTCTTACAAACACCCAGCCTGAACCCCGATAGAGGACGGATTAACAAATTGATACACAGCGGCTAGGAAAAACTATGATGGGTCAAATTTAGGAAGAAACCTAGAGTGGAACCATGCTCCTGAAGAGTTGAAATGTATACAGCACACAGTCAACAATCACATGCCTGTATCACCAGTACCAGTGACGACATTACCACCATTATCACCTTTATTGTAAATAACACCAAAGTGGGTCCAATAGAAAGTGGGAACTGGGCTGCCACCCTGTGAGACTCCTATATGGGCGACTCTACTGAAGACATACCTCAGACTAGCCTCACCGTACCAGTGTGGGTTCTGTGCTCAGGGGCAGTGGGTCACGTGACAGATTGTGATTAGACAAAGAGCCACTGCCCCATTACCTGTCTGTACACCTGTCTCAGGAGGTCTTCCCCACCACCTCCACCCAGCCACAGGGCCAAGGGGTCCAGGGAGGACTGTGGGGAGGTCAGGCTGGCCCTATCCAGGAGCCAGCCTGCAATGGACGGGGCAGGGGACTGCTGCACAGGCAACAAGGGAGTTTATGGGCGACATGGCTAACTATAGAAAGACACGCCTGTTGTTGGAATGAAACAGAATAATAGCAGTGGTCTGCAGTGATGTACCTGTACCTGTGCAGTGTGAACCAGTTCATTAATCAGATGCACTGCATGCTGGCAGCGGTCTGGTTGACCCATCACCTGGGCAATCCGGTCTGGACTGATGCCATCATCTGAATTAGAAACGTAACATTATAGAGCACACGTTCAGCCGTAACACTATAGAGCACACGTTCAGCCGTAACACTATAGAGCACACGTTCAGCCGTAACACTATAGGGCACACGTTCAGCCGTAACACTATAGGGCACACGTTCAGCCGTAACACTATAGGGCACACGTTTAGCCGTAACACTATAGGGCACACGTTCAGCCGTAACACTATAGAGCACACGTTCAGCCGTAACACTATAGAGCACACGTTCAGCCGTAACACTATAGGGCACACGTTCAGCCGTAACACTATAGGGCACACGTTCAGCCGTAACACTATAGAGCACACGTTCAGCCGTAACACTATAGAGCACACGTTTAGGCGTAACACTATAGGGCACACGTTTAGGCGTAACACTATAGAGCACACGTTTAGGCGTAACACTATAGAGCACACGTTTAGGCGTAACACTATAGAGCACACGTTCAGCCGTAACACTATAGAGCACACGTTTAGGCGTAACACTATAGAGCACACGTTTAGGCGTAACACTATAGAGCACACGTTCAGCCGTAACACTATAGGGCACACGTTCAGCCGTAACACTATAGAGCACACGTTCAGCCGTAACACTATAGAGCACACGTTTAGGCGTAACACTATAGGGCACACGTTTAGGCGTAACACTATAGAGCACACGTTTAGGCGTAACACTATAGAGCACACGTTTAGGCGTAACACTATAGAGCACACGTTTAGGCGTAACACTATAGAGCACACGTTTAGGCGTAACACTATAGAGCACACGTTTAGGCGTAACACTATAGAGCACACGTTTAGGCGTAACACTATAGAGCACACGTTTAGGCGTAACACTATAGAGCACACGTTTAGCCGTAACACTATAGAGCACACGTTTAGCCGTAACACTATAGAGCACACGTTTAGCCGTAACACTATAGAGCACACGTTCAGCCGTAACACTATAGAGCACACGTTTAGGCGTAACACTATAGAGCACACGTTTAGGCGTAACACTATAGAGCACACGTTTAGGCGTAACACTATAGAGCACACGTTTAGGCGTAACACTATAGAGCACACGTTTAGGCGTAACACTATAGAGCACACGTTTAGGCGTAACACTATAGAGCACACGTTTAGCCGTAACACTATAGAGCACACGTTTAGCCGTAACACTATAGAGCACACGTTTAGCCGTAACACTATAGAGCACACGTTTAGCCGTAACATTATAGAGCACACGTTTAGCCGTAACACTATAGAGCACACGTTTAGCCGTAACACTATAGAGCACACGTTTAGCCGTAACACTATAGAGCACACGTTTAGCCGTAACATTATAGAGCACACGTTTAGCCGTAACATTATAGAGCACAAGTTTAGCCAGGTCAGGGTTATCACAAACGCCTACAGTGAGATCAGCTACTATCAAACCACCTTGAGTGGGTTAATAGAAGTACAAGACAAGAGTCTAGCTTGATTTGTCGAGGCCATTAAATATCATGAAAACTCCATTAATTATTTAGCCTAAAGGAAATAGCATTTAATAATCCCACCTGGTTTGAACTGGATCCTGACCCCAGCATCATTCTGGATCTTCTTAATCATCTCTCCATTCCTGCCGATGACGATACCCACAGCAAACCTGGGGACAGCCACATCCAGACTGCTGCCCCCTAGCCTGGATCCAAAGTCGCCCCTGGCAGCACGGAAATCCCCCTGGTCCTTATCTCGGATGATCTCCACCACCAGCTCTCGTGCTTGCTGGAGAACACCCAAACCACCAGTAGAGAAAACATCAACATAGCTCCAAATTCACCTCCTTATGTTCTCCTTAGAATGCATGTCAATATGCAGGAGGGGAACGAGGATATAGGAGCCCTGTTGGGGGACTGACCTGTACTTTGTATGGATCCCCAGTGATCCTCAGGGGTTTGTCTGCTCCAGTGGGCATGGGACCATCCTGAATCATTATCATCTTTACTCCTGTTCGTTCCTACCAAAACAGAATAATCACATTAAAGACAGTCTAGTATCCCATGAAAACCCAAGGGCCCATATTGAATTGTGTAGCAACCCTAGACCGGACAGATAGCTAATCAGGTCATCAATAGATATTCTAATTGGCTGAACATGCATGCTGTATCCCCCTATGCATTCAGATCCACCAATCAGGGTAACCTGGAGTTGTGTGTTGTAGCCAACTCATTGGCCAATGTAAAGTCCAGTACAGTATTATTAGTAATAAGTGATGAGCATCATTCAGTGGACAGAAGGTTCTGGTCCTCTGGCGCCCTGCCTGTAACCGCGTTCGGGCGCCCTGCCTGTAACCGCGTTCGGGCGCCCTGCCTGTAACCGCGTTCGGGCGCCCTGCCTGTAACCGCGTTCGGGCGCCCTGCCTGTAACCGCGTTCGGGCGCCCTGCCTGTAACCGCGTTCGGGCGCCCTGCCTGTAACCGCGTTCGGGCGCCCTGCCTGTAACCGCGTTCGGGCGCCCTGCCTGTAACCGCGTTCGGGCGCCCTGCCTGTAACCGCGTTCGGGCGCCCTGCCTGTAACCGCGTTCGGGCGCCCTGCCTGTAACCGCGTTCGGGCGCCCTGCCTGTAACCGCGTTCGGGCGCCCTGCCTGTAACCGCGTTCGGGCGCCCTGCCTGTAACCGCGTTCGGGCGCCCTGCCTGTAACCGCGTTCGGGCGCCCTGCCTGTAACCGCGTTCGGGCGCCCTGCCTGTAACCGCGTTCGGGCGCCCTGCCTGTAACCGCGTTCTGGCGCCCTGCCTGTAACCGCGTTCTGGCGCCCTGCCTGTAACCGCGTTCTGGCGCCCTACCTGTAACCGCGTTCTGGCGCCCTACCTGTAACCGCGTTCTGGCGCCCTACCTGTAACCGTGTTCTGGCGCCCTACCTGTAACCGTGTTCTGGCACCCTACCTGTAACCGCGTTCTGGCGCCCTACCTGTAACCGTGTTCTGGCGCCCTACCTGTAACCGTGTTCTGGCACCCTACCTGTACCTGTGTTCTGGCACCCTACCTGTAACTGTGTTCTGGCACCCTACCTGTAACTGTGTTCTGGCACCCTACCTGTAACTGTGTTCTGGCACCCTACCTGTAACCGCGTTCGGGCGCCCTACCTGTAACTGTTTGATGGTGTCTCCACCCTTGCCAATGACCAGGCCCACTTTGCTGGCAGGGATTAAGATCTCCTGGATTGCACTGTTTCCGTCCATCTCGCTATGAAAGCCCGGACCATTCCGACAGCGGTCCACAATCTGGCTCAGCAATCTCTTGGCCTGGCTGGTCAGAGAAGAGGGGCACAGTCCATTTATATCTATGGTCACGGACAAACGAGCCAAGCAAACAAAATAAAAGGTGTGTTTAAATAATATATGGAATGTTTAAAATGTCAACCTGGACCTTCACCTGATGAGGGTTAAGCAGGAGGATATCAGTCTGCTCAATAAAATGTAATGTTGTGATGATTTACTTTATCTAATATATAATCATGCTATGGGGAAGGCTTCTAACCAGAAGCGACTGGAAGACCATTAAGGCATGACGGAGTGGAGAAAATACAGAAACGTCCTTCGAAAAACCTGGTGCAGAGTGCATAAGAATTCAGATTTGAGAAAAGAGTTAGCTTTTAGGGGAACAACCTTGATAAGCTAGTCTCCAACCGGGCTGTGAGATCTTTTAGAGGAACAACCTTGATAAGCTTGTCTCCAACCGGGCTGTGAGATCTTTTAGAGGAACAACCTTGATAAGCTTGTCTCCAACTGGGCTGTGAGATCTTTTAGAGGAACAACCTTGATAAGCTTGTCTCCAACTGGGCTGTGAGATCTTTTAGAGGAACAACCTTGATAAGCTTGTCTCCAACCGGGCTGTGAGATCTTTTAGAGGAACAACCTTGATAAGCTTGTCTCCAACCGGGCTGTGAGATCTTTTAGAGGAACAACCTTGATAAGCTTGTCTCCAACCGGGCTGTGAGATCTTTTAGAGGAACAACCTTGATAAGCTTGTCTCCAACCGGGCTGTGAGATCTTTTAGAGGAACAACCTTGATAAGCTTGTCTCCAACCGGGCTGTGAGATCTTTTAGAGGAACAACCTTGATAAGCTTGTCTCCAACTGGGCTGTGAGATCTTTTTGAGGAACAACCTTGATAAGCTTGTCTCCAACTTGGCTGTGGTGCAACTTACTCAATGTTCTCGGGGCTTCCAGTCAGGGTACATGGCCTGTCCATCATTCCTCCGCTATCTGTCAAACATCACAACATAGTTGCATTTTCCTTATTTGTCATCGTCACAGTAAAAGTAGACAGGTAAAGAGCTACATAATTTGCTTTTGATAATGTTTGTGAAGTTAAGCAACCATCAGATAACAGAACTAACCTGCAGCGATCTGGATCTTACAGCCAGACTCCAACTGAATTCTGGTGATCTGCTCTCCTCCTCTCCCAATGACTGAGCAGGTGAGATTAGTATTAAACACTACTGACATGCAACTCATTATTCACAGGAAAAATGACAACGCTTCATTACTTAGAAGCTGTAGACGTTACATCCACACACATTGTGACTATGAACAACAAACATCTACATAGACGATACATCCACACACAATGTGACTATGAACATCTATATAGACGACACACACACACAGTGACTATAAACATCTATATAGACGATACATCCACACACAATGTGACTACGAACATCTATATAGACGATACATCCACACACAATGTGACTACGAACATCTATATAGACGACACACACACACAGTGACTATAAACATCTATATAGACGACACACACACACAGTGACTATAAACATCTATATAGACGACACACACACACAGTGACTATAAACATCTATATAGACGACACACACACACAGTGACTATAAACATCTATATAGACGACACACACACACAGTGACTATAAACATCTATATAGACGACACACACACAGTGACTATAAACATCTATATAGACGACCCACACACACACACAGTGACTATAAACATCTATATAGACGACCCACACACACACACAGTGACTATAAACATCTATATAGACGACCCACACACACAGTGACTATAAACATCTATATAGACGACACACACACAGTGACTATAAACATCTATATAGACGACCCACACACACACACACAGTGACTATAAACATCTATATAGACGACCCACACACACACACAGTGACTATAAACATCTATATAGACGACCCACACACACACACACACACACACACACACAATGTGACTATGAACATCTATATAGACGACACACACACACACACACACACACACACAGTGACTATAAACATCTATATAGACGATACATCCACACACATTGTGACTATAAACATCTATGTAGCTTCACATACTGAATCCAACCATCTTATCAGGAACTTTGAAGTCTTCTGTCAAAATAGCCCTGTAAGAGAAAATTACAGATGCTTCAGTACAAAGTCTACAGTGATGTAGCATACAGATGCTTCAGTACAAAGTCTACAGTGATGTAGCATACAGATGCTTCAGTACAAACTGTACAGTGATGTAGCATACAGATGCTTCAGTACAAACTGTACAGTGATGTAGCATACAGATGCTTCAGTACAAACTGTACAGTGATGTAGCATACAGATGCTTCAGTACAAAGTCTACAGTGATGTAGCATACAGATGCTTCAGTACAAACTCTACAGTGATGTAGCATACAGATGCTTCAGTACAAACTGTACAGTGATGTAGCATACAGATGCTTCAGTACAAACTGTACAGTGATGTAGCATACAGATGCTTCAGTACAAACTGTACAGTGATGTAGCATACAGATGCTTCAGTACAAACTGTACAGTGATGTAGCATACAGATGCTTCGGTACAAACGGTACAGTGATGTAGCATAGCCCATATGATTGTAGACATTCAATATCCTCAAATAAGGCATTAGATTTGTCATTACAGGGTATTTTCTATATATTAGTGGTATCCTATTTAAATAATAAAATCAGTATGCAATAGTTTAAGATCTGGAATTCAGCTTCAATTTACTCTAAGCCAACTGAAATTGAATTGACCCCAAAACAGACAGGGGCAGTAATGAGGTTCAAACCTGATTGGTCTACTGTAAACAGCGCAGCATTTAACATAAATCTACTAGAATCCATTAAAACCAAGTGAGGAGAAGACCCACCTTTGATGTACCATTCCTCCAAGCTGGTTACCTACTGAAAAACGACAAAAAAGGGTAAGACGATTATGTTGAGAAAATAAACCCGAGATGAATAATTTGAAATAAAACCCATAGCAGGATTGATTCAGCGGGGACTGGATCCAAACGGATGAATGGGTCAACCCAGTAGGTGGTTCTATGGTAATGAGGCGTGAGTATAGTTCAGATGAAGCAGCCGGGTCACTGGAGATCAGCAACCACTTGCATTTTGAAAGGTTGCAATGATATAAGGGTTGACACAATTTTCTGGTTGTTTTCACATTGAGTTGTAGTGGGATAAA
Source organism: Dallia pectoralis (assembly GCA_029465975.1). NCBI lineage: Eukaryota > Metazoa > Chordata > Actinopteri > Esociformes > Umbridae > Dallia > Dallia pectoralis. The sequence continues at coordinate 11,167,756 of CM055760.1, read as the reverse complement.
GAAATGAAATAGAATTCCTATCATGAATATAAAGTACGTATAGCGTGTCAATTCCCCCAGTCACACTGTGGTTTTTCCAACCCAAGTCCGGGCTAGGCAACAGAGTCTCCAGTGAGCAACGTTAAAGTAGTATTTTCAGGAGTTCCCCTGAAGTAGCAACCATATAATTATCTCAATTAGGTGTGCTCAATCAAAGCATGGAAACGGGAAAGTAGCTCGTCGGGAACATGGATAAAGGGCCATAATCAAATGAGAAACTAAACAACTACCAACAGATAATTTAAAAGTCTTGACAAATGTGTCAAGTATCAGCAGCTGCTGTTGGTAAAACACTGTTGGTAGAACACTGTTGGTAGAACTTGGACATCTGTCTGGTGTTGTCCAACGCTACACCTGTTTACAAAAAGGTTCTGCACACGGACTGATTGGTCAGAGGGCAGCACTTTAACAAACAAGGCAGCAAGGCCAAGAACCCGTCATTCTAAACATATAGTTAAATAAAATTACCGAATTAACCTTTATCAAGATAAACATATGCCATCTATTTGGGGTGGTGCTCTCCATAGCACCAGTGCTAGCATTGAAAATAGTTTGTGTAAAGCACCAAGGTATCAGAGGACAAAGGTTTGAACATGTGCAACAATGCATTTGATAGGAATACTAGACAAAGCAATATATGTAGTGTATATTTGTATTACCAATGGCAATACCAAGTACATAGCTTCACAGTAACAACAGGTGATCCGTCCAGCATAGAACAGCTGCCTCAGGGCCTGGCCAACTTGACATCACAACCATGTATTCAATATTGTACTGAGGAATACTTGTAGAAGAATGCAGGGTCAGTCAAAAACATTCTAGGGGGTGCACTTTAACATGATACATGTGAACAGATAATTGGCCCAACTGAAGATACAAATGCCACATACAGCTGATTTGCATTACAATTAAAGTAAACGTATTCAACAGCTATAATAAATGGATTCAGCTGAATTGAAAAGAAAAATGACCAGACTCTTGACATTCGAGTCAAATATGTAATGAAAAAAAGCAAGACAAAATCACATCTAAAAACATTTGTCTTTAAAGCAGTTTCTCAACAAAAATATGTATGAAAAACAGGTCTGAGTTTTGGCCAGAATCACACAGTTCAGGGAACTTCCTGTATGGCACTTTAGTTAGAGGTTGCATACCAACTGAACCATGTCTGCAGGCTTACAGTATATACGCTCCATCAGGTCTAAACCTGTTCAGCAGCCATCACATTTCTGTCAAATCTTTGTGTAAGAAATTTAAGCCTGGGCTGAAGTTCTGGATAAGACCAGGGTTAACTCGATAATATCAAAGTGGACAATGCCTTCACAGATGCCTTTACAGTACTGAGCGCATATTATTTCAAACACTTTCTATTATTGAGAGCATGGTTCCCCTATAGGTTTCTTCCTAAATTCAACCCATCAGCGAGATTTTCCTAGCTGCTGTGTATCAACTTGTTGATGTGTGCTCTGTCGGGTTCAGGCTGGCTGTTTGTAAAAGCACTTTGTGACAACTTTGTTGTAATAAGGCTTTATAAAATACAAAGAAATTCTGGACCGATACCGATACCGATGTTTAACATAACAATTTGGCCGATGTTCTTTATTTTTATTCCTTCTTTTGTGCCACGGAAACATACAAGTCTTTCGGCTCTTGTACTTTATTGACGGTCCCTAACTATAAGCACACGGAGGTTTCTGTCCACGGATCACCCGGGTGTAGTGTGGCTGCTTGCGGGAAAACCGGACCTGATCTCGGGCTCCGAATATCCGTTTAATATCCAATATCGAATATCCAACCAACTTTACCGTGGTCTGAGATGAAGCAAATATATTTGTGCGGAAATCTCGGCACTATAAAAACTAACATTGCGGGAATGGTTTAAATTATGCGCAATCCCGCACCGAAATTCAAGCACTGATATAAACAAGCCAATCTACTTGCCCGACATACTATTTTACTGGCCCCGGGCCATCGGTTATGTCGAACACTGCCGTCTCAGGGCTGTCACAGAGGGGATGACATCTGCAGCTGATGCTTCTGATGAGCTAACTTATCTCGTCAATTGTTCAAATGGGGAGAGGAGTGTTATAAAGTTTTCAATTAATTGCCACTGGTGCGCACTGAGAGTGGCCGGGAGGTCGTAGTCTGCAGCATATGTAGCAAGTGCGTGCTTTTGTTCCAGCGAGCTCTCCAAAAAAAGTTTCTCCTGAGCACAGCGTTCATGACACATATAAACATCGGCGAATGTCATTTTTATTTCCCGATGGCAGTTAACGAGGCAAATATCGGCCGTTACCGATGTTCAGCCGATGCATCGGTGCATCCCTAATTGTTAAGGATGGGAAATGCACAATGAGCCATAACATAAGCCATCACACTGAACTCGGTCCAGATTTTGAAAAGCCACTTGGTTAAAAGCATAACACTCAGCATGGTTATAACTAAAATGGGCTCAATCTACAGAATCCACTAGAAGCTCCCTCTAATGTGGTGAACCTGGCTGTTCTACTTGCTTAAAAAGCATCGTACAACCAGTACCATTTAATCTGTATAAGATAAAGCATCGTACAACCAGTACCATTTAATCTGTATAAGATAAAGCATCGTACAACCAGTACCATTTAATCTGTATAAGCTAAAGCATCGTACAACCAGTACCATTTAATCTGTATAAGCTAAAGCATCGTACAACCAGTACCATTTAATCTGTATAAGATAAAGCATCGTACAACCAGTACCATTTAATCTGTATAAGATAAAGCATTGTACAACCAGTACCATTTAATCTGTATAAGCTAAAGCATCGTACAACCAGTACCATTTAATCTGTATAAGATAAAGCATTGTACAACCAGTACCATTTAATCTGTATAAGCTAAAGCATCGTACAACCAGTACCATTTAATCTGTATAAACTAAAGCATCGTACAACCAGTACCATTTAATCTGTATAAACTAAAGCATCGTACAACCAGTACCATTTAATCTGTATAAGATAAAGCATCGTACAACAGGTACCATTTCATCTGTATAAGATAAAGCATCGTACAACCAGTACCATTTAATCTGTATAAGATAAAGCATCGTACAACCAGTACCATTTAATCTGTATAAGATAAAGCATCGTACAACAGGTACCATTTAATCTGTATAAGATAAAGCATCGTACAACAGGTACCATTTCATCTGTATAAGATAAAGCATCGTACAACAGGTACCATTTAATCTGTATAAACTAAAGCATCGTACAACCAGTACCATTTAATCTGTATAAGATAAAGCATCGTACAACAGGTACCATTTCATCTGTATAAGATAAAGCATCGTACAACCAGTACCATTTAATCTGTATAAGATAAAGCATCGTACAACCAGTACCATTTAATCTGTATAAGATAAAGCATCGTACAACAGGTACCATTTAATCTGTATAAGATAAAGCATCGTACAACAGGTACCATTTCATCTGTATAAGATAAAGCATCGTACAACAGGTACCATTTAATCTGTATAAACTAAAGCATTGTACAACCAGTACCATTTAATCTGTATAAGCTAAAGCATCGTACAACCAGTACCATTTAATCTGTATAAGATAAAGCATTGTACAACCAGTACCATTTAATCTGTATAAGCTAAAGCATCGTACAACCAGTACCATTTAATCTGTATAAACTAAAGCATCGTACAACCAGTACCATTTAATCTGTATAAACTAAAGCATCGTACAACCAGTACCATTTAATCTGTATAAGATAAAGCATCGTACAACAGGTACCATTTCATCTGTATAAGATAAAGCATCGTACAACCAGTACCATTTAATCTGTATAAGATAAAGCATCGTACAACCAGGACTATTTCATGGCTGTATTACAGTCTGAGGGAGCAATCTAACTGTGTGAATGGAGATACAAAGTCAGAGCAAATCTGTTTAATAGTGACGACCGTTCTGCAATCTAAAAGGCACAATTTCTTGTTCAGGTACAGTATTTTCACATAATGTAGTGCTGCCACCAGTGATCTTTGTGTCACTAATTATCCAAGCCAGTAAGCCACACTACGGTCACATGACAACCCAGCTGATATACCACAGGTATTTAAATACAGGTATTTAAAAGGATAAGGAGGACATCCCTGTTAAGTAATGTTGTTTGCAATAGCTCATCTGACAACAGGGTTTGATTTAAACCAACAGCGAGCTGTACTTGTCCTCATGTACTATTGTACAAGTGCATAATACCAGAAGCGTGCACGCGTGCGTCACTATTCACAGAGCTATTTACAGTGTATCCAGTTTAGCGCTCACAGTAACAGGGATCATTGTGGGGGCTTATATGTGGAGGCAGATCACATGCATGGTGTCTGTGAATAACTGGAGTGAAGAAGGAACCACTTACCGCCATCATCCAATGAGCGCTTCTGGCTTCCGTAACCATAGAGAGAGGGGTCAATGACTGGAGACGAGTTGTTCATGTGGGTCATCTGGTCACCTCCCATCTTAGCTGCAATCTGAAAAGACAAGACGATAGAAACAGGAACCAGTTTAGAGTGAACACACCAACGCATTAGAACTGGCCGAGACAGGTTATTCCCAAAAAATCTAAATTCTAAATGTTCCCTACATTATTTTACATTTTTAGTCCACTAAGCCAAACATGCATGAAATGCAGTAAAAGCCTGAAAAGTTATTAAGTGGTTATAGTAACACAACATGTAAAGAACTAATAAAACAACAGGAAGTTGAGAACAGGTGTTTGTTTTAGCCAAGGGACAGCAGGGCTTCACATAAACGTGGCCCATATTTTATGTCAGGAATAGCATGCATCCTGAAATTGTAGAATATAATGACACACATAAAATGTTTAGTATGTCGATAGAATTTACATTTGAATATTATATAAAATGTATCTAAGTGTTTTGACGGCCAATAATAAAGTGTTAGGCTAGACCTACAAATCAAAAACAGTGTACCGAAATCTGTTATAGTGCCTAGCATTTGAAGGCCCTATAATATGGGAATGCATTGGTCAAAACCAGCTAGAAGTAACACTACTCCTCCGTGTCATTGCAATGGTCAAAACCAGCTAGAAGTAACACTACTCCTCCGTGTCATTGCAATGGTCAAAACCAGCTAGAAGTAACACTACTCCTCCGTGTCATTGCAATGGTCAAAACCAGCTAGAAGTAACACTACTCCTCCGTGTCATTGCAATGGTCAAAACCAGCTAGAAGTAACACTACTCCTCCGTGTCATTGCAATGGTCAAAACCAGCTAGAAGTAACACTACTCCTCCGTGTCATTGCAATGGTCAAAACCAGCTAGAAGTAACACTACTCCTCCGTGTCATTGCAATGGTCAAAACCAGCTAGAAGTAACACTACTCCTCCGTGTCATTGCATTGGTCAAAACCAGCTAGAAGTAACACTACTCCTCCGTGTCATTGCAATGGTCAAAACCAGCTAGAAGTAACACTACTCCTCCGTGTCATTGCAATGGTCAAAACCAGCTAGAAGTAACACTACTCCTCCGTGTCATTGCAATGGTCAAAACCAGCTAGAAGTAACACTACTCCTCCGTGTCATTGCAATGGTCAAAACCAGCTAGAAGTAACACTACTCCTCCGTGTCATTGCAATGGTCAAAACCAGCTAGAAGTAACACTACTCCTCCGTGTCATTGCAATGGTCAAAACCAGCTAGAAGTAACACTACTCCTCCGTGTCATTGCAATGGTCAAAACCAGCTAGAAGTAACACTACTCCTCCGTGTCATTGCATTTGGCTATGAAGTAAACGTTAGTGAGATCAGGTTTGCCTGCCAGCTTAACACAGTGACTGGATCATTTGGTTGCTAACCACTTAAACTACGTTAAGTAGCTAGTAGCTACTGAGTGTTAGGGTCCACTACTGTACATACACAGAACCTAGAGGGGTTTATTCGGCAGAAACACACGTTATAACTCCATGAAGCAGCTGGTAGACACCCTGTTGCTTAATAAAACTCCAGTTCCCACATATATAAGATAACGTTGTACGGTAGCGGGCTAGTTAACGTGTAGTTAGCCGTTAAATGCTAGTTTCCCGTTAGCTAACAGGTTTAACAACCTGTATAACCGGGGCTAGCTAGCACAGAAAGCTAGTTATAGCAGCCAGTTATAGCAGCCAGTTATAGCAGCCAGTTATAGCAGCCAGTTATAGCAGCCAGTTATAGCAGCCAGTTATAGCAGCCAGTTATAGCAGCCAGTTATAGCAGCCAGTTATAGCAGCCAGTTATAGCAGCCAGTTATAGCAGCCAGTTATAGCAGCCAGTTATAGCAGCCAGTTATAGCAGCCAGTTATAGCAGCCAGTTATAGCAGCCAGTTATAGCAGCCAGTTATAGCCACATAATTAATGAATTGACACACAGCTGTGCAGCGAACTCGTTCTCAGTTTATCTAATGTGCCAGTAGTTGTTCTCCAGTTGAGGAACACATCGAGGGTTCGTGTTCTGCCTGCTAGCTAACTTCTGACAGCGCGTGGCTTTAATCAGCTGATATTCTGGTTCCACCATGAAACTAGGCCACAACCAGTGGGTCCAGACTGCTGATAGGAACACACAGTAACACACACAACCAGTAGGTCCAGACTGCTGATAGGAAAACACACACAGCTAGTAGCTTCAACTCCCATGGATTTACAACAGGTTGCAGTATGTGTTGCTTGTGCTTCGTTTTAAAGTTACTCGCACTCCAGTCTCATGGGTTAGGTTAAGTGATACAGTAACGAACTTAGTTGCGTCAATATGTCCTCAATCAAATGTGTTTGTTCTTTGACTTTGGCCTGTTTGTGTGGCATGTTTGCCTGTTTGTGTGGCATGTTTGCCTGTTTGTGTGGCATGTTTGCCTGTTTGTGTGGCATGTTTGCCTGTTTGTGTGGCATGTTTGCCTGTTTGTGTGGCATGTTTGCCTGTTTGTGTGGCATGTTTGCCTGTTTGTGTGGCATGTTTGCCTGTTTGTGTGGCATGTTTGCCTGTTTGTGTGGCATGTTTGCCTGTTTGTGTGGCATGTTTGCCTGTTTGTGTGGCATGTTTGCCTGTTTGTGTGGCATGTTTGCCTGTTTGTGTGGCATGTTTGCCTGTTTGTGTGGCATGTTTGCCTGTTTGTGTGGCATGTTTGCCTGTTTGTGTGGCATGTTTGCCTGTTTGTGTGGCATGTTTGCCTGTTTGTGTGGCATGTTTGCCTGTTTGTGTGGCATGTTTGCCTGTTTGTGTGGCATGTTTGCCTGTTTGTGTGGCATGTTTGCCTGCATTCTCTGTATCTGCACGCACAGCCAATAACTCTTATACTTGGACCGTGTATGTCCAGTCGGCTAGCTGGGCATACAGGGTGGTTTATGGGTGTGAAGAGGGGATTTACTCTACTACCACAACGAATGGTGGTGGCTGATTAACGTGTGAAATAAATGGGTTTCTTCTGTTTGTAATGAATTACCTGTCGGGCCCGGTGTAACGCGTCAGCGAAGCCATCTGCTTTCGTCCCGGGCTGAGACACCGAGGCCTGTCCCTGTACCTGTCCCTGTACCAGCTCCGCCATCATCATCATCCCGACCACAGCAGCTCGCAGCAACACACCGAAAAATGAGCTGGACACACGCGCCGGCCCCAGGAAGTGGAAGCTGTGCCCCCGTCTATCAAACACCGCGAGATTCAGAATCTGCCGTAGGGGAAAACTAGTTTCAACGAAATCCCGCGCGACTTGACTTATAGCGTGGCCATGTTAACCGGAAGCAGTCAAGTCTGGTGGTTGTGTGTGTTTTTAGTGCGGTTGTAATTTCGTTAAAGTGCATAAAAATAATAACTTATTCAACCTTTTCTCCTCCGTGATTGGAAAACTGATACGTGCTAACTTTTTGAAAAAAAAAATAATTGTGTTTAGGTACACACATAATAGCGTGGTTGTGTTCATGGGAATGAATACGTCTACCATGGTATTACCATATATGGACATGTGTATGTGACGCGCAAACACTGCTGCTTTACTCTCATTGGTTATAACCATTTGTTTACTTTTTCTGTGTATTTCGCAAGATAGCTTGCTTGTTATTGGAACACATTGAATATAAAGTATTAGTAGTATAAGACATGTTTTTGTGTAATGTAGTGGCGGAAACAATTGTGTGACCAGTCTGTTAATGGAACAGGTGTAGGACTATAGAGTGCATTTGTAGAATATTAAATTTCCTTGTCATTTTCTCATTGCACATGTGGAAACATCTATGGCTGCACATCTGGCAAATAAAATTGCCTGACATTTGTGGACGGTTTATGCAAAACAGATCTGTTTCTTAAATTGCATCCAAACCCAAATACCATGAGAACAAGATACAAGTAGGCCTCACTCCAGACATAATGTGGAGACAAAAATGAATGTATAATGAAAGCACATTTGTTTCAGTATTTTTCCATCTCCAGACACTACATTACTTCACATTTTCCTGTGAAATTGCAAACAATGTGTTCTCTATACACATGTTGAGCACTCCACATGTGTGTGGCTATAGGGATATGTGTGTGGCTATAGGGATATGTGTGTGGCTATAGGGATATGTGTGTGGCTATATTTATATGTGTGTGGCTATAGGGACATGTGTGTGGCTATTGGGATATGTGTGTGGCTATAGGGATATGTGTGTGGCTATATTTATATGTGTGTGGCTATAGGGATATGTGTGTGTCTATAGGGATATGTGTGTGGCTATAGGGATATGTGTGTGGCTATAGGGATATGTGTGTGGCTATAGGGATATGTGTGTGGCTATAGGGATATGTGTGTGGCATGACTGATTGAACCTGCCTGTGAGACAAGGAGATTTACATTCCCTGGGTCTGCTGCCTCTTACAGACACACAGAGATATCAATTTTCCTGCCTGCTCAGCCTCCGGCATTTCATCACCTCCAAAAAAAAGAAGAAAATAAAGAAAATGAATTCACAGGGGGAGATTTATGGGCTGCCATTAACATAGCCTGACTGACACCTCCAAATGAAGATCTCACATTTAAGTGAAGTATAATCTGGCATCACTATTGCTACCATGTGCTTCTGCAAGTCGTTCAGACTCAGGGTGGTTGGGGTGGGGGGGGTACAATTCTAGCATCAAAGAATCAGTCACAAAGAACCCTTAAAGACATTCAGCTCACAGTCATTCTCCCAGACCCATGTAACATAGCTAGGGATCTGGAAGACCAAGAAGACATTTACACAGACAGGGATCTGAAGATGTGGTGGTGCCCAGTATATGTGGTGGGCATGGTCAGGGGTTACGTTGACTGGTGGTGCCCAGTAGATGTGGTTGGCATGGTCAGGGGTTAGGTTGACTGGTGGTCCCAGTAGATGTGGTGGGCGTGGTCAGGGGTTAGGTTGACTGGTGGTCCCAGTAGATGTGGTGGGCGTGGTCAGGGGTTAGGTTGACTGGTGGTCCCAGTAGATGTGGTGGGCGTGGTCAGGGGTTTACGTCGACTGGTGGTGCCCAGTAGATGTGGTGGGCGTGGTCAGGGGTTAGGTTGACTGGTGGTGCCCAGTAGATGTGGTGGGCGTGGTCAGGGGTTAGGTTGACTGGTGGTGCCCAGTATATGTGGTGGGCATGGTCAGGGGTTAGGTTGACTGGTGGTGCCCAGTATATGTGGTGGGCATGGTCAGGGGTTAGGTTGACTGGTGGTGCCCAGTAGATGTGGTGGGCGTGGTCAGGGGTTAGGTTGACTGGTGGTGCCCAGTAGATTTGGTGGGCGTGGTCAGGGGTTAGGTTGACTGGTGGTGCCCAGTAGATGTAGATGATCTAAATGGTGTGTCTGGAGATCAAATAAACTGCAGTCAGTAACATTCAATTTCCACAGGCATCACATTGTGGTTCCTTCAAAAGAAATCTGAAAAGCCCTTCAACTGGATTTTCTCATCTGATCTACACAACTTAAGAAATGTTCAAAAGTTAAAAAGAAATTACAGAAAATGCCTCATAATAAAAAAAACATGAATTGATAGATCCATTCACACCAGAGAGTTAATGCTTGCAGGTTAAGCCCTGACATCTGTTATTACAGGTGTGAATCATTCAGAATAAGTTTTAGGACATACGTACACCGATGACCAATAGGAGATCTGGGAAATTTAAAGGCCAATGCCACACCATGCAATAGGTAGGTGTCATGTATGAATTTGACAATCACATGAATACCAGGACCCAGGATATCTGGACAGGCATCTGGACTAAACATACTGGTTGTTGTCAACTGCAGAAATGGTAATACATTTTATGAAGTTTCATAAGTGACACTAGTGAATAATTAACTATATTTAGTTTTAAGTTCAACTGTAGTAGGGGAAATATAATTTTCACTACCAGATGACAATGGGAAAACTGAGGTAGAAGAAAAAGGTATCTGTTGAGTTAGTATGCAAACGTAAAAACGAGAGCTGTATAATGGCTGTCTGAGTACCCTGAAAGACTAAAACTAAATATCCCTGACAGGTAAAATCCTGCCTTCCAAAAAAACATTTACGGGCAAAGAAGAAAAGCGACTGGCATTCTCCAATAACAGAAGACGTAGATTTTCACCTCCTTGTTTTCACCTTTTCTTTTCAGTTTCCTCAGCCCCAACCCCCGGCCACTTTGCTTTGATTCAGCTCTGTATCTGTATTTTAAATGACTCAATTATATCGGATCCTGTGGTGAAAATTACGGATGTTTTCCACTATTTCTCTGTCTCCTATGGGACAGTGTGACCCCTCCCTGCCAGCAATCAGCCCCACCTCCTCCCTCCAGCCGGCTTTCCTTCCTTCTCTCCCGACCTGTCCCATCCTCCAACCCTTATCTCCCGAGCCCCTTCCTCGTAAACTGTTCACTTTATTGTATATGTCTATCTGCGACTGAGAGGAAATAATAACTAAATGGACTTGTTTGTGAGCTGCTCTCGCTGTGATCTGACACAGAGAGTGTTTGGCGGCTGTTTGTCCCACCAGTAAATCCTCACCTGTCATCTCTGCATAAGTCAGTGTCTGGAGTGAATCCTTTCAGATGACAGAAGTCCACAGTGCTTACAGACATTCAAACTCAGTCATACAGAAAGAAAAATACACATCAGCAGGAATAGGCTGAACCTATTCAATAGTCCTCATTCATCAAAAGCAACAGATATTTTTCTTCTGGATCACAATTTACTATTCTGGTGACTGTTTCCACGGCAACGAACATGAAATCACAAAGAAATTATAATATTTACTAATTTAATCACATAGAACATATTTACAAAACAGAAGTAGTATCAAGTGATTAGTATTCTCTCATTGGTAAAGGTTATCAACATAATATGACTTTACATTTTCACAGTGGTTTCCCTAATTTAAGATGTACAGATTACATAGTGAAGACGATAGGAGGTTAAGTGACTTTGATAAAGACATCTGTATCTAAATATCCTAAGAGGTGAATGCCACACCGGGTCGCACTCCCAACCACTTTCAATCATAAATTATGAATTGCCTTAAATGAAACTTTGAACTGGGATATTTTACGTCCAGCTTCCTAGAGAGACGCGTGCACACAAACAAGATCACCACCTTCAACCTGAGAGGCCGCTCATTCATTCACAACCTCTTCCAGAAACAAATCGAAGGACATAATGAGTATGTCTGCAAACAAACCAGCAGACTCCAGGGAAGCCTGAGAGAGGAGTCACTGCCAGAGAGATAAATCTATTGATTTGAGATAAACATGCTACATTACTGATACCCCGGGGAGTTGATGGGTTTGGTGGAGGTTTTGGGGCCTGTCTCAGACCGCATGGCAGCTGGTTATGGTATGAATAGATAGAGACCAGAACCTGTCTGATCTTTGCTGATACTCCCTGATGAGATCTGTGAAGGCTTCCTGGCTTCTCACTCCCTGTGGGATTGCTGTGTGAAAGAAAGCCCCTCTCAGATCAGCTCTAAACCCCTGTGGATTTGTCATCTATTCATTTGTATTGGTCTGATAAAGACACACTAACATTAGATTGTTGTGACTAGAGAAAAACAGAGGTTTGAATAAAGTTTACATGTTCCATACACAATGTAATAAAAGAGAAAAACAGAGGTTTGAATAAAGTTTACATGTTCCATACACAATGTAATAAAAGAGAAAAACAGAGGTTTGAATAAAGTTTACATGTTCCATACACAATGTAATAAAAGAGAAAAACAGAGGTTTGAATAAAGTTTACATGTTCCATACACAATGTAATAAAAGAGAAGAACAGAGGTTTGAATAAAGTTTACATGTTCCATACACAATGTAATAAAAGAGAAGAACAGAGGTTTGAATAAAGTTTACATGTTCCATACACAATGTAATAAAAGAGAAAAACAGAGGTTTGAATAAAGTTTACATGTTCCATACACTAACACAATGTAATAAAAGAGAAGAACAGAGGTTTGAATAAAGTTTACATGTTCCATACACAATGTAATAAAAGAGAAAAACAGAGGTTTGAATAAAGTTTACATGTTCCATACACAATGTAATAAAAGAGAAGAACAGAGGTTTGAATAAAGTTTACATGTTCCATACACAATGTAATAAAAGAGAAGAACAGAGGTTTGAATAAAGTTTACATGTTCCATACACAATGTAATAAAAGAGAAAAACAGAGGTTTGAATAAAGTTTACATGTTCCATACACTAACACAATGTAATAAAAGAGAAAAACAGAGGTTTGAATAAAGTTTACATGTTCCATACACTAACATAATGTAATAAAAGAGAAAAACAGAGGTTTGAATAAAGTTTACATGTTCCATACACTAACATAATGTAATAAAAGAGAAAAACAGAGGTTTGAACCGTGTAAACGCAGACAGGTATACACTAGGTACAATGAATAGCCAAAAGATTATGACCATGCACAACTGTAGCTAATAAAGCTGATAATCACCTTACAAGGGCTCATGTCAGTTCTCATAGTCAAAATGATGGATGGAGAACAAATGGGCAGTAGAAAAGACCTGAGTGACTTGTGGGGTGCTCCCGGTCAGCTTGTGGGGTTCTCCCGGTCAGCTTGTGGGGTGCTCCCGGTCAGCTTGTGGGGTTCTCCCGGTCAGCTTGTGGGGTGCTCCCGGTCAGCTTGTGGGGTGCTCCCGGTCAGCTTGTGGGGTGCTCCCGGTCAGCTTGTGGGGTGCTCCCGGTCAGCTTGTGGGGTGCTCCCGGTCAGCTTGTGGGGTGCTCCCGGTCAGCTTGTGGGGTGCTCCCGGTCAGCTTGTGGGGTGCTCCCGGTCAGCTTGTGGTGCTCCCGGTCGGCTTGTGGTGAGTACCTACCTACACAGTTACAGCCCAGGTTCTCCCCTTGATGACACTGGTATTCCCAGATGACAGTGGCCTCTTTCAGCAGCATAATGCACCCTGACACACTGTAAAAATGAGTCTCGGTGGGTCTGTGCTGTTTTGGTGGCACATGGAGGACCAATAGTATATTAGGTTAAAATATTTTGGCTGATCAGTGTCTATTGCAATAGGACGTTAAGAACACTTTTCCTTTATTAATTGGCAAATGATGAGATAAACATTCTGTGCAGTTTTAGTGGGTCACTATTTTGTAAATCTATCAAACCGATTTATTTATCTTGTGTTTTACGATGAACAATTTTCAGCATTGCCTCAAAGAAGTTCTGTAGTAGATCGATACAGTTTGGTAACTTTATCTGGTATTGTAAAAGGCTATCGATTAGCCCCAGGCCCAGAGGAAAAGCCCCCCTGAGGCTGGATGGTGAAGTGGTACTGGACGGGGCATCTGATTGGCTGTAACAAGAGACAGGGAACCCCAAACACTCATTAACCCTCTCAGATGGTCAACATTAAGCAGGAGGCTACATATTTCTATTTTTCCATCAATATTTTATCACTGGCTGAGCCCAAACAAAGACAAGGCTTTCATCATTATTTTCCCCATCTGTTTCTAGACGGTATCAGTGTTGTTTGTCACCAGAAACATGTGTTTTCTATACAGCCGTACACTTACAATCAATAAATTAAGACATCCTGAGAGGAAGCGCTGCAAAGAAAGATACATTCAAGAATCAATGTAATGCTTATTAACCCTGAACTATATTATTTCAATACATTTACTTGTTTCCATAGATCACTAGAGATGGAACATGTCTCTGATACACTTGGGTCCAGGGTCGGCTTTATATCGGGTCCAGGGTCACCTTTATACTGGGTCCAGGGTCGGCTTTATATCGGGTCCAGGGTCACCTTTATACTGGGTCGGCTTTATTCAGGGTCCAGGGTCGTCTTTATACTGGGTCCAGGGTCGGCTTTATATCGGGTCCAGGGTCACCTTTATACTGGGTCCAGGGTCGGCTTTATATCGGGTCCAGGGTCACCTTTATACTGGGTCGGCTTTATTCAGGGTCCAGGGTCGTCTTTATACTGGGTCCAGGGTCGGCTTTATATCGGGTCCAGGGTCACCTTTATACTGGGTCCAGGGTCGGCTTTATATCGGGTCCAGGGTCGTCTTTATACTGGGTCCAGGGTCGGCTTTATATCGGGTCCAGGGTCACCTTTATACTGGGTCCAGGGTCGGCTTTATATCGGGTCCAGGGTCGGCTTTATATCGGGTCCAGGGTCGGCTTTATATCGGGTCCAGGGTCGTCTTTATACTGGGTCCAGGGTCGGCTTTATATCGGGTCCAGGGTCACCTTTATACTGGGTCCAGGGTCGGCTTTATATCGGGTCCAGGGTCGTCTTTATACTGGGTCCAGGGTCGGCTTTATATCGGGTCCAGGGTCACCTTTATACTGGGTCCAGGGTCGGCTTTATATCGGGTCCAGGGTCGGCTTTATATCGGGTCCAGGGTCGGCTTTATATCGGGTCCAGGGTCGTCTTTATACTGGGTCCAGGGTCGGCTTTATATCGGGTCCAGGGTCACCTTTATTCAGGGTCCAGGGTCGTCTTTATACTGGGTCCAGGGTCGGCTTTATATCGGGTCCAGGGTCACCTTTATACTGGGATCAGGGTCAGCTTTACATTGAACATACTGCAAACTAAATGGTTGAACAGGCTGGTGGATCAGTTGTCTTTATGTTCAGACTGACTGTGGAACCTCTTTATACTGTCCTCATATCACATCCCAATAAAGTCAGATTAAGTCACCTTCTGCATATATCCATTGTTCCCAGCGGGTCCACGTAACATAGTCATAGTCAGAACTGATCTGGGGTCTGTTGTAAATCTCCCTGACTCACTGTGTAGTATGAGAATGACCTCATCTTTTCCAAGCCCATTAGCTTTCTGAGAAACCCTCAGGGAACTGTTGAAAAGCCCTCAGGTGCTGAATCAGGGCGGATAACAGTCCAGCCAAACCAGGTACAACTGGTTTCATATGCTCAAATATTAATGGACTTATTCACTCATTTATAAATGACATGGATAGCATTGTCACAATGGTAATATATTTCAGACCTCCAACAGCATATGTATATCCGTTTAGCCACCCAGTTCCTCAACTACCCAGAGCTAAAGGTTTCATTAGCACAAGGAATTAAACACAACGTCTGTCACAAGGCTGGTGGATGAGAGGAGAGCCATCCACTACAGATGGGACCTATGGACGCAGGTGATGCGGGGTCCACCTTCCCAGTCCCAGGGTGAACCTCACTACAGGCATAATATAGGACACCTATGGTCTTTAAAGCTAAGGTTACAGATTCACCATAATGACAGGATGATGTTCTGAACTCTAATTGCAGGTAATTGACCTCCTGCAGACAGTTATTGTTCCAGCCTCTTTTGTGCTGTCAGACGTTTTGTGCAGAGGTCAGTGAACCTGCGACCCCAGTGGGTTAGGGACCCCAGACACCACCTGACAGGTCGCCTACGATAAAATGACCCAAAGTATTCTGATGGTAGAGGACTTATCTTCTGCGTTCACTCCTAGCTTTACTCTGTTTTTGTCTTTAGAAGGATGACCTGGGAACAATGGTGGCGTTTGTCTGCCATGAGTGGCAGAAAGTAAAGGAGACCGACAGGAGAACGTCCATTAGAACGGCCAATAGGGACTTTATTGACTTTCATGTTGTCCAATTGTGAGGCTGCTCCCAGGAGGGGGGGGGGGGTAATAACTAACCCTTACCTGTCAAGGATCATTAACTCCCATGGTCAGGTGTTGCTGACTTCATACCTGGTTGAGTCACAGGTAGCTATGGAGCCGCAGGTGGCTGGAAAAGGAGGCCGGAGTAAGAGGCTGGAACAGGCTGCTGGAACAGGAGGATGGAACAGGAGCAGGAGGCCAGAGCAGGAGGCCGGAGCAGGAGGCCAGAGCAGGAGACTGGAACAGGAGGCCAGAACAAGAGGCCAGAGCAGGAGGCCGGAACAGGAGGCCAGAACAGGAGGCCAGAGCAGGAGGCCGGAACAGGAGGCCAGAACAGGAGGCCAGAGCAGGAGGCCGGAACAGGAGGCCAGAACAGGAGGCCAGAGCAGGAGGCCGGAACAGGAGGCCAGAGCAGGATGCCGGAACAGGAGGCCGGAACAGGAGGTCAGAACAGGAGGCCAGAACAGGAGGCCAAAACAGGAGGCCAGAGCAGGAGGCCAGAGCAGGAGGCCGGAACAGGAGGCCAGAGCAGGAGGCCGGAACAGGAGCAGGAGGCCAGAACAGGAGGCCGGAGCCAGAGGCCGGCAGCCCGTGAAAGAAGACGCAAACAGCCCACACATGCTTTTCACACAACATTTGTTCAACACCTCATATCCCTGAATGAAAATATTGTCATTGTGTAACGCTGCCTTATTTATAACAGAATGATATCGACCCAGTTAAAACAGAGCTGTACCGAGCTTGACAACTCCTGAAATAAGTGTCTTCTTCTGGTAAGGCTAGTGATTACGCGACCTGCAGAACGTACGCACCCCTGTCTAAACGCCCAGGCAAGCTGGTAATTGACCAGTCAGACTGAGACGCCTGCAGTGTAATCGAGCGGGTCTGAGGGTTTTTGGTGGGACTGAAACAACCTTGGTCTCCCCAGTGGTCATTATGCCCAGCAGGGGGGCTGTTGTCTAGATCCAACTCAGGCCCTGGGAAGCCTCTTACTACTATGGGGTTAAAGTGTCCCTATAGTTCAGATAAACTGGGGAGTCTCTTTAAGTGGACAGATTGAATGCCACTGTGTAGATCATTATTTTGAGTTTGGTCACTGCCTCGCATATTGTAATTATTGTAGTTTTTAGTTGAAATAAAGGAATAGGTTTCCCTGAAGCTTTGCAACTACGTCCTCCGTCAACCAGCTCTTTGACACACATGTTTACGTCTCTCAGGTTTTTTGTTTAAGTCCTGATACTGTTGGTCTTGAAACCAGGGACCAGTAAAAGCAAAAGAGATCCAAAACTAATATCTACATAAATTCTCTGCTTTGTCATAAGCAACAATGATACAAATATATCATCCAAACAATCGCTATTCTGGCAGTAGTTAAATTATTACATTTATACGTTGAAATAGTTTTTCCTTAATTTGACTGCTTGTCACATATTACAAGATCCTCAAATGTAGCACTCTGAAGGGAACCGTGTGGAAGTGTCAATCATGATGTCAGGGTCTCAGAGTAAACAGGGTTCCCAGGATAAAGAACAAGATTCTGATGGCAGGCTGTCGTCCAAGCAAAGTAGTCAGGCATGAAGGAATAAAATAATACAAAATTGTAATATAATATGAAGGCTTAGAAGGCCATGATAGTCCCCAGGGTTTTTATTTTCTGTACTGCTACAAAATGAGGTGAAAGATCTAGACGTTATATGAATTTAAACATTTCAATGAACTCCAAAAGCACTAAAAAGGAAACCATGCGAAATAGAGACCTTACATTTGTTTTATTATAACCTACATCCTTAAATATGAAACAGTCAACTACAGAACTACTCTGGTAGAAAGGTCTTAAAGCTTCTGAAGACCGTGGATGAAAGACAGGGATGATGAGCCAATAGCAACAGTCTAGTTGTGGGATGAGGTTTCACCCTGCAGACGGTGATGTTCTCTCAGCCTGAAATAGGAGAACGGGAGTTAGAGAGCAAGAATAATTATTTAACCCTTCAAAATGGGAACAGAGAAATAGTAAAGACTGAATGAATAACACATAAACATGGTGTATGAAGAAAACTGAATCCAGAATGACAAGACTTTCCAATCGCAAACCGAAACAACCCTCAGTGAGAACAAACATGTGGAATAAATCATTCTTAATATTTTACTTGGCTGCAGAGTCTAGTTGATAAATTAAATTGTTACGGGTCATTCAATGTTTGGGTTTTCTGGGTGATGGTGAACAACAGGAGCGAACCATGAACCAGTAAAATACTGATAAATCCATGGGATGACCCAAACTCAAAAAGCCAACTTCATTAAATGGTATAAAGAATACCAACCTGACAGCGTTGATCTTGATGAATCCAGAGGCGTCACATGGGTCATAGTCTCCCTGCACATCCATACTGGGGAGAGAGTTAGGAGGTCAGTCTGTAATGTGGTTCACATGGGTCAGTCTGTAATGTGGTTCACATGGGTCAGTCTGTAATGTGGTTCACATGGGTCATAGTCTCCCTGCACATCCATACTGGGGAGAGAGTTAGGAGGTCAGTCTGTAATGTGGTTCACATGGGTCATAGTCTCCCTGCACATCCATACTGGGGAGAGAGTTAGGAGGTCAGTCTGTAATGTGGTTCACATGGGTCAGTCTGTAATGTGGTTCACATGGGTCAGTCTGTAATGTGGTTCACACGGGTCAGTCTGTAATGTGGTTCACACGGGTCATAGTCTCCCTGCACATCCATACTGGGGAGAGAGTTAGGAGGTCAGTCTGTAATGTGGTTCACATGGGTCAGTCTGTAATGTGGTTCACATGGGTCATAGTCTCCCTGCACATCCATACTGGGGAGAGAGTTAGGAGGTCAGTCTGTAATGTGGTTCACATGGGTCAGTCTGTAATGTGGTTCACATGGGTCAGTCTGTAATGTGGTTCACATGGGTCAGTCTGTAATGTGGTTCACATGGGTCATATTCTCCCTGCACATCCATACTGGGGAGAGAGTTAGGAGGAGGTCAGTCTGTAATGTGGTTCACATGGGTCAGTCTGTAATGCGGTTCACATGGGTCAGTCTGTAATGTGGTTCACATGGGTCATAGTCTCCCTGCACATCCATACTGGGGAGAGAGTTAGGAGGTCAGTCTGTAATGTGGTTCACATGGGTCAGTCTGTAATGTGGTTCACATGGGTCAGTCTGTAATGTGGTTCACATGGGTCAGTCTGTAATGTGGTTCACATGGGTCAGTCTGTAATGTGGTTCACATGGGTCATAGTCTCCCTGCACATCCATACTGGGGAGAGAGTTAGGAGGAGGTCAGTCTGTAATGTGGTTCACATGGGTCAGTCTGTAATGCGGTTCACATGGGTCAGTCTGTAATGTGGTTCACATGGGTCATAGTCTCCCTGCACATCCATACTGGGGAGAGAGTTAGGAGGTCAGTCTGTAATGTGGTTCACATGGGTCAGTCTGTAATGCGGTTCACATGGGTCAGTCTGTAATGTGGTTCACATGGGTCATAGTCTCCTGCACATCCATACTGGGGAGAGAGTTAGGAGGTCAGTCTGTAATGTGGTTCACATGGGTCAGTCTGTAATGTGGTTCACATGGGTCAGTCTGTAATGTGGTTCACATGGGTCAGTCTGTAATGTGGTTCACATGGGTCAGTCTGTAATGTGGTTCACATGGGTCAGTCTGTAATGTGGTTCACATGGGTCAGTCTGTAATGTGGTTCACATGGGTCAGTCTGTAATGTGGTTCACATGGGTCATAGTCTCCCTGCACATCCATACTGGGGAGAGAGTTAGGAGGTCAGTCTGTAATGTGGTTCACATGGGTCAGTCTGTAATGTGGTTCACATGGGTCATAGTCTCCCTGCACATCCATACTGGGGAGAGAGTTAGGAGGTCAGTCTGTAATGTGGTTCACATGGGTCAGTCTGTAATGTGGTTCACATGGGTCAGTCTGTAATGTGGTTCACATGGGTCATAGTCTCCCTGCACATCCATACTGGGGAGAGAGTTAGGAGGTCAGTCTGTAATGTGGTTCACATGGGTCAGTCTGTAATGTGGTTCACATGGGTCATAGTCTCCCTGCACATCCATACTGGGGAGAGAGTTAGGAGGTCAGTCTGTAATGTGGTTCACATGGGTCAGTCTGTAATGTGGTTCACATGGGTCATAGTCTCCCTGCACATCCATACTGGGGAGAGAGTTAGGAGGTCAGTCTGTAATGTGGTTCACATGGGTCAGTCTGTAATGTGGTTCACATGGGTCAGTCTGTAATGTGGTTCACATGGGTCATAGTCTCCCTGCACATCCATACTGGGGAGAGAGTTAGGGAGGAGGTCAGTCTGTAATGTGGTTCACATGGGTCAGTCTGTAATGTGGTTCACATGGGTCAGTCTGTAATGTGGTTCACATGGGTCAGTCTGTATGTAATGTGGTTCACATGGGTCAGTCTGTGTGTAATGTGGTTCACATGGGTCAGTCTGTGTGTAATGTGGTTCACATGGGTCAGTCTGTGTGTAATGTGGTTCACATGGGTCAGTGTGTGTAATGTGGTTCACATGGGTCAGTCACCCAGTAATGTGGTTTACATGGGTCAGTCTGTGTGTAATGCGGTTTACATGGGTCAGTCTGTGTGTAATGCGGTTCACATGGGTCAGTCTCCCAGTAATGTGGTCCACATGGGTCAGTCTCCCAGTAATGTGGTCCACATGGGTCAGTCTCCCAGTAATGTGGTCCACATGGGTCAGTCTCCCAGTAATGTGGTCCACATGGGTCAGTCTGTGGTCCCAGGGTAATGTCTCCCATGGGTCATGGGTCTCTCCCAGTAATGTGGTCGACATGGGTCAGTCTCCCAGTAATGTGGTCCACATGGGTCAGTCTCCCAGTAATGTGGTCCACATGGGTCAGTCTCCCAGTAATGTGGTCCACATGGGTCAGTCTCCCAGTAATGTGGTCCACATGGGTCAGTCTCCCAGTAATGTGGTTCACATGGGTCAGTCTCCCAGTAATGTGGTTCACATGGGTCAGTCTCCCAGTAATGTGGTCCACATGGGTCAGTCTCCCAGTAATGGGTCCACATGGGTCAGTCTCCCCAGTAATGTGGTCCACATGGGTCAGTCTCCCAGTAATGTGGTCCACATGGGTCAGTCTCCCAGTAATGTGGTCCACATGGGTCAGTCTCCCAGTAATGTGGTCCACATGGGTCAGTCTCCCAGTAATGTGGTCCACATGGGTCAGTCTCCCAGTAATGTGGTCCACATGGGTCAGTCTCCCAGTAATGTGGTTCACATGGGTCAGTCTCCCAGTAATGTGGTTCACATGGGTCAGTCTCCCAGTAATGTGGTTCACATGGGTCAGTCTCCCAGTAATGTGGTTCACATGGGTCAGTCTCCCAGTAATGTGGTTCACATGGGTCAGTCTCCCAGTAATGTGGTTCACATGGGTCAGTCTCCCAGTAATGTGGTTCACATGGGTCAGTCTCCCAGTAATGTGGTTCACATGGGTCAGTCTCCCAGTAATGTGGTCACATGGGTCAGTCTCCCAGTAATGTCTCCACATGGGTAATGTGGTCCACATGGGTCAGTCTCCCAGTAATGTGGTTCACATGGGTCAGTCTCCCAGTAATGTGGTTCACATGGGTCAGTCTCCCAGTAATGTGGTTCACATGGGTCAGTCTCCCAGTAATGTGGTTCACATGGGTCAGTCTCCCAGTAATGTGGTTCACATGGGTCAGTCTCCCAGTTATGTGGTTCACATGGGTCAGTCTCCCAGTTATGTGGTTCACATGGGTCAGTCTCCCAGTTATGTGGTTCACATGGGTCAGTCTCCCAGTAATGTGGTTCACATGGGTCAGTCTCCCAGTTATGTGGTTCACATGGGTCAGTCTCCCAGTAATGTGGTTCACATGGGTCAGTCTCCCAGTTATGTGGTTCACATGGGTCAGTCTCCCAGTTATGTGGTTCACATGGGTCAGTCTCCCAGTAATGTGGTTCACATGGGTCAGTCTCCCAGTAATGTGGTTCACATGGGTCAGTCTCCCAGTAATGTGGTTCACATGGGTCAGTCTCCCAGTTATGTGGTTCACATGGGTCAGTCTCCCAGTAATGTGGTTCACATGGGTCAGTCTCCCAGTTATGTGGTTCACATGGGTCAGTCTCCCAGTAATGTGGTTCACATGGGTCAGTCTCCCAGTAATGTGGTTCACATGGGTCAGTCTCCCAGTTATGTGGTTCACATGGGTCAGTCTCCCAGCACATCCATACTGGGGAACAGAGGGTGATTAGCAATAATAACCACATTCATAATTGTTCCATTGTACTCTGTCTGTTTGCTCATCTTTCAGAAACATGCTGACAAAAAGAAAAAGCCAAACAGACACCAGGAAACAACACAGATTCATATCAACTCATTAGTAGCAGAAATGGATTAACTTCATAACCTGATGTTTCTCTCTGCAGAACCACACTCCTGTAAGCAACTGCTGTGATGTAACCACTGTTTCTTCATGTATGCTATACTATTCTCATGAGTGTGTGTATTTGTAAAGGTGTGTGTGTGTGTTAGAGAGAAATGGAAAGTGTTTGTGTACCATGTAATTACAGTTGTTTCTACCTGCGGTGCCAAACCCCAAACCACTCTCTAGTCCTCCTTACTGAGCCCACCACTGCTGATCTGAGACCTGTACTCAGGGTTATCACAAACACCATGCTGGAGTACTGAGCCCACCACTGCTGATCTGAGACCTGTACCTCAGGGTTATCACAAACACCATGCTGGAATACTGAGCCCACCACTGCTGATCTGAGACCTGTACTCAGAAACATCATGCTGGAGGAATTGAAGAACAGAATAAAGACGCTGGTGAGAATTGGTTTCATGAATCTTGAAACCCGGTGATTTTCTATTAGTCGTGTCTGATGGAGTTGCAAATTGTGTAAAATAGAACAAAACATTTTCAAAAAATATTTGCAATGTTTGCTTCATATCTCAGTACAGTTGAGGCTGGGTGAAGGTATTATTCATGGTGAGATTTGGGTGGACGAGCTGGAAAATAGGACTGACAGGGGTACAGGGGTTATTTACCTTGTCTCATGCTTCATTAGAGACACGTTCAGACCACAACAACTGTTGTGCCCAAAAAAGATTAGAAAAAAAGATTTGACATAAATATGGAAATACAATGTTGTATTCCCACTGGCAGCCAACCACTGTACCAGAGATGGGCAGATTGGACCAGACTGGATGGTCACCGTTGCCCTCACACATCCATGAGCACCAAACATCCTGTTGCCAGTTTTATGACACTGTTTACTGGGTCCGGCAGGGCAAACCGAACCCAACCAGAACTACACGTGGGATCGGTGAACTGTACCCATCACAGAACACATCTGTTACTTCAGAATAACACCCCAAGGATTCGTCCAGAGCAACCCAACCCTCAGTGACCCTGACATCAGGTCGCCCCAAGACACACATTTTAAAGTGACTGTGTGAATGTGGGAGAGACAAATACAGAGAGAAACCGACACAAAGAGAGAGACAAGTGGAAAGCTGCGCCCCGTTCCCCTGCGTAACTAGCATGAAATGTGTGCCTGGCTCCTAAAAGCAAAACGATCTGCTCCTTTGGCTCTAAATGCCATTATCAGTGGCTGGAAGATAGAAGGGGGCATATGGAAGATTTGCTTTGGTCAGCGCTGAGCCAGCCCAGGGGACAGAGGTCATGGGGGTCAAGGCCTGAATGAACTCTGTTCAACAGCCAAAAAGCCATAGGGGAGGAGGAAGAGGGAGGAGGAGGAAGAGGGGAGAGAAGGAAGAGAAGAGATGCCCTCCAGGAATGGAGATCGACCCTCCAGGCTCATAATATCTTTGTAGCCAGGGTCCATTTATAGGAGCTCAGTTCAGGATGCAGCCAAGTGACAAACAATGTTTAAAGTGCACATAATAACCAGAGATTATGACCAGATAATAACCAGAGATTATGACCAGATAATAACCAGAGATTATGACCAGATAATAACCAGAGATTATGACCACATAATAACCAGAGATTATGACCACATAATAACCAGAGATTATGACCAGATAATAACCAGAGATTATGACCACATAATAACCAGAGATTATGACCACATAATAACCAGAGATTATGACCACATAATAACCAGAGATTATGACCACATAATAACCAGAGATTATGACCACATAATAACCAGAGATTATGACCACATAATAACCAGAGATTATGACCACATAATAACCAGAGATTATGACCACATAATAACCAGAGATTATGACCACATAATAACCAGAGATTATGACCACATAATAACCAGAGATTATGACCACATAATAACCAGAGATTATGACCACATAATAGCCTTCATCATACTATAAATTACAGATAGATATTTTGCCCAGATACTAACTAATCATACTGTAGACTACACTCTGAGATTATGGTGACATTTGAGGTCAATACCTGACCAGCTCCTCGTTGTAGAGGGATTTGGGCGACTCTCTGCCCAGGATGTAGACTTGACCCTTGAAGACAGACAGCTGCACTTTCCCCTCCACGTTCTCCTGTGACTTGTCTATGCAGTGACGCACAAACTCACATTCTGGACTGTACCAGAAACCTGAAACACAGCAATCAGGACATCAATAAGGCCTATAGCCACACCTCCTTAAGGCCTAGCCACACCTCCTCATACAGATGTTCTGGGTTTCTCTGAACCCAAATGCTCAATTCTCCTACTGTCAAACCCCTCATGCGTGTGCTCTAGTTAAAATCCATTATTATGGGCCGGATAGAGGGCAGATTATTCTCATGGATTAGATAGAGGGCAGATTATTCTCATGGATTAGATAGAGGGCAGATTATTCTCATGGATTAGATAGAGGGCAGATTATTCTCATGGATTAGATAGAGGGCAGATTATTCTCATGGATTAGATGGAGGGCAGATTATTCTCATGGATTACAAACTGAACACACCGTTATAAAGCATCTCTGAGAACTTGACTCCCAGTCCCTGTTTGATCCTCCTGACTTCTCTGTCCAGGGTGAAGGTCTCTATATCCAGGTGAGCATGGTACAGAATGGTGCCTCCTGGGGTTTCATAGATACCTGGGGGCGCACACACACGCACACACACGCAAGCATTTAAAAATAATGACTCCACATTGTCTATACCAAAATTGATAAAACGAGAATTCAGGTTTGTCTTTGTGCCTGATAACCTCAGTGTCCTACCTCACAGAACCAGCCCAGCCCAGCCCAGCCCAGAACCGACACCAGAACCAGCCCAGAACCAACCCAGAACCAGCCCAAACAGATCCATTAGGCACCACACAGGCTCCACCTGACAGACAGGCCAGCACCACGCTATCTCACCCCAGTCAGAATGAACCTGTCGTGGGCAAATGACAGGGTAAGAGGCCCCCGTCTGTCCAGATCTGGGACCAACCTCTCCCTACCCTACAATTTACCCAAACTGCAGTGCTGTTGGGCACGGAGAGGGGGAAGGGGGGGCTGGGATGGGCTGACAGGAGAAATGAAGCTGTCACTCAGCTGTCTGTCTTATTAGGTGAAAGACAAAAAACTAGTGTAAAATGTGACATGTGGATGAGCACCTTGTGTTGGCTCCTTCACTGTGTTGTTTTTAAAAGACTTCTTCCAGGTTATATACAACTCATGTCTTATAGGCTAAGATGAGAGGGCAGAACCCCAAAACATCAGCAGAAAATTACCCCGGGTGCCCAAAACAAAACTGCTAATCATCTAAACCTCCTAAGTCTTCAGGTTTAGTGGAAAGAACAGACTCCAGTGCCAAGCAGGAACATTTCCAGAGCTACTATCTGATCAAACAGTTAAAACTGCCCCCTAACCCAGTTTACCTTAAGTACCCAAAAGAGAGCAGTTAGTTTAGAAACAATAACAGGCCATAACCCTAACCCCTCCATGGCTGAACCAGGTACAGCTTTTCAGTTAAGCCTCGGCAAATAAAAACACTGACTATTAATCTTTTAAACAGTTTATATGTCTGTGGGCCAACTGAGCTGGAGGGGATAGAGGGGTTAAGACAGAGTATGACCCCCGACCTGGGCTGAGCTGAGGGATCCTATGGGGTTACCCCCCACCACACTGACACACACACACACACACACACACACACACACGCTGGAGTCAGGCATACGCTGGAGTCAGGCATTAATCATTGTGTATTAAGTCTCAGACACAACCTAACAAACTTAAATAAATTGTGGTGCTTGTATTACACTAGGAGAAATTATAAATTGCCTCAATAGAATTAGAATAAAAGCAAAATAACAAATATAAACAGTTATATGAAATCTATCCATTTTACATTGTTAATACAACATGATTCACCCCACGTACACACACACACCCCACGTACACACACACCCCACGTACACACACACACCCCACGTACACACACCCCCACGTACACACACACCCCCACGTACACACACACCCCCACGTACACACACCCCCCACGTACACACACCCCCACGTACACACACACACACACCCCCACGTACACGTACACACACACACACACCCCCACGTACACGCACACGCACACACACACCCCGTACACGCACACACACGCACACACACACCCCGTACACGCACACACACACACACACACCCCGTACACGTACACACACACCCCGTACACGTACACACACACACACACACACACACACACACACACACACACACACACACACACACACACACCCACGTACACGTACACACACACACACACACACCCCCGTACACGTACACACACACACACACCCCACGTACACACACACACACACACACACACACACACACACCCCCCACGTACACACACACACACACCCCCGTACACACACACACACACCCCGTACACGTACACACACACACACCCCGTACACGCACACACACACACACCCCGTACACACACACACACACACCCCGTACACGTACACACACACACACCCCACGCACACACACACACCCCACGTACACCCCGTACACGCACACACCCCACGCACACCCCGTGCGCACGCACGCACCCCACGTACACACACACACACACACACACGCACCCCCACGTACACACACACGCACACCCCCCACGTACACACACACGCACACCCCCCACGTACACACACACGCACACCCCCCACGTACACACACACACACACACACACCCCCCCCCACGTACACACACACACACCCCCCACGTACACACACACACCCCACGTACACACACACACACACCCCACGTACACACACACACACACCCCACGTACACACACACACACACCCCACGTACACACACACACACACCCCACGTACACACACACACACACCCCACGTACACACACACACACACCCCACGTACACACACACACACACACACACACACCCCCACGTACACACACACACACACACACACACACACCCCACGTACACACACACACACACACACACACACCCCACGTACACACACACACACACACACACCCCACGTACACACACACACACACACACCCCACGTACACACACACACACACACACACCCCCACGTACACACACACACACCCCACGTACACACACACACACACCCCACGTACACACACACACACACCCCACGTACACACACACACACCCCACGTACACACACACACACCCCACGTACACACACACACACCCCACGTACACACACACCCCACGTACACACACACCCCACGTACACACACACCCCACGTACACACACACCCCACGTACACACACACCCCACGTACACACACACCCCACGTACACACACACCCCACGTACACACACACCCCATGTACACACACACCCCATGTACACACACACCCCATGTACACACACACCCCATGTACACACACACCCCATGTTTGTAGTTCCATATCGAGCCTTCAACAGAAATGACACACTTGGTTGGTCCCAGAAACACACACAATCTTTACTAGTTATTGGCCACCTGTCAAACCTCACTCTGCTCATCACCCGTTACCGTGGGCAACATGAGCTTTGATCTTTTATGCAGCCAACAGGGACAAAAGTGGGCTTCACATATTTTCAATTTCCACCTGCCACTCAAAACGATAACCCAGGAGTGAGTTGGTGAGTCAATTTTCCAGTTAGATTATTGTCAGGAGTAGAAAGGCACCGTGGGTCACTAGAGGTGAGTGACGAGCTGTTTCACATGGTATATGGACAAACACATCTAGACACAAACATCTAGACACAAACATCTAGACACAAACATCTAGACACAAACATCTAGATACATGCATCTAGACACATGCATCTAGACACATGCATCTAGACACAAGCATCTAGACACAAACATCTAGACACAAACATCTAGACACAAACATCTAGACACTAGAGAGGTGAGTGACGAGCAGTTTCAGATGGTACATGGACACAAACATCTAGACACAAACATCTAGACACAAACATCTAGACACAAACATCTAGACACAAACATCTAGACACAAACATCTAGATACAAACATCTAGACACAAACATCTAGACACTAGAGAGGTGAGTGACGAGCAGTTTCAGATGGTACATGGACACAAACATCTAGACACAAACATCTAGACACAAACATCTAGACACAAACATCTAGACACTAGAGAGGTGAGTGACGAGCTGTTTCAGATGGTACATGGACACAAACATCTAGACACACACATCTAGACACAAACATCTAGACACAAACATCTAGACACAAACATCTAGACACAAACATCTAGACACAAACATCTAGACACAAACATCTAGACACCAGAGAAGTGAATGACAGGTTGTTGGCTCTCCTTACCTCTGGACTTCATGCCAATGAAGCGATTTTCCACAATGTCGATCCTCCCAACTCCATGCCTTCCTCTGAGAGACCACAACTGGTTAACACATCTGGATTTTCCAGCCATATTCACACTTTGAAACCACTGCACTAAGGATTTAAAATAGTGTTGGCAACAAGAATCCCTTAATCCTCAATATTAATTAGTAGAACTAAAAGTATAACTTAGTATAACTTTTTTTTGGCCAGATGCAAAAGAAAATAAACCAACAGGAAGTTGTTCTACATGAGTAATGCAAAAACAAATATGTTATGGTTAATTAACGAGGATGTCAGACTCACCCAATCTCATTAAGGTAAGAGAAGATGTCCAGCGGTGTTTCCTTAGACTGGCCACTGGTGACGTGGATCACTCTGATAGGCACACCTGTAAGTGTTCAAATGGAACCAGTCAGTCAGGACCAACCGTCACTCTGATAGGCACACCTGTATGTGTTCAAATGGAACCAGTCAGTCAGGACCAACCGTCACTCTGATAGGCACACCTGTATGTGTTCAAATGGAACCAGTCAGTCAGGACCAACCGTCACTGATAGGCACACCTGTAAGTGTTCAAATGGAACCAGTCAGTCAGAACCAACCGTCACCCTGATAGGCACACCTGTATGTGTTCAAATGGAACCAGTCAGTCAGGACCAACCGTCACCCTGATAGGCACACCTGTATGTGTTCAAATGGAACCAGTCAGTCAGAACCAACCGTCACTGATAGGCACACCTGTAAGTGTTCAAATGGAACCAGTCAGTCAGGACCAACCGTCACCCTGATAGGCACACCTGTATGTGTTCAAATGGAACCAGTCAGTCAGAACCAACCGTCACTGATAGGCACACCTGTAAGTGTTCAAATGGAACCAGTCAGTCAGAACCAACCGTCACTCTGATAGGCACACCTGTATGTGTTCAAATGGAACCAGTCAGTCAGAACCAACCGTCACTGATAGGCACACCTGTAAGTGTTCAAATGGAACCAGTCAGTCAGAACCAACCGTCACCCTGATAGGCACACCTGTATGTGTTCAAATGGAACCAGTCAGTCAGGACCAACCGTCACTGATAGGCACACCTGTAAGTGTTGAAATGGAACCAGTCAGTCAGAACCAACCGTCACCCTGATAGGCACACCTGTATGTGTTCAAATGGAACCAGTCAGTCAGGACCAACCGTCACCCTGATAGGCACACCTGTATGTGTTCAAATGGAACCAGTCAGTCAGGACCAACGTCACCCTGATAGGCACACCTGTATGTGTTCAAATGGAACCAGTCAGTCAGGACCAACGTCACCCTGATAGGCACACCTGTATGTGTTCAAATGGAACCAGTCAGTCAGGACCAACCGTCACTCTGATAGGCACACCTGTATGTGTTCAAATGGAACCAGTCAGTCAGAACCAACCGTCACTGATAGGCACACCTGTAAGTGTTCAAATGGAACCAGTCAGTAAGAACCAACCGTCACCCTGATAGGCACACCTGTATGTGTTCAAATGGAACCAGTCAGTCAGGACCAACTGTCACTGATAGGCACACCTGTAAGTGTTCAAATGGAACCAGTCAGTCAGAACCAACCGTCACTGATAGGCACACCTGTATGTGTTCAAATGGAACCAGTCAGTCAGGACCAACCGTCACTCTGATAGGCACACCTGTATGTGTTCAAATGGAACCAGTCAGTCAGAACCAACCGTCACTGATAGGCACACCTGTAAGTGTTCAAATGGAACCAGTCAGTCAGAACCAACCGTCACCCTGATAGGCACACCTGTATGTGTTCAAATGGAACCAGTCAGTCAGGACCAACCGTCACTGATAGGCACACCTGTAAGTGTTCAAATGGAACCAGTCAGTCAGAACCAACCGTCACCCTGATAGGCACACCTGTATGTGTTCAAATGGAACCAGTCAGTCAGAACCAACCGTCACTGATAGGCACACCTGTAAGTGTTCAAATGGAACCAGTCAGTCAGAACCAACCGTCACCCTGATAGGCACACCTGTATGTGTTCAAATGGAACCAGTCAGTCAGAACCAACCGTCACTGATAGGCACACCTGTAAGTGTTCAAATGGAACCAGTCAGTCAGGACCAACCGTCACCGATAGGCACACCTGTATGTGTTCAAATGGAACCAGTCAGTCAGGACCAACCGTCACCCTGATAGGCACACCTGTAAGTGTTCAAATGGAACCAGTATTAATGGTTTAGTAATGTGGGGGTGGGGTGGGGAGTGTGGGGGGTGGGGAGTATTAATGGTTTGGTAGTGTGGGGGTGGGGAGTATTAATGGTTTGGTAGTGTGGGGGTGGGGAGTATTAATGGTTTGGTAGTGTGGGGGTGGGGAGTATTAATGGTTTGGTAGTGTGGGGGTGGGGAGTATTAATGGTTTGGTAGTGTGGGGGTGGGGAGTATTAATGGTTTGGTAGTGTGGGGGTGGGGAGTATTAATGGTTTGGTAGTGTGGGGGTGGGGAGTATTAATGGTTTGGTAGTGTGGGGGTGGGGAGTATTAATGGTTTGGTAGTGTGGGGGTGGGGAGTATTAATGGTTTGGTAGTGTGGGGGTGGGGAGTATTAATGGTTTGGTAGTGTGGGGGTGGGGAGTATTAATGGTTTGGTAGTGTGGGGGTGGGGAGTATTAATGGTTTGGTAGTGTGGGGGTGGGGAGTATTAATGGTTTGGTAGTGTGGGGGTGGGGAGTATTAATGGTTTGGTAGTGTGGGGGTGGGGAGTATTAATGGTTTGGTAGTGTGGGGGTGGGGAGTATTAATGGTTTGGTAGTGTGGGGGTGGGGAGTATTAATGGTTTGGTAGTGTGGGGGTGGGGAGTATTAATGGTTTGGTAGTGTGGGGGTGGGGAGTATTAATGGTTTGGTAGTGTGGGGGTGGGGAGTATTAATGGTTTGGTAGTGTGGGGGTGGGGAGTATTAATGGTTTGGTAGTGTGGGGGTGGGGAGTATTAATGGTTTGGTAGTGTGGGGGTGGGGAGTATTAATGGTTTGGTAGTGTGGGGGTGGGGAGTATTAATGGTTTGGTAGTGTGGGGGTGGGGAGTATTAATGGTTTGGTAGAGTGGGGGGTGGGGAGTATTAATGGTTTGGTAGTGTGGGGGGTGGGGAGTATTAATGGTTTGGTAGTCTGGGGTGGGGAGTATTAATGGTTTGGTAGTGTGGGGGGTGGGGAGTACTAATAAATTACAAATTCCTACTAATATAAAGACTGTGAAATTGCAAGCAGGCCCATTCCTAATTGAATTACACACCCAGCTTTTGTGTCACCCCTACCGTAGTCTACTAAATAGCTGTGTGTGTGTGTGACACATGCATCGACCATCCCTAAAGAGCACACGGACACATGCACACACGCCAAGGTGCTTCCAAATCAACTCCCGTCATCAACTTTCACACACATGACTAAACTGATATAAATCAATGGCAATTACTTAGTTACCCATCAGACTGAAATAAGCAACGCAGAAAGTGAAGATGGGGACATAGATAAGGGAAGGCTAAAAAAAAAAGAACAAACATGGAGAATAGACGGAAAGAAATAGGATAAAATAATCTAGTGATATTCATTCTAATCATCTGGAGTTCATTAGCATGTAGCATTTAATAGGATAAAATAATCTAGTGATATTCATTCTAATCATCTGGAGTTCATTACAATGTAGCATTTAATAGGATAAAATAATCTAGTGATATTCATTCTAATCATCTGGAGTTCATTAGCATGTAGCATTTAATAGGATAAAATAATCTAGTGATATTCATTCTAATCATCTGGAGTGCATTAGCATGTAGCATTTAATAGGATAAAATAATCTAGTGATATTCATTCTAATCATCTGGAGTTCATTAGCATGTAGCATTTAATAGGATAAAATAATCTAGTGATATTCATTCTAATCATCTGGAGTTCATTAGCATGTAGCATTTAATAGGATAAAATAATCTAGTGATATTCATTCTAATCATCTGGAGTTCATTAGCATGTAGCATTTAATAGGATAAAATAATCTAGTGATATTCATTCTAATCATCTGGAGTTCATTAGCATGTAGCATTTAATAGGATAAAATAATCTAGTGATATTCAGTCTAATCATCTGGAGTGCATTAGCATGTAGCATTTAATAGGATAAAATAATCTAGTGATATTCATTCTAATCATCTGGAGTGCATTAGCATGTAGCATTTAATAGGATAAAATAATCTAGTGATATTCATTCTAATCATCTTGAGTTCATTAGCATGTAGCATTTAATAGGATAAAATAATCTAGTGATATTCATTCTAATCATCTGGAGTTCATTAGCATGTAGCATTTTGGATGCTTGCTGCTGCCAATCAAATCCCAGAGAAAAAGCAGCACTCCTGGTTGGCTTTCATGGACTCAATGTGAGCTCTGCTCGAATGACACGCAAAAGACTTGACTAAATATTTTTAGACAAGGGCTTTGTCATTCGTCCATTCCCATATCCCCGAAAAATCCTTGGCCCCTGAGGACAACTCCATACACGGATAGGGGTCGGACAAAGCCTCCTGATCCCCAAATAGTTAATAATTAGATTAAAAGTTCAAATAAATTAATCGAGGGTGTGAACGCGGGAGCCGAGCCTGTTGAGCCGAGCCTGGCCTCATCATTCACACAGACCTTTTCTTCAGCCCTGAAGTGAACAGTGAACACAATGGACAGCAGACACAGTTGTTGGAAAAATTACTGCTTTACATTTTTCCTCTCTGTCTCTTTTCTTTCCCCGAATTGAATGAAAGGAAGAGGTGTGCAAAAGAGAGACGGGGAAACTGCTGCTGAAGAAAACATTTTAGTCGTTAAAATATATTATTTTTTTATCAGTGAGAAAACTAATGTGAAAGAAGCTGGTGGGAGTTGAAAGGATGTAAAATGAAACACTGGTGGTGTGTTCAGGCAGGACCAGTAAGCTGGAGCACCGGTGTTCAGGCAGGACCAGTAAGCTGGAGCACCGGTGTTCAGGCAGGACCAGTAAGCTGGAGCGCCGGTGTTCAGGCAGGACCAGTAAGCTGGAGCGCCGGTGTTCAGGCAGGACCAGTAAGCTGGAGCGCCGGTGTTCAGGCAGGACCAGTAAGCTGGAGCGCCGGTGTTCAGGCAGGACCAGTAAGCTGGAGCGCCGGTGTTCAGGCAGGACCAGTAAGCTGGAGCACCGGTGTTCAGGCAGGACCAGTAAGCTGGAGCACCGGTGTTCAGGCAGGACCAGTAAGCTGGAGCACCGGTGTTCAGGCAGGACCAGTAAGCTGGAGCACCGGTGTTCAGGCAGGACCAGTAAGCTGGAGCACCGGTGTTCAGGCAGGACCAGTAAGCTGGAGCACCGGTGTTCAGGCAGGACCAGTAAGCTGGAGCACCGGTGTTCAGGGAGGACCAGTAAGCTGGAGCACCGGTTGTGTGTTCAGGGAGGACCAGTAAGCTGGAGCACCGGTGTTCAGGCAGGACGAGTTAGACCGACTGCAGTTGAAACTGGACCACATGGTGAGTATTGGACACTGGACAACATAGTGAGTTAAAAGCATCATTCTAAACAGACCTTTCATGAAATGAATCTCCAGTACATCTGGGCTGTTGGGGGCATCTTCTGGGTTTGTGGTCATTTGGTACAGGTTGGCTGGTGCATGGCTCTGGAATGATATTCACATTAAACAAGCATTGGCTTTATTATATTGTACATTTTTGAAGTTGTCTTTTTGCAGTCAGGTTGTCTTTTGTGTGTGTGTGTGTGTGGGTGGACCACAGGTAGAAAGATACTGCTTTAGAAAAAGCAGACAGGGATTTAATTTAAAGAAACTTAAAAAAAACAATCGGGACTAAAAAGAGATTCAGTAGAGAACCTTACAAGCAGTTAGCCCACTGAGGAACTAAGTATTATAAGCATCTTATAAAGGCTGTTAAAGAAGATGCATAAAGAAATCTCTTTCAGACATTGCAACAGGCTGAAATCAATGTTGTGGGAGTAGAGGAAATTCAACAAGACAAAAATAATGACCCCAGATCAAACAAAGCAGACCTGATACTATGACAGGATGTACTCAAGTGACAGGAAGTGACTGCAACATTCAATTTTCCCCGGCTGTCTCCAAGCAAACCTCCCCATCCTGTCAGCACATCCCCCTCCCCATATGCTTCTGTGCGTCTTCTGGAGTAAAGCCACAACTGACATTTGCACTTGTCTTCGTTTTTGGCAGAAAAAAAAATCTTTATAGAAACATCACAACAACTTGTCTCTATTTTCCCAAGAGGACTATGGAGTGGTAGAGCGAGACAGACGTTTGGCGTTCATCAGTTCGGGGGAGTAGGTGGGGTGGAGGAGTTGAATAAATGGGGCTGACACACCCCTGACAATTACCCCACATTATAACCAGACGATGGCCAATGTCCCCTGAGCTGAGGCAAATTGCAGGGGGACTATGCAAAATAACTACTGGGTGCATTTAAATGGAAACCTTTACCAGATGGAAAACAATCATCATACAATAACTAATCGCTGTCAGACACATCCTAGCCCAATCGCCTTCTTGCCTTTTAACTGAACACAAAACTAACTTTGACGGCTCACGTGTGTGTACCTCTCAGATTCTGCCTCAGTGCACTATCAGACAACAAACTAAAGAATAGAAAAACACGTGTCTTTATATTGACTACAGGGTGTAGGGAGCCTTATCTACAGCAGCGGTTTCAAGGTGGCACAGCCCCAACCAGTAAGCCTGGAGCTCGGCATATAAATGTGCTGCGCTCACCTACTCACCCAGAAACAGCTCATGGATACACATGCGATAAAAATCCAAACACATGCATGCTCACGAGATGAATTAAAGTGGGACACGGTGAAATGGAAGCTTATGGGACTAGTTCTCATCGCCTAGAGATGAATGCATTTCAATTGCAGCCCCCCACAGGTGGACCTGTCCCAAAGCCCATGGCCCCGAAAGAGAAAGAGCGAGAAATAGAGTGAGAGGGAGTGAGAGAAAGACAGACTGACGGCATTGGTATCAAATGGGGTGTGAAGCCCGGCCATCATGTAGCTTAAGACCAGCTCCCTGTCCAGCCTGTCTCCCGTCTGTCTCCCGTCTGTCTCCCGTCTGTCTCCCGTCTGTCTCCCGTCTGTCTCCCGTCTGTCTCCCGTCTGTCTCCCGTCTGTCTCCCGTCTGTCTCCCGTCTGTCTCCCGTCTGTCTCCCGTCTGTCTCCAGCCTGTCTCCAGTCCTGGCATATTGCTGAGCCTATCTGGGCCCACTCACAGGTCCCCAGAAACAGGGCTTTGGCAGCAGGAACTTAAAGCGAGTAAATTTCTATCTTTCCACATGTTAGCTGCCTCATTGCCTTTCAATCGAGTCCGGAGGCGTCCAAAGAAAAAGCAGAGGGGAGAGGAAAGGGAGGTGGGGAGAACCGGGGAGGGGAAAGGGAGGTGGGGAGAACCGGGGAGGGGAAAGGGAGGTGGGGAGAGGAAAGGGAGGTGGGGAGAACCGGGGAGGGGAAAGGGAGGTGGGGAGAACCGGGAGGTGACAGGGAGGTGGGGAGAGGAAAGGGAGGTGGGGAGAAACAGGGAGGTGACAGGGAGGTGGGGAGAGGAAAGGGAGGTGGGGAGAACCGGGGAGGTGAGGAGAACCGGGGAGAAACGGGGAGGTGACAGGGAGGTGGGGAGAGGAAAGGGAGGTGGGGAGAACCGGGGAGGTGACAGGGAGGTGGGGAGAACCGGGGAGAGGAAAGGGAGGTGGGGAGAACCGGGGAGGGGAAAGGGGGGGTGGGGATCTGACCCATTGGTTTGGAAATGACACTTAAATCACCGTGTCTCAAATCTGTCTGTGTCTTTAAAATGTCACATGCAAACATGGCTGAAATGAGAATGTATTACATCTGCTGTGTGAGGTCCACTTGGCCAACATCATCTACCAACAGCCTGAGTCTAAAGGCAAAACGAGTATCAAAGCCCGAACAGACAAGATAGGAACCAATAGACTGAGTTGGATTGAGCCATAAGCATCAGTCAGACCTTTATATACATGTGACCAAGGGGTGAGGAGGACGGACAAACACGCGCGCGCAAACGCACGCACACACGCACGCACACACAGGTTCTGTCCCAAACTAACAAGTTATATCTCCAGTGTGTAACAGGACTGGTTGTTCAGCAACCTGGTCTTCAGTCCAACCAAAGGACCAGAGCATTAAGCACACAGCATTAGCATTCATTACTCCAGGGCTACTGGGCCAGAGGAAACCCAGCCAAGGGCTATCATTTAGACAGAGAAGAGGTCTTCATGAGGGCTGACGAGTATCTGCCTCTGGGCTCCAGAACACTCAACTGGCCAAACAGTTTCAGGAGATAATTAAAACAAATAATTAAACAAATAAGTGATCCAATATGAAAACAGTGAACAATATATTTTATAGTGTTGAACATTTACACCGTTGAGATATTTGTTTACATCACTAACCGTACCAGGTACACTGTAGATACCAGAAACCTCACTAACCGTACCAGGTACACTGTAGATACCAGAAACCTCACTAACCGTACCAGGTACACTGTAGATACCAGAAACCTCACTAACCGTACCAGGTACACTGTAGATACCAGAAACCTCACTAACCGTACCAGGTACACTGTAGATACCAGAAACCTCACTAATCGTACCAGGTACACTGTAGATACCAGAAACCTCACTAACCGTACCAGGTACACTGTAGATACCAGAAACCTCACTAACCGTACCAGGTACACTGTAGACACCAGAAACATCTTCTGTAAAACAACAATGACAATATAGCCTAACCGATGAGTTAAAGGCTAATTTTTACTGAGTAGCAGCAGATAATTCCCTTAGTTTCATTAGTAAGAGTATAACCCGACCCAGGCTATCTGTTCAATATCTCATGCTAATATTGACAACAGCTATGTCGTTTTCTCGTCACGTTTTTACATTATCATTAGATCATGGTTTAATTGGAACCTGCAATAAATTGAGGCCCAAAACCTAAAGGTGACAACAGTCATTGATAAAATGGGGTTATTAAAAACGCACTACGTAATTTCAACCTGATCTGGTAGCAGAACCCAGACGTAATACATGTAAATGATTGAATTATTACAGCCTGTCCATTCTTAAAAAGGATCATTACATGCTCCACCTAATTTATTCAAATCCCGTTATCACTTTTATCCGTTGCAAACCATAAATATTTCATCGCATTTAACTCCATTGATGAGTTCAATGGAGACTAAAACAATGAATTAAATCAATTCCACAACACGGTCCTACTCTACAGGCTACTCTATTGAGGGGTTCTTTACAGGCTGCATGTCTCCACAGGACGAGTTGGGGTACAGAAACAAGTACTGGGAGGGCGGGGTGAACCCCTCAACCCTCTGACACCCTGTCCAATGAGATGCTCGTCTGTCTGTCCGTCACCTTTGTACTTTACTGTTATTGGTGACATTCTGGTGTCACGGTGTCACAGTGAAATGGGTCCCTCCCACGTTGCAGCCTGCGGTGGCACAACCAGAAACAATAGGGGCCCAAGAGCCTCGGTCGGGGGGGAGCCCAGCTGGGTGCCGTCACCCTCACCAAGCTCCCATGAAATGGGGAATTATGGGAGGCGTTTCTGACGACAAGTCAGTGTCTGTGTGTCCCAGGCAGATCCCAGATTGAGAGGAGACGTCAAGGAGTGATGAGGAACAGGTCGTCAGGAGGTCATTAAACCATATCTGTCCCATGATGCACTGGGGTTGGTTTGTCTGCATAGGAGCCAATGGGAGAGATGGGGGCGGGGCCTCTCTCCACTATATAAACGTGATCTATGGACCCACTTATCGGTTATTGCTCTAAACAAATTACAGCACAGGATAGTAAAACTAATCCATAGTGTTAAGTACAATCTATAAATGACCAGTCAGGAAGACAGGAGAGGTATTGAATGAGTAAAGGGTATAATATGGTGATAGCTTATCAGAAACAGGAGGAGGATGTGAAGGTAACAACCTGTTGAATCTGGCACTGGGCTGATTGGTTCGTTACGTTGGGCTAACAGTCACCGTTGTACTGTGATTGGTCAAACTGCTCATGCATAGAATAGCTCCCACTTCGTTGGGTTTCAGAAAATGTATTTGGAACAAAGTCTTACCTTGGGATTTTCCAGTATTCCAGACTCGTAGCTATTGATAGAAAAGAAAAACATGTTGTGGAACACTCTTATTCCCTCTGCAATTCAACATGGGGAGAATTCCTGAAGGAGCGTAAATGCCCCCTGCATGTTGATGTGAGATAAACAGCACCCACACACAGAGAAGCAGAAATATAAGCTATAAACACAAGCATTACATTAACCTGTACATAGGCCAGGATGCTCCAACCCAGGTCTGAAGATATACCTTTCTGTAGCTTCTCTCCAACTCTAGGTCGACACAACTGATTCTAGTAATTATCTAGATGAACATCTCCATCAGCTAAGTCATATCTGGGGTTGGAGAGGAAACCTACATGATGGTAGATCTCCAGGAAAAGGGTTGGGACGACCTCAGATTGGCTATTAACAAGCCAATGACCTGTTGCAGAATCCAACAATTGTGGCAACAACTCAATGAACACATTCAATTGCAGGTAGAAGACGACATCTAAACAAAGCATGTCAACAGAATAATAATCAATGGTTTGGATGTCACCTGATATGCATTAGGTTGGCATCCATACTCCAGGGTTCTTTAGGGGTGACTGGCACAGGGATGCCATGTTCCTGCGGGTGACGCCCGAAAAATGTCAATAACAACAAACAATAGAGAAGTGTCTGTGACACCGATTTGTTCAATATACTTTTGCAAGTACCAAACAGCTAAAGCCACGACATGGCCTCAGCTTGTGTCATACAGGATTTCTCTTATTTCACTCTCATAGGAGTCAGTGTATAAAAGTAACTAAATGATGTCATGTTAGCTGGCAGCACGGTTATTTTAACATCACAGGAGCTTTACAACAATATTAAGCTAATATTCTATAAGAGGTGGCGAATCCCAAACATTTAAAGGGCCAGTAATCAGGTCCAATGTGTCAAACACAGGAAAGGGGAGACTGATAATGACCTCAGGGACCAAGAGAGGACTTGAATTTACTGAAACAGCAAGATCCCCCTCTAGTGGTCAAGGACGAACAAGACAAGAGGAAACATGCTGGCCACCTCTGAATGATACGTGCGTACAAAGACATCCAGTCATGTGGACACAGTACCTCGGCATACGTCATCAGATCCTTCCTCCCACGGAAGCGGTTGTAAAACTCTGGGATTCGCCATGGAGCAATAATCTGAAAATGAGAAAGAGAGTGGCTGCAAGACCTGGTATTTACTCTGTGCCGGAAAACAGTGGATGATGAGAAAGACATGTGCTGTAGGTGTTAAAGCCAAAGGCTGATGACACAACTCACTTTGACTTCTGGGTACAAAGCATAGCAGGTTAGCTCAAATCGAACCTGATCGTTGCCCTGAAAGAGACAGCATACAATTTAGAAAATGTCACACAATGGGCCCCTCTCTTCGCTCCCACGTTAATTGACCTCTCACCTTTCCAGTGGCACCATGGGAAACAAACTGGGCACCCTGCTGGCGTGCTATCTGAACCTGGCGCCGGGCGATGCATGGCCTGGCCACTGAGGTTCCCAGCAAATAGCGGTCCTCGTATATGGCGTTAGCCTGAACGGACGGCCAGATAAACTCCTCTACAAACTCCGCCCGCAGGTCCTCAATAAACACCTATACATAGAGAGTATTGCATGATTAAAATCAACATCAATAATAATAATAATAACTAATAAAAATCTATGAACGCAGATTCCACTTGGGCTCAAGGAACCCAGCTGTGCACCCTAATGAACACATGTGATGTGAAAAAGAAATCACATGTCCTTATTGAGTTAACACATTCAATTCTTAACAATGTCTCGATCACGCAGACTCGTTTTTTTTTACCTTCTTTGCTCCAAGACTCTCTGCTTTCTTTTTTGCAGCATCAAAGTCCTCAGATTGTCCAATATTGGCCTGTAAACATATTTTAAACACATACATAATGACAAGATGAAACAACTCATGTACACAAGTAGGAAGATGCTTTCCCAGAACAATCCAAACTGAGCTCATTATAATTCTGCGTACATCTGATCATCCTTGAGATGTCTTCATATCTAGAAGTTCATTGTGGAACCTGAAGTTACTGATAGAGATGCGCCAATCAGTTATTTAGTACAAAAGCGCTGGCTCGGATAATAATCTGATACGATCCATAACCCTATAATGTAAATGCATTGAGCAAAAGTAAGTAAAAGTAAAAGTAAAAATGTATCCTTGTCAGTTAGTAAAAGGGGTTTCCCAAATTGTGCAAAATTGCTGAGAAATCTGATAATGACAGTTGAAATCAGAGGAAACCAAACATTTGTCTGACGAGCTTAATGTCATGTATTTACCACCCATAGTGACAGGGGTTAGGGTTAGACTGGAAAACGCGTTAAGGAGGAAGTTAAACAGGTGTATTGTTACTGGGAACTAAACATATACCAGAAAAACAGGGTTTAGATCTGAACATAGTTTTAAATTCACTGTGAACAGCAAAACATAATCAAATGTTGTTTCTCGGCTGAAATTATGTTGTTCTAAAATATGAAACCAGCTTGTGGGGAGATCAGAGAGAAATTCTAAACCAGCCAATTGGCCATTTCAGAAAGCCTAGGCTGTAACTTTAACTTTAGTTGTTTTACATTTTGTGTTTTGTTCTGCCACCTTCAGTAAACGTTATATATTCGTTGACTTCTCTGAACTTGAAGCACAATCAAATTTTCTGGCAGGACATTAACATGCATAAAAAAGAAAGATGAAACAAAGCATGATCTTTTTCAGAAGTTTAATGCAATTTGCCAACCCAGAGTCTTCAGACCTTTTAGTCAATATTTAATAACATTCTAAAACTTAGTTTTTATAAGTTACTTAGATATTTTTTGTACTCATTTACCAGATTGTATGTAGAAATAGCACGCCTAACTGAAGAAAGTGATTCAGACTAACCCTGGCCTTAACCCTGGCCTTAACCCTGGCCTTAACCCTGGCCTTAACCCTGGCCTTAACCCTGGCCTTAACCCTGGCCTTAACCCTGGCCTTAACCCTGGCCTTAACCCTGGCCTTAACCCTGGCCTTAACCCTGGCCTTAACCCTGGCCTTAACCCTGGCCTTAACCCTGGCCTTAACCCTGGCCTTAACCCTGGCCTTAACCCTGGCCTTAACCCTGGCCTTAACCCTGGCCTTAACCCTGGCCTTAACCCTGGCCCTAACCCTGGCCCTAACCCTGGCCCTAACCCTGGCCCTAACCCTGGCCCTAACCCTGGCCCTAACCCTGGCCCTAACCCTGGCCCTAACCCTGGCAGTAGCCAGATGGTGGTTAAAGTGATAGACAAGAGGGAAACCTGCGTAGTGTACAGTTTTAAACAAGCAAAACGTTAATCCAGTCAGTCATTCACCAGCACTATGCTGCCAGATAGCACCTTTGTTGGGGGCTGAACATTTCTATGCAGAATGAATCCTTCCTTTAGAATAGCAAAACATATGAATGTGTGGAGCTCAGCTGCCGTGACAAGAACACCAATAGATCACCAGGTAGCTGGACAACAAATGAGAGAACCATCTGGATGGTTGTGTGCCAACTGACTCACGCTATATCCGCCCACCTGTTACAGCGCGCACACACACACACACACACACACACACACACGCACGCACACACGCACGCACACACGCACATCCCTTACCAAGTATGTGATTACATCATATCCTTGTTCCTTTAACCACACCAAGATACAGGAGGTGTCCAGTCCACCACTGTAGGCCAGAACCACTGTGCCTTTAGACATGTTGAGGATGACGTCAGAAT
This sequence comes from Dallia pectoralis, assembly GCA_029465975.1. Classification (NCBI taxonomy): domain Eukaryota; kingdom Metazoa; phylum Chordata; class Actinopteri; order Esociformes; family Umbridae; genus Dallia; species Dallia pectoralis. The sequence goes on along the minus strand of CM055760.1, from coordinate 11,124,797 downwards.
GATGGAACAGTGATCAGAGAGGGGCTGTTGTTGGTAAAAATCATAAAGAAAATATAATTACACCCAGTAAACAGGCATGGTTCACAATTACTGGTAACACGTTATATCTAGTTACTGTATATGGTTAATAGGTTCACTGAAATAACACATGTTGCATTCAAATCACTAGTTAGCCAATTTGCATAATGTCCACACAGATTCATTCAGTATGTAGTCCTATACAGTCAGTATACAGCTACCCACAAGCCGCTACAGTTTTAAGTGACATATAACCGCACAGTAGAAACTGTCATGCTACACAGAAGATGCCACATTTAAAGCACAGTAGATGCCACAGTAGGTGCCACAGTAGGTGCCACAGTAGGTGCCACAGTAGGTGCCACAGTAGGTGCCACAGTAGGTGCCACAGTAGGTGCCACAGTAGGTGCCACAGTAGGTGCCACAGTTAATGCCACAGTAGGTGCCACAGTTAATGCCACAGTAGGTGCCACAGTAGGTGCCACAGTAGGTGCCACAGTAGGTGCCACAGTAGGTGCCACAGTAGGTGCCACAGTTAATGCCACAGTAGGTGCCACAGTAGGTGCCACAGTAGGTGCCACAGACCAGTCAATAAACAGCAGCAGTCATTCGTCATCACGTTAAATGTTAAACCAACAGACAAAAATAAGGTTACATTTCAGGACACCACAATAAAGCTATTTGAGATATAACATTGAAATAATATATATCAGATTCATATACCGTTCAGAAATCCTGACTGGGAGAAAACATGTGGCTCTGAAGTCTTCAGTCCCCGTGAGTGGCGCGCATGCGCATGTGGCTTTAGATATATGATGAGGTGAGCGCATGCGCATATGGCTTCAGATACATGATGAGCGGTTCGCGAACAAACGGTTCTATTGAGTGAACGATTCAAAATGAATGACGTTGTCGAACGGTTCTCACGAGGCTCAATTATATTTGTACTTGTGGTATACATAAAAACACGTTTTTCAAGATGGGTTTGATTAACTAAATAATTGCCCATCTACACTGCTGAAGCAAAAAATAGCCTGGAGAGCGCATTTATCCAGTACAGCTAGATATGATGTAACCTAATGTAAGAAGTAAATCTGATGTAACCTAACGTAGGAAGTAAATCTGATGTAACCTAATGTAGGAAGTAGATCTGATGTAAACTAATGTAGGAAGTAGATCTGATGTAAACTAATGTATGAAGTAGATATGATGTAACCTAATGTAGGAAGTAGATCTGATGTAAACTAATGTATGAAGTAGATATGATGTAACCTAATGTATGAGATGTAACCTAATGTATGAAGTAGATCTGATGTAACCTAATGTAGGAAGTAGATCTGATGTAACCTAAGTAGATATGATGTAACCTATAATGTATGAAGTAGATCTGATGTAACCTAATGTATGAAGTAGATATGATGTAACCTAATGTATGAAGTAGATATGATGTAACCTAATGTATGAGATGTAACCTAATGTACGAAGTAGATCTGATGTAGCCTAATGTATGAAGTGGATATGATGTAACCTAATGTATGAAGTAGATCTGATGTAACCTAATGTATGAAGTAGATCTGATGTAACCTAATGTATGAAGTAGATATGATGTAACCTAATGTATGAAGTAGATATGATGTAACCTAATGTATGAGATGTAACCTAATGTATGAATTAGATCTGATGTAACCTAATGTATGAGATGTAACCTAATGTATGACGTAGATCTGATGTAACCTAATGTAGGAAGTAGATCTGATGTAACCTAATGTATGAGATGTAACCTAATGTATGAACTAGATCTGATGTAACCTAATGTATGAAGTAGATATGATGTAACCTAATGTATGAAGTAGATATGATGTAACCTAATGTATGAGATGTAACCTAATGTACGAAGTAGATCTGATGTAGCCTAATGTATGAAGTGGATATGATGTAACCTAATGTATGAAGTAGATCTGATGTAACCTAATGTATGAAGTAGATCTGATGTAACCTAATGTATGAAGTAGATATGATGTAACCTAATGTATGAAGTAGATATGATGTAACCTAATGTATGAGATGTAACCTAATGTATGAATTAGATCTGATGTAACCTAATGTATGAGATGTAACCTAATGTATGACGTAGATCTGATGTAACCTAATGTATGAAGTAGATATGATGTAACCTAATGTATGAAGTAGATCTGATGTAACCTAATGTAGGAAGTGGATCTGATGTAACCTAAGTAGATATGATGTAACCTATAATGTATGAAGTGGATATGATGTGACCTAATGTATGAAGTAGATATGATGTAACCTAATGTATGAAGTAGATCTGATGTAACCTAATGTATGAAGTAGATCTGATGTAACCAATGTATGAAGTAGATATGATGTAACCTAATGTATGAGATGTAACCTAATGTATGAACTAGATCTGATGTAACCTAATGTATGAGATGTAACCTAATGTATGACGTAGATCTGATGTAACCTAATGTATGAAGTAGATCTGATGTAACCTAATGTATGAGATGTAACCTAATGTATGAACTAGATCTGATGTAACCTAATGTAACCTAACTGATCTGAGCCATTCTGTTTAGCATTCTATTAATCCTATTTCTAACCTATGTTTTGCTGGTACATTTGTTGGTTGCTCTAGTTTTGTCGTCCTGGGTTTGTTTTTAAAAAGGGTAAAATAAAGAGCTGATCGGGAGACAAATGAGCCAGTTCCTTGGTCGAGTTAAGCTTCCAGAGCCGATTCACGGAAAAGAATCGGAATGCCAATGTGCTGTAGAGCACATGGACATGATCCGGTTATCCAATGGGAGGAGTTGTTCTGGTTTCAATAGTTGATTTTACCATTAGCACATTAAGCCAACATACAACCGTGTCATAAATATCCGTAAGAAAACGTTTTAATCATTGGTTACTGATGGTTATGTTCAGTTTAGTTTGACAAGAAGTGAGCTTGGGTCTGTAATTTTAACTGAATTACTGATCAATAACATTATTCTGTTATAGGTTGTTGTAACAAAATGTTATTTATTTTTATAATTCAATATATGTAGCAAGTTACATTCACCAGACAAATCAATTAAATCAATCTATTTCATTTTATAAAGCCCTTTTTAGAACGACAGTTGACACAAAGAGCTTTTGCAAACACCCAGCCTGAAACCTGACAGAGCATGCATGAACAAGTTGAAAAAAATGTCTAGGAAAAATATAGGACAAAACCTAGAGGAACCAAGGTAGGCCAGTCATTTTCTGGTTCTGCTGGGAGACCTTATAATAATAATAAAAAGCATTTTTTTAATGCAAGCAGTATTTTAAAACGGTCCTGGAAAGCTCAAGGAGAGTTGTCTACTAGGCACGGTACAAACTTTGAAACATTTAGGCCATGAGTCATACAATAATTGGTAGGTGGTTGTGTAGGGTGTGTTGAAGAAAAAAAAAACTCTGCTTCCTTGCCTTTTTCTGCCAAAAGTTGAGCAAGCCCATCAAGAAACAAACACAAGTATTTTCTCAACTTGTACAGTTCCTTTTCTTTATGAAATATCTTCAAGGTATCAATCACCTTTGGGACAAGAACATTTATTATTGTATTGGCGTTTCTTACGATTGATTAATGTATGTTTTTCAAAATTGAATTTACATTTTCACATGTCAAATGGGCATTGCCTAACAATAACATCAAAATGGAATAACGGTTTGAGATCAAGGTTGACGTTTGGGTCATTCCAGACCACAATGAACTATATTTAACGCACAACTGCGCTCACCACCACCTATTGTATTTTGATTTAACCAGGTAAAATGCAACGGCGACCTGGGGAACAGCTGGGTATTGAGCCTAGGACATCATATATAAAAAAGCACTCTTACTTAAACAACTTAAACATTATTTACCGTAATATAACCAGCCTAATCCTACACTTTCCAAGTCACTGCGTGCGCCAACTCTCTCATTATGTCAAATCCTTTACCAACTTCCCTGTGAAAACCTGCCACCTAGTGGACCAAACAAGAAACAGCATTGTGGCTTCCTACCACCTGGATGCATGTCTTATTATAGTGCACACGTCTTATTATAGTGCACACGTCTCATTAAAGTGCACACCCGGACGACCGATACCCCCCGCGGCTACACATGTGTACTGAATGGGAATGAGAAGTGAATTAGTAAGTATGGTTCTGGAAGTCTGTCTAGCTCCAGGAACAGAATTAGGAAAGAAAATAACTGTTGAAGGGATGCAACTAAAAACGTCTCACACTGGCACTAAAACTATTCTGCCAACAGTATTTGTTAAGAGTTTCTCAGATAAACATAAAAATGACAGAGCCATAACATTTGTAATTTTGCATTTTTATTTCTTCTCAATGATCTCAAAAAAAAAAAAAAAAAAAAATTTAAACTTCTGAAAATCAATAGACTAATTATTTTCTAATACAGTATCGAGCAAAACACTGAACAGTCTATGAGCTCTGACTCACAGAACAGTTGTGCTTGCTTCTCTAGATCGCAGAATATTGCATTTCACAATAGCTCCCCCTATTGCCCTGTTAAAATACAGTTTCAAGTTGTTGTTACAAAGTGGCCAAAAAAAGTTCTGGTGCCAACCATTGTATTTGATGTCCAATCAGCCATATTGAATAGTAGCATACAATGCACACACTCCTGAAAATCCATCCCAAAATACAAGCCAAACCACTGGCCTAAATGTGTTAGTGGATCAGGGCTGAGACTTCCAAAAATACGTTTTGTAGAACTGCATGGTTCTCTTGTATGGTTCTCTTAAAATTGCATTCTGTGCCTGAGGTCTCAGTATTGATATGATGAGCAATCACTGAAATTCAAAAACCTAACCAGAGCAGGACACCATTGGGATCTCTGATGACAACCAAATCTACACAGTTTTAGAAACATCTAGAAGTTGTGACATTGTGCAATAAACATGCAACAAATATGCACGTTAACTCCACCTGTTACTCAGAAATTGTTTACCTTGCATTTAACAGTAGCAAAATCTACCAGGTTGTTTTCGTTACCAAAAAAGTGACATAAATAGGCATAAAAAAGTCCAGTAAAAATGTAAGCAGATGGAAAACAAAAAGTAAGAAAATGGCGTAATAATAAAGGTCAAAGAATAGCAATGAATGGCAGTGGGGGGAGGAGCTACTGTGGATTTGGTTGGCTGGACAACTGAAATGTACCCTGGGGTTCTTATATGTCCTGGGATGAAGCATCCCTCTACCACTCTTTCTTTTTTTCATCCATGGACACCCCACCGGGCCCTAATGCTACAACCAACAGCAGCCCACCAATCACAGAAGTGGTCTGGAAGAAGTCATACTTCAGGAAGTCATGCATTGGCTTGTAGGTGGGCACCGTCCAGAAGGCGTTGAAGTAGACGTTGATGGCAAGTAACCATATTACAAGGGTCAGTGCAGCCAGCTTAGTCTTGAAGCCAATGGCTACCAGGATGATGAGGGCAGTTCCTACCATGTTCTGGAGGACCTGGGGAATGTGTGACATGGGTTTAAGGTCAAACTCCAACTAAATCACTGCCAGAATACATAAGGTGTTACATTTAAAAAAACCTACTAAATAGCAACTTTGTTTTTTTGAAAGTAGTTTGGGCTACTCACTGAGAAAAAGCTGGGGTCAAAGTGCAGCAGGGTCATGAACATGAGCACCAGCAGGACCCTCCCCCCCAGCTGCATGTACTGCTTTGGCGAGCTCTCCCCCATGGAGGGGACACCAGCAAACATGCTCTTCCCTTCTGAACGTGACTCAGCTAATAACAACAGGAGTCCACCACCCAGAGCAAGGTTCCTGACAGAGGAGAGAAATGAGGTAAGACGACAGCAAGAGAAGAACCATCCCTTAACATAGTACAGGAGAAATGTGTGGCACAGATTGTGTAAGTGAACCCTAGTTATTAACAATTGAATCTGGTAAAAGGAAGAAGCACAATGTCTATAATGTTGTGATACCCAAAATGACAGACCCACAGGTAAGGATTATAGCTTCAAGGCAATTGAACAAATATAGACAATGTTGTATGCAAATTAATTATTAATCCATTGGAGGAAACCTACCTCATCAGAAATTTGACATCCCACAAAATGCTGTACGCTACTGTCTGGAGAAAACAGATACAAGAGATTCAGCATCAAATATTATTCAGCCAGAGGACCCAAACCTCCTCATCACACGTCGAAGAATATAGGCAGTATATTGATTAAGTAGGTCAAGTTTATAACCCCAAGAAACCAGTTTAGATTAAACATAAACTAGCACTTTAATTGTACAAAATTAAAAACAAGTTCAGCAATGTAAACGAATAAAACATGAGCTAAATTCTAATTGTTTCAAAGAAAATCTTTGTTGATATGGAAGAGAGACAGTCATTTGTTTTAAAAGAAGTAAACATTTATTTAACAGTCTGTTGATTTTAGTTCCATACCTGTAGGGCAATGATACCAAATAATCCAAAACAGGCATACTGTACAAAATTTCTACTAAGAATAAGGACACAGCCACCTGTTAGACAAAAAAAGAAAGAAAAGATAATAAATATAAATAAATTACAATTCATCCAGGTCAGACAAGGGCACAACACAATTCCCAAAGTTGTGGCAGTGCTGGTTTTACTGTCTAAATAAGCAACCCAGGTAACTTTATTTTCGGTATGACGACGTTGGTTAACCTCTTACCGGGTTAACTTGCTTCATAGTACAGGCTTCTGGTTGGTGCAACTAATGATTAGAGGTTATCTGGATCAGGGATTTATTAAGACCGGAGGCCTGTACTACGAATCAAGTTCAACATGCCCTAGATTACTTTCTGTTAACTGGATTCACTTAGCCTGATGCTTGCGATCTAGGTAAGAGATGTTACAACCGTGGTTATCAATTTGTTCAATCAACCCAGGATTTCCCAGTCTAGCTACAAGCGTGTTTTCTGTATTACAGCTCTGAGTTTGAAATGACACAGTTGTCTATAGATTTCAACTGCCAGCAAATCAAAAGGGGTCCTGGGGTATAAAGTTTAGGAATCCATTGTTTATATTGATAATCCCGGCCGTACTCACCAAGCTGCCCTGTGAGGTTGAGGAGCACAAAGCATGTGGCCAGGAAATAGCCGCAGCTCCACGTGGCTTCAATGTAGTCTCTCTGCTCGTTCCACTGGAACCACATGCGGATCCCATCTTCCAGGAAGGTACTAATTAGACACAGCCTAGCCAGGTGTGGCAGGTACTGCTTAGTCACCCGCAAAAACTAGAAGAAAAAGCATAGAGTACACAGACATTTATGAAAGGTACTAAAAATAACAGTAAGGGGATGAAAGTATGAATAAGTATTGTGAAAAGATCATTTAATAAAACAGTAAAACAGCATGCAAAGGAACAGCTGGGGGCATTTAAGTGGGGGGTGAAATGGAAGATATTCAATGACAGGGTCAGGATCTCATTACAGGGACTTGCTGAGTCAGTTGTAAAGTTGCAGTACTGTGCTACAAATGCCTATTCATTCTTTAAGTTCAACATTTACAAATATTGTGGCTAACTTTTGGTAAATTCTATCGTCATTGGCTGTACATTCAGGAGAAAGCGTCAGCTCCGTGTAATGTTTTTGTAAAAGCTTCCCTCATCTCCATGAGAAATGTTAAGATGTAATACTTGCTGGTGAAAAGTATTCTGGTTTAAGAACACAGACTTCAGAAGGAAAGTGTGCTCAAAGGACAACAATGTAGGCCAATGACTACGCTATATTTGTTAATAAATCACTTTTATTTTTAAGTTGCATTTCTCTTCCACTTTGTTCCACATTAAATAAGTGGAAGATAAATCCATTAATTAATGGTTTCCCAATAACATTTAAGGTAGGGGTTGGTATCCTTCTGCAGGTTACATGCAGATTGGTGTTGATGGCATTGGTAACCCCAGCATGTGTAATACACTGCACCAAATGGAACAAAAACATACTGTCCTGCATTCAATCAACCTCTGTGTTGAGTTGGTTTAGCTCCAACACATTGACAACTGATCATATTTAGTTAATAAAGTACAGAAGAACAGTAATCAGTCCACACCAGCTCTGCCAGGTCAAGGTACCCGATCACAGCTTAAAAAACATGTTTGTAGACAGAGACATATTAATGGGAAGGCCAAGCAACCAATCAGGAAAGATGTGAAAGGTTATGTGGCAGACTAGATATGGGGCATAGTAGTGTAGCCTGGATTAAACTGGCATAGGTTACCAAAAACGGATGGCTACGTTTACAGTGTAAGATTTAATTAGTGCGGAATTTTATATTGTAGAAGTGCCTTGCGTTAGTCTACATACTAGGCAGATAACTCACTTGTGTGTATGCTGTTCTGTACTAATCATCCAGTATTAATCAGGTACAGGATGGTGATTGATAACTTATTATACTGCACATATCATGTAAGCCACTGTAGCTAACCTTTACGATAGTTGGCTAATTATGCATGTACATAGTTACCTAGTTAATTGTGCACATATTAGCCAGCTAGCTATTATCAAGTGCAGTAACTACCTGTGATAGCAGCTGTAGCTGTTTAAAACCTCCATTACCATATAATATGTGGCAGTGAGGCTACCTGTACCTGTGATAGCAGCTGTAGCTATTATAAACCTCCATTACCATATAATATGTGGCAGTGAGGGTACCTGTACCTGTGATAGCAGCTGTGGCTATTTAAAACCTCCATTACCATATAATATGTGGCTGTGAGGCTAATAGCAGCTAGCCACCAGCATGCTAACGCGTTATGTTACCTGGTCTGCGACATCTTCAGCCTGACTCATGAGCTCCTCCTGCCCCATGTCCGAACCGGAAGCGTGCTGTTATAGCTATCAATGTCACAGTATTATTAAATTATTATAATAATAATAATGTACAAGTGTCCTGCCTCGGATGTCTACTTCAGTAATACTTGCCTGTCTCAAAAGAGAGAAGGCCGCCTCCGAACCACAATGCTTTGCGTTAGGGCCTAACCCCGCCCCCTCGATGTCTACGGCTCGCGCTGTGCCACGTACACTGATCCAGGAGCTGCGTCACTTGGCATTGTTTACGGCATTATTTGCTCATGTAAACAAACACAAGTCTAATAACCTAGTACAGTGCATCATGAAGCATGACAAAATACTAAGATGTAAGCAAACGGAAATGTGACTCAATATTGTCAAGGTGCAGACTAAATCTAACAGTTATGCATTAGGGTGTTATATTACTGATAAAATAAGGTTTACATTCTATGTTCTATACATTCATAACATTTACTAAATACAAAACCAGTGAATAATAATAATGAATGTGTATTATACTGTTTATGCGATAATTTCAGCAAAAGTGTGAGGTAGTGGAAAAATGCACAGAATCCAATTAGTGAAATTAACATGAAACATACTTTTCTGTACAATCATTAAAAACGTTAACAAAATACTACTAATAATAATCATAATGCTACCACATAGTCAACAATTGTGTAATACAGCAAAGGAAAATTCCATTCCAATGATATGGTAAACAAGAGTGCAATACGACTATAGAAAATACCTCCTTATTTGCATATCTACAATTCAACCATTTAGTGGTGTGATCCCAATTCAGAACAAGCAACAGTGAATATTTCTGACATGTTTTACACCTGTAAATATAGTAAAGCAATTACAGCTGTTCCTGTTTACAGACAGTTCCAGTTGAACTAGGGCCAGATGCTAAGCTGACCCCAATGGTGTGACTGACCACAAACGGAAGGTCAGCCACAGTGGCCTTCAGAGAGTCTGTGTAGTTGGTCTTTGCCATCCAGACCTGTCGTCGGATGGCTACAGAAGCGGCCATGACCCTTCCGGACAGTTCAGCCTGGTGAAACGACAGCTGATGTGTAAACTGGCCAATAAGTTTCAGCTCATTTAGGACACTCACAAAACTCTGGCCTGGATGATCCCCAGAAATGTCCATAAGCAACCTCCTCTGGTAGTTGGACAGGTATCTCAGGTAGTTGGCTGTCTTTGCAAGCATGCCAGCAGTCTGGTACATCCTCTCTACTAGAGTCTCGGTAAAACGCCACCTCTCAGCGGGCACTGGTGCCTTCTTGTTCTCTGTGGGCTTTACCGCTTGGAATATGGCCGACATAAAACCGTTGACCTGGGGCATCTGGTTGTAGGCTGGAGACTGGCAGTCATGAAGCCTGTACATCTCAGAAAACAGCTCCCTGTATGGTTTTGAACTGGCTGGGTTTGCCCAAGAGCTCTGGACCAGGTCTTCAAATTCTTGCACCATTGTGGGGTCAGGAGGGCTGGGACCGGTTGGAGTGTTGGGGAATTCTATGCCCAGGTACTTGGCAGCTCGTGCGATCAGGCTCTGAAGATCCTTAGCAGCCAGTAAGTCCTGCCTAGAGAGTGGACCCTCAGTTGATTGAGAGGCTTCTTCTTCCTCCTCATCACTGAGAGGTCTATACGCTGATGAGATGGAGGAAGGCTCCTCTTCCTGCTTCACAATGGTAAAGGGAAGGGATTCCGTCACCAGCTGGTCACATACAGAGTCAGACGTGTCTCTCAGCTCATTCTCCTGGGATGTGGATGTCTGAGTGATGGAGGTATGAAGGTTTACAGTCGGTGCTGCAGTGGAAAATGACACAACAGCCTCTGCATCTCTCCTCTCCAGAGCATCAATGCGCTTCTCTAGAACAGCCCACTGCAGCTGGACTGCCTTTTGCTGGGTCTCCAGTCTCTGTTGAACCACCTCCATCAACTCCCTGTGCCTCCTCTCTGAATGGGCAGTCTGCTGTGACTCCCTCTGAGACCGCCTTCCCTTTCCAGAGGGACAGAAGTTATCTTCATCTGATGTCCAATAGGAGGAGGAAGAGGAGGAAGAGGGTGAGCATCTTCGTCTGTGGCTACCATGGCTCCGTTTGGAGCGCTTGGAGCGAGTGTGATGCGATGAGAAATAGTGACGCTTGCGGGAACTGGAATTGTGCATGTGGGAACTTGATTGGCTCATGGATGGCGTGGAGTCAGCTGACTGTTGAATAGCTAGTTGTGAAAGGAAATTGGCTTTGGGATTGCTGGAATTGGCCCCTATCTGTGCTGGGGGTGGTGAAAGGATGGTGAACAACACTGGCATGGTAGATGAATGAGCTGGTGTGGAACTAGAGAGCTGAAGAGATGGCATAGAGGGGATAGTATCTGCCTCTGGTTTTGGTTCCCTAATGGGAGCTGAGGTGGTCTCAGGCTTGGGCTGGACCTCAGACTGTGCTGCCTCATACTTTCTCTGCTGGTTCTCACGGTGCATTATCTCCTGAACTTTGGTGAGGCGGTTGATACACGTGCTCCAATCCATCTTGGCACAGTGGGGGCATTTACCATACTCGAGCACAGCCTCCTTGGCATGCTGGATGCCAAGACAATGCAAGCACCGCTCATGGGTGTCTTTGACAAGAATTTTATGTTTGCGACAGTCACACCATATAAACCTTGGGGATGAAGTTGCCATGGCAAACAATTGGTGATGAAGGGAATGATCCAAGCAGCCTTCTGCAAATGAACTCAATTCAACAGCCTAATTGTGGGGCTGATATTCAAGGCTCTCCTTTAACAAGAACACATAGCATATATGAGCATAACATGTCATTAACATTCATAATCATTAGGGATATATTTTTTATGTGAGGCTAGCTACCATAATAACACAAGACGTTAAGCCATTATATTACTGTTGGCAGTGGGAAAGGCGAAAAGCAAGATTTTAAATCCAAACTTTACAATAAACATCACAAAGTCTAGACAATATGGAAAACTATTTAAATGATCAATATTTTATTCTTTGTGTGACCGGTCCCGCATATATTTGTTATCGATGCAGTGACCAGCCAAGTAAACTATAATGTAAGTAACATAAATTAAAAACACAACATTACCTATATCATACTCTTGAAAGATATACAAAGACTTACCCGGATCGAATCTGATAAGGATTGCTTTGTTGTTTATTCGAAATAATGCTCCGCAAATGTACACAGGACATGCGGAGATGCCCTCCGTAGTTCCTTCTAAATCATACTCTGTGCGACACAAGCTAAACTCATACTCTACGTCATACTTTATGCGACACAAGATAAACTCAAATCCCAACAGTGGACGTGTTCGATGTCGGTACTAAGGCCAGGTGACATATTAGCAGTAACCATGTCGGTTCACGATTAATTCGCTTAAAGGATTTTTTTTCAAACGACCTACCTGGTTAAACAATTTAAAAAAAATAACGATCAGATGTTTTTGATCAAGTATGAGGTTACATATGGTTTCTAGATTTATCAGTAAGAGGCCATATGCAGTTGTTTGATACTCTCGAACACGGCCACGCCTGACTCACAAAGGCACGGGGCTCATTTAGTAAGTTACATGAATAAAGGTACCTTAAAACCTTGCAGCCAACATCTACATACAGATACTGCAGTCAATGGAAGCGAATTCATATTTTAATAAACAAATGTATATCACATTTTTAAACCACAATCCTACACTGACATGTCTGGATTGTAGTACCTTCCAAAATCCACTTGGATAAAGACAAACTCTGATATCCTGCTCACAATGTTTTTGTTCTATTGGATTGTATATAAACAAATATATATCCCAAAGTAATTATTTTACTAGTTTGCCTACATTTATAACATGTAGCAGCCACACAGCTCTCCTCATCCAGTATTCCTATTAGATCTCAGTCATGGCAGATATACTGTTAGACAACCATCCTGACAACCCAATATAATACTTATTATAGGCCTTATTTATGAAGTGAACTACCCGCAGATCCAATAGTGTTTGGCAAATATAATGTTTGTTTGGAAAATGGTTATCAAATATTTTAATTAAAGTATTGTAGGTACAATGTTCAAAATCCACTGACTCAAAAGTTTTTTTATGGGACATTGCATCATTAATCAAGTAAATCTGCAACACAGCATGTAGTATTCTTATTTTATTTTCCATTACTTAAATTTACATTTTTCTTTAAACCTTTCCTCTTCCTGTTATGGTTCTTACATTTCTTCTTTAACCCACCAGCCTGAACCTGCCAACGACAAACAGTTTTGTTACTAAGTTCAGTCATTTGAGAACCTCAGACTTGTTCAGGGGAATAACTGATAAAAACTATTTCTGTAAAAACATTGCTGCAAGTATCCAACTGTCTGACCTTCTTCCGCTTTTGTGGTGCCTGTTTATCAACCTCCATTTGCTCTTCCTCCTCATCTGTTTGAAAGTCATCCTCTTTTTCTTCCTCCATACCCTCCTCTGTCACTTTTTTCAGAGTAAAAAAAGAGGCTGTAGGGAAAAAGAAAGCCTAACATCAAATGCCACCTTACAGGGATAAAATGAAATCAAGTCAACTTGAAATCTAGATCACAGTAATAGCCATCTACACAAATAACCACAGACTGTTAAATATTAACCCATATCGGTACTAACATGGATACAGGTCACTCATGCTATCCTCTGAGTCACTGCCACCATCGTCACTGGAGTCAGGAGCCCATCCTCCACTTCCCCGCTGGCTGTGACGGCCCCTATCTCCATCTCCATCTCTGGGCTTCTTCTGTTGTAGGCAGGCTGGAATGTACTCCACCCCCTGTTGCACACACTCCTCATCTACCAGTGATAAAAACAGTGCTAAACAGTGAAAAATCTATCTTTGGTCTATTAGGTAGTTCTGTGTCAGAACAAAATTTGTAACGACGTCACTGATAAATGTCAAGATGAATACATGCACATAAATTATTGAAGTTGCTTTGGATAATAACATCTACTAAAATGACTGAAATGTCAAACCAAAATAGTTGAACCCTTTCAAAAGGGTTAGTAAAGAGGTCAACATATAGGTGGAAGAAAGAATTTTGGGTGACAAAGTACTGACATTTCTTCTTTGCTTTTTGGAACCGTTTCCCATTAACATGTTTCAAAACCTGGTGTGGCAGGCGATTGATGTGTCTGAGGGTTAACTTGCAGAACAGATGATTGCTGTAAAGAAATAGAGAAAGAAAAACATATTGGTCAGTTACAATAATGTCAAACATTGCTGGTGTCTACATAGCAGACATGAAGCTGGTAATAAACTATAAAATATTATTTCACAATCCTATCATTGCCAATAATATATTTGTTCTTGAGTCAACAAAAAATAAGATTGGCAGGCGGTTGTGACAAAACATTTGTCAAGTCAACAAAAATCCATCCACAAATGTGAATTGAGAATGAGGCAGCATCTTTCTATGCCTGTAACAGTGTGATGCGTTTGTGTCCACATAGAAAACAACACTTAAGATGCAGATTAATTCAACGCTGACACAACATGCAAACGTCAGACGTGGTACAAACATGGACTCCCAATAACGACCAGCAACTACAGATATATCTTTAAATAAATATATCTATATATAAATAAATATAGAACAAATAAATGTGTGATTTACGAGTAAAACGATGCGTTTCTTTCTTGTGTTTACGTACGGTTGCTTAGAGCTGGGCACAATATGTGGTTCATATTGGCTGTAGTTGAAATTTGCACTCGAACTCAACTTCTGATATTTCTTCCCTTTGGTGAAGTTCTGAAGCTCTGTGAGGTTGCAAGGAAAATCATGTCCATTGAGTGTGCATTTGATCTAAGAAAAACGAGTGAAACAAAACGTTGTCAGAAAGCATACATTACGTATAGCTCACATCAAACACGAATACAGCCATTTGGCTGAGCTTAGAGTGGGTATGCAGCCTGGTATAACTAGCCAGACAAGTTAGCTGGCATATTTATAAGTGGTGAACATTAGTGAAAAATGCCTTCTAACCTTTTTACCGTCGTTTGTAAGTTCAAGAAAGGGGTGATTCATAAGGAAGACTTTGATATCTGAAGGAAGGTCCTCCATGGCGGATTAATGGAGGCTCTAATGTAGCTAGATGGCTGGCTACATCAGCACTTCATGTTGCTTTACTATCTATATATCCGAAACACGTGGGTAAGAGGTGCGCATGCGTATTGATTCCTCTCAAGATGTGGAGGACCACGGTCAGAGACATCATAAAAAAGTGGAGATGGCAATCTCATTGATCACTGGAGGAACGTACAAGCTAATAGTCTACAATAAAGAACCGAAGTTGTTAAAGTAAACTTCACTTGATAAATATGATAAACTGTATATTTACTTCAAAAATACGTAATGGCAAGATTAAACGTCATACTATGCATCCCATGCTTCACGCAGGATTAGTAACCGAGTGTCCCATGATTTCCCACAATGCACCGCGTGGTCAAATGTCAAAGCACATTATATTTACAATCTCGCTGAAAGTATCTCTGCTGGGGCCTACCGATTTTAAAAAGGAAAGGACCAACAACTATCTTTATTTAATTCAGAAATAATAGTAGGACTCTTACATTATAGTGAACAAAATGAAAAAGTGAAAAAAAACAACACACAATTAACCAGAATATTATAGTGACATTAAAGACGACATACAATCGCAAAATAGATATTTTGTAATAGCCTGACAGCTTTAAAATAATAATAAAAACATTTAGAATTATTCTATACATATATTATTTAATACATATTGTATATTTTTGAAGTGTTTGTAAAGTGACGTTTTTGGCCCTTGCGTCCAGGCATCTTATTTGGCAGCTTTTATTTTAGTGACGTCAGCAGTCAGCAGACGCATTTATGTTGTACGGGTTGATGAGCGCAACTCAAAACAATTCGTGCATAAGAATTGAAGTCATTTTCAGGTTGGAGGTTTTGTTAGCTGTGTCTTTTGACATTTGAACCTCTAGTTATGTGGGGTGCCTAAACTTGCTTCTGTTATTCTCACGTTTAGGTACTGGACCTGCTGGTACCCTTCAGTATTGGATATATCTAATTATACAGAACCATGTCTGGACCTAATGGAGATCCAACTATCCCAATTGATGATGGAATCATAGACCATGAAGATGAATTCAGCATAGAAGGTAATACTGGTTTGTTACTGTCATAAATATCCGACTTCTGTGTTTAAATGACCACCAGGAAAACTGAATTTAACCCCTGATAGGAAAGTCGTCGGGAACAATCATCCAACTCGGAAGTTCAAGTTGGCTGACATCACAATTTTACATTTTTTGTTTCCCTGTTTCCATTTGTCTGGAATGCACCACTACGTGGAAGCATAACCCTTGCTTTGGGGACCATAATTATAAAAATAAAATGAAGCATAAGACACAAGGTGATGGGACTAACAACATATGTTACCAGCAAATAGAACAAGTAATGTGATTTCATAACTCTTTTATACCATAATATACTACAGGTTTATGATTATAATTGTGCTCAACACTGCTGTCTCCACTGCTTTCAAAACAACCTGTGGGCAATCTTAGATATTTGAATCCCCATACCCCATTTATGAGTTATCTGTAATGCTGCAGGTTATTTTCAGCTGTGTAGGTTCGGCCAATTGGATGTCTTCATTTGTCTTTGTATTTGACATCATCTCTGTTCTCGTTCCACTCTCCTTTGATAGAATATGCAGCCATTAACACTATGTTGGATCAGATTAACTCCTGCCTGGATGACCTGGAAGAACGCAATGACTCTCTAAATGGAAAACTACATGATTTATTGGAGTCTAACCGGCAAGCAAGACAGGAGTTTAAAGTTCAGCTGAGCTGTGCAATGCCCTCTGGAGAGGAGGCACCCCCAGATAAAGATTCTGCAGACATTATAGAGGAGAAGAGTGAGGAGGACCAAGCGTAATGACTACAGGTCTTGCCAAACTAGTCAACAACAGTTCCATCCATGTATCTGGGCATCTTTAGTGTTCTTATGCAGTGTGTTTACGTGGTAATTATGTTAGTCCTTTAGTGTTCTTATGCAGTGTGTTTACGTGGTAATTATGTTAGTCCTTTAGTGTTCTTATGCAGTGTGTTTACGTGGTAATTATGTTAGTCCTTTAGTGTTCTTATGCAGTGTGTTTACATGTTATGTTAGTCCTTTAGTGTTCTTATGCAGTGTGTTTACATGTTATGTTAGTCCTTTAGTGTTCTTATGCAGTGTGTTATTTATGTTAGTCCTTCTTTAGTGTTCTTATGCAGTGTGTTATTTATGTTAGTCCTTCTTTAGTGTTCTTATGCAGTGTGTTATTTATGTTAGTCCTTCTTTAGTGTTCTTATGCAGTGTGTTTACATGTTATGTTAGTCCTTTAGTGTTCTTATGCAGTGTGTTATTTATGTTAGTCCTTCTTTAGTGTTCTTATGCAGTGTGTTATTTATGTTAGTCCTTCTTTAGTGTTCTTATGCAGTGTGTTATTTATGTTAGTCCTTCTTTAGTGTTCTTATGCAGTGTGTTATTTATGTTAGTCCTTCTTTAGTGTTCTTATGCAGTGTGTTATTTATGTTAGTCCTTCTTTAGTGTTCTTATGCAGTGTGTTTACATGTTATGTTAGTCCTTTTGTCCCTTCCTTGTAGTGATTCCAAAATCTCCATTAAACCAAAGTGGTAGATGGCCTCTAATTAGGGACTGGAATACATGAAATGGTTCAAACACACATTACACACATGATTCCACTGTGTTTTATACCACTCCATTTCTTCATAAGATGTCCTCTGTCACTGAATTACTATGTACACAAACTGAAAGGTTGTATTTATTTATTTGTAATATTTGGGCACATTGAAACTTGTGCTAAATTCTAGCCACATTAATTGATAACCCTACCCAATTCAACAAATCACAAAAGGAGAACTAAATCCATTTGTATAATTAAGATACATTGAAATGCAAGTTCCTTATGTAAAACCATAAGGTAAACTACTAAATAAATAAAGGTGTGCATGATTTAACTGTTAGAGACTGTGCATACTGGGTCTACATGGAAGGTCTGAAAGGATAAAGATAGCTCGTAAAAATACATCAGACACTACTGATGTTTGCTAGACAAAACCAGATTAATGACCAAAACTACTGGCAAAATGCACTTTGGACAAATTAGTCAATATTAGGTTTTTTTGTGTTTGATAGAATAGAAAGACTGGATTTGAACAGAATAATCGTATTCCTACCATAAAGCATTGAGTTCAGGTGCTGAGTCAATCATCAACTGCATATTGTAACATAGGATTCTTGATGAGAATGTGGAACAATCATGTCAAAACGCTTTACTGAACATGATTCTTGCTACAGGACAATGACCCCCAACACAAGTGAATCAACACCTGATTGCTAATAATGAAGAAATAGAACAGAGGTGGTCTGTTCAGTAAGTTACTGATGCAATTGTCACTTTTTTTTATTATAAATTAAAATCATCCAAATACAGAAATAAAATCCCCAAAACATCCTAATAGAAACAACACTTTTGTTCATCTTGTTTTGTCATTGTTGAATAAAAATACATCAACAACTTTTTTTTAAATCTTTCTGTGGACCAGATCCAGATAAACGTGAAGACAAATGAGCCCACCTTCATCCAAACCATCATGTATCTGCTATATCTAAAAGTCATGAAACCACCTATTGACTGAACACATCAGAGAGAGACTAATTCCTTAGAATTAACATGAAAGGAATTAGTCTCTCTGTGATGTGTTCAGAGAGAGACTAACTCCTTTCATGTTAATTCTAAGGTGTTAATGTTTGCTTCCTACATTACTTCGTTCTATGTTTTGCATTTTACCTATAATTTACTCAACCTCTATTCAGATAGATACATACATCCAAGGAGCAGTAACATATTCTTATCCATGTGTTTTTAAATGATACTTTTTTTGTATTGTTTTATTAATATCATGAATAAATTGTAAGCTTGTGAATCATCCCATTTCTTTTATTGGTGCCCATCAAAATCATAGGCAGGTGGTTCTTTAGCTACTAATTCTGCTACACTAAATGACTGCCACAGGGATAAAGTCACTTTTTTCTTCATGTCTTCTGCTAAGCATTCTTACTGACCAGTTAATTCCCCCAGGGTTTCCCAGACAGGACACATGATTAGGAATAACACCCAGGACATTTCATTCTTACTGACCAGTTAATTCCCCCCAGACAGGACACACGATTAGGAATAACACCCAGGACATTTCATTCTTACTGACCAGTTAATTCCCCCAGGGTTTCCCAGACAGGACACACGATTAGGAATAACACCCAGGACATTTCATTCTTACTGACCAGTTAATTCCCCCAGGGTTTCCCAGACAGGACACACGATTAGGAATAACACCCAGGACATTTCATTCTTACTGACCAGTTAATTCCCCCAGGGTTTCCCAGACAGGACACATGATTAGGAATAACACCCAGGACATTTCATTCTTACTGACCAGTTAATTCCCCCCAGACAGGACACACGATTAGGAATAACACCCAGGACAGTTCATTCTTACTGACCAGTTAATTCCCCCAGGGTTTCCCAGACAGGACACACGATTAGGAATAACACCCAGGACAGTTCATTCTTACTGACCAGTTAATTCCCCCAGGGTTTCCCAGACAGGACACACGATTAGGAATAACACCCAGGACATTTCATTCTTACTGACCAGTTAATTCCCCTAGGGTTTCCCAGACAGGACACACGATTAGGAATAACACCCAGGACAGTTCATTCTTACTGACCAGTTAATTCCCCCAGGGTTTCCCAGACAGGACACACGATTAGGAATAACACCCAGGACAGTTCATTCTTACTGACCAGTTAATTCCCCCTAGGGTTTCCCAGACAGGACACACGATTAGGAATAACACCCAGGACATTTCATTCTTACTGACCAGTTAATTCCCCCAGGGTTTCCCACCCAGGACATTTCATTCTTACTGACCAGTTAATTCCCCCTAGGGTTTCCCAGACAGGACACACGATTAGGAATAACACCCAGGACAGTTCATTTCACTTGTAATGTCCCTGACAATGTAACCAACTGTACAGTGAGAAATTTACCATGCAATGCTTTTCAGACATTTATACTAAATGGAGATGACCATTTAGTCCAGATGCTAATAAGGTGTAAAACATATTTAGATTAAAAAGAAAACAAGCACAAAACTATTCAACTATTTTTTATGTCATGTTTGGGTTGTGATGTCAATGCTTGTTAATACAACATTGCTGTTGTATTTGGGAAAAATGCCCCTATAATCCTACCCAACTTGAACTTTGTGTCTATTCTAGGAGTGTTCTAGTGGCTTAGGTCGTGTCTAATCCAACGGATCTTGACAACTGTTTAAACTACAACATTATCAGAAGTGATTAAGAGCAGCTACACGCTTACGGCTTTCTGAATCGATTAAGCCCATGTGCAACTTGGATGCAATATCCGCGGGATAAAGAGCTGAACACTTAGAATGTCTTCAGTAGTACAGTAACAATGGAAAAGCAGCAGCTTACAGTGTATTCGAGTACAATAGATCAAGCAGTTTGGACCTTTTCCATTTAAAACCAACTCTAACTCATCCCCAAACCTGTCTAGAGTGAGCATTTCCCAAGAAATCTCAAAAACGGTTCAAGTGTGTAAAATTTCAGACTTCCACAAAACTATGATCAAATGGAGAGTCTTTGTTTCTCAACATTTCTTTGACCATTTACACAAGTCCCATCACGCTCAAATTTGTGTTGTTTTTGAGAAAAGCCCCCTCTCACAAATGCCTCATTCAGTTCAGCAAAGCTGCTACATTAAGTTTGACTAAAAGCTAAAGTTAGCTTCATCAGTAGGAAATGCCTAGACTAAAACACCACCACCCCGACCTAAAAATGGCTACAATGTGCTATGGAGTTAGATAGCTAAAACACAATGCATTAAAGGAAAACAGACATTAAATTACATCTTACAAAGGTAAGTTTGCCATTCTTTTTAATAAATGTCTTTATTTTGACTCTTTGTGCTTTTAGTTGACCTCCAAAAGTTTTTTATTTATTTAATTTCAATACATTTTACTATTGAAATGTAAAAGAATATGAAACATTACTTTAACATTTCATTATAAAATGTTTAAAACGTACAAAATTGTCCAAAAGTTTTGGGTCATTTAGAAATGTCCATGTTTTTTGGGGAAAAAAGCCAATTTACTGTCCATTAAAATAACACCAAATTGATTGAAAATACAGTGTAGAGATTGTTAATGTTGTAAAAGACAATTGGAAATTGTAGATGAAAACTAATGATTTTTAATTGGAATATCGACAAAAGCCAATTATCAGAAACCATTAGTCCTGCGATGCAATGGCACGTTGTGTTTTCTAATCCAAGTTTATAATTTGAAAAGGCAATTTCAGTCCTGTCTTCTAGAGTGAGTTGCATGGCAAGACATACCCGTACATTAGGTTGGCCAATCAAAAGAAACCATTAAAAAAATGGGCAAAATACACTGAACAGACAGTATGAAAAAAGTTTTAGACACACAAATCAAAGTCTTGGGGTGTATTGACAATGAGAATGCCAGAGGTCACAATTGATATTTATATTAAATTCATTATTTCAAACCTTGTGAATTACTATATTTTTGATACATTTTGCTAAGTCTCTTAAACTAATTTCATGTATGTTTTCTTGTAAAAACAAGGAGAACTCTAAGTAACCCAAACTTTTGAACGATAATGTACATGCCCCACACAGTCAGGCCGCTGGCTAGAGACCCAGCTAAAGACCCATCAGAATCAAAACCTACATCAAATTTGTCCTGAATGGTTTCAAACACTGTCCCATAAATTCAGATTTGTCAATTCAAAATGTATTTATGGTCCAGTGAATCTACTTCATACTTTTCAATTGTCCAGAATAATTAGATGTTTAAGGGGGTCAATAGAATAATACTAGGATTTGGGATCACATAAGCACAGTTAGAACCGAAATAAGACCATTTGAAATGGATAAACTTCCCTTTAACACTTCATGATATCAACACACATAATACCACATGTTTCCCTATAGTGTTCCTCTAATCAGGTTCTAAACAAATGACCGTATCACCATGTGGTTGTGTCATTAAAAACCCTCAACACCTAAACACCTAGGGAACCTTAACACCTAGGGAACCGGAGGGAGGAGAACCAGTGTTTCTGAGCGTTTGTCTATTGGGTTACACAGAATGGGGGGCGGGACCCTGGGGTTGTGATGTCACCAGATCTGTTTTCAACGCCTCCGTGTCGTCCTCCCGTACCTCCTTTTGGATGAGCCCTTTGCCTTCCCTTTGCCAGTCTTCTCCTCTGGAGCAGCTGCCCCGGCTTCATCCATCTCTGCTGTGACTGAGCTGGACTCGTCCTCTGCCTCTGGTGCTATGTCCGGGTTTGGTGCTTCCTCCTTGTCCTCTGACCCCACTGGGCTCTGCTGCTCTGGGGAGGCTTCAGCGGCGGTCTCCTCAGGGCTGCTGGTGATGGTGGTGGTGAGGTCCTGGGATAAACAGGCAGCTGAGGGGGCGTTCTCCTCAGGGCTGCTGGTGATGGTGGTAATGTCCTGGGATAAACAGGCAGCTGAGGGGGCGTTCTCCTCAGGGCTGCTGGTGATGGTGGTAATGTCCTGGGATAAACAGGCAGCTGAGGGGGCGTTCTCTTCAGGGCTGCTGGTGATGGTGGTGAGGTCCTGGGATAAACAGGCAGCTGAGGGGGCGTTCTCCTGGGGTTCAATGCAGCACCTGGAGGGCTTCAGTCTGGGTATGGAGATGGTGGGGTGAAGTAAAGAAGGGCTGCTCAGGAGCTCTGTAGACATGCTCTGTAGAGCGGACACCATGTGGTTACTGTCACACACTGCGTCTCCATCCATAGTGTTTATGGGAGAAGGTTCCACTGTGCTTACAGGCTGGCTACGCAAGGCCTTGTACTTCTATAGAGGAGAGAAGGCACAAACAGAAACATAACACACACGACAGAAGCAGACAGACAAACCTGTTCATCTGTGTGGTGGCTTCATTTATGCAGAAAACATGATTTCATAACCAACCTTGAGGTTCTCAAAGTGTTGGAGTGACTTGCAGTGCAACTGGCGGGCTGAGGACTCAAAATGATAAAACTGCTGACAGAGTCTACAGAGGAACCCAGCGACAGGAACCACAAAACTAGAACCTGAGAGACGGGCAAAGAAGAGAGTGAGTGACACAGTAATGACCCATAAAAGACACAATGCACATCATACCTCCACTTCTAAATGAGTGTCTAGACTCACTATACACTGTGTCTGGTTCACACTCCTCCACTTCTAAATGAGTGTCTAGACTCACCATACACTGTGTCTGGTTCACACTCCTCCACTTCTAAATGAGTGTCTAGACTCACTATACACTGTGTCTGGTTCACACTCCTCCACTTCTAAATGAGTGTCTAGACTCACTATACACTGTGTCTGGTTCACACTCCTCCACTTCTAAATGAGTGTCTAGACTCACTATACACTGTGTCTGGTTCACACTCCTCCACTTCTAAATGAGTGTCTAGACTCACTATACACTGTGTCTGGTTCACACTCCTCCACTTCTAAATGAGTGTCTAGACTCACTATACACTGTGTCTGGTTCACACTCCTCCACTTCTAAATGAGTGTCTAGACTCACTATACACTGTGTCTGGTTCACACTCCTCCACTTCTAAATGAGTGTCTAGACTCACCATACACTGTGTCTGGTTCACACTCCTCCACTTCTAAATGAGTGTCTAGACTCACTATACACTGTGTCTGGTTCACACTCCTCCACTTCTAAATGAGTGTCTAGACTCACCATACACTGTGTCTGGTTCACACTCCTCCACTTCTAAATGAGTGTCTAGACTCACCATACACTGTGTCTGGTTCACACTCCTCCACTTCTAAATGAGTGTCTAGACTCACCATACACTGTGTCTGGTTCACACTCCTCCACTTCTAAATGAGTGTCTAGACTCACCATACACTGTGTCTGGTTCACACTCCTCCACTTCTAAATGAGTGTCTAGACTCACCATACACTGTGTCTGGTTCACACTCCTCCACTTCTAAATGAGTGTCTAGACTCACTATACACTGTGTCTGGTTCACACTCCTCCACTTCTAAATGAGTGTCTAGACTCACTATACACTGTGTCTGGTTCACACTCCTCCACTTCTAAATGAGTGTCTAGACTCACTATACACTGTGTCTGGGTCACACTCCTCCACTTCTAAATGAGTGTCTAGACTCACCATACACTGTGTCTGGGTCATACTCCTCGTCTTCAGCCACGTCCTCCAATAAAGCCACCTCCATCTGGGTAGGCCACGCCTCCTGCCACACATAACACCAAATACATCACATTGCTCAGTGAGATTAATGACCAGTCATAATATTCTATTCTATATTCTTTTATTTTCCTGTATTCCTCCTATTCTATGTATAGACACTGGAAATGGGCAGTCTCTAACCTTTCCATGGGTGCCTTCACCATCTTCCAGGTCATCTTCTTCATCCCCCTCTTCATCATCTTCTTCATCTCCATCAGCTACAAAGCAGCCATGTGTGTCCATAGCAACCAGTTCAGCGAGTGAGTCTGGCCCCCCCTCCTCCCGGAGCTGAGGTGGGACAAGCAGAAAACAATGAACATGTCTATTTAGTGTCATACAGGTCACAAGGTCACATGGGACGGTCATCTAAATCGGCTCTCAGTTTTTGCTAATTTAACTTCCATTCACATACTGAGCAGCACTAACAGAAACACAGAGAAACCCAGACCTTGTCCACTGTCAGTTTGTGTTCCTGGGACTGCATGTGCTCCAGGAACAGCCGTGGGGTCCTGAAGTCTCTCTTGCAGACAGTACATGATGGGCTGGAGGTGCGGATCAACAGCTTGTGCTCCTTTGTTTTACGGTGTTCCATAACAGAACAGGTGAAGTGGATCTGGCAGCTAGAACACCAACGCTGCAGACCAGGTCTCTTCTCACTGTGTTGAGAGACACACACACACAGTTGGCGACAAGCAATACAAAAATATTATTTTAAAACACTGAATGACCAGGTCCTGAACGCTTGCCGCTATATCGGCACCTCCTTAATGAACACTGACCTGTCCCTGAAGGAGGCGTCCTGGTGAACTCCCTGTAGTGACTCCTGGACACGAGGCAGCAGGGTGACCAGACAGGCATTGGACATGTGTTGGATCTCCATCATCCTCTGCTGGTGGGCTAGGCCGTTCATGTGAGACTGGAATGTCTGATAAGGAACAGCAAACACCAGTGATGCAGAACGATGTAAAGACAACTTGGCAAGAATGGCAAGGGTTAGGGGAGATCCTACTTGCTGGTTGCGACAGGTGATATTGCAGATGTAGCAGTAGAACTTGTTGGCAGCACTTCCCCCCTCTACCTGCCCGTCTGACAATATCCCGGAAGCAGCTGCAGTCACTTCCTGCCCGTCTGACAATATCCCGGAAGCAGCTGTGGTCACTTCCTGCTCTCCTGCTGTCTCTTGGGCAGTGGTGCCTTCTGCCAGGTCCAAACATGTGGTAAAGGCCAGGCTCTCACTCAGTGGCTCAGAAGCTGGCATGGACGACACTTCGCTCTGGATCTGCTCAGAAACAGCCAGGGCTTTAGGCTAGGTCAGGTCATTGTTTTATAGGGTCAGAAGTCAGTGTTTGGCTATCGATCGGATCTAGCATTACATTCTCATCTTCAATATAAATCACTGTAAAAGAAAATCCTTAAAAACTGTTGTTTATACGTGCATAACCTAGATGTGGAATCACTATTATGCCTTTAATTAGCCACGGACCACAAACTGGAAAAACATGACATTGTACAACATCACAACAGCGCCACTTTTACAACCGGTGGCCACAAATATGTTCAACAAAACCAACCTGTGCAGCTCTGCTCTCCTCTAGGGCCTCAGCAGCCTCTGGTCCAGTCACACTCCCAACATCATCCAGGATGATACAGTCTGTCCCAAGAAAAAACAGGTTAGTTGAAAGCAGCTCCGTTCCCACCATGCAACAGGGCCTGTGTTGTAGCTACGTGGCGGTTGAAGACAGCACCGTTCCAACGACCCATAATGCAACAGGGCCTGTGTTGTAGCTATGTGGCGGTTGAAGACAGCACCGTTCCAATGACCCACGATGCAACAGGGCCTGTGTTGTAGCTATGTGATGGTGTGTGAGATGAGTGAGGACTGTTGAGACACTCACCTCCAGGCTGGCTGTCAACTACTGGGCTTTTATACTGTGTTGCTGCAGTCAGGACCCTGTCAGCGTCCGGAAGGAGCTCCCCAGTCCCCTCTAACCTGGGAAGGAGAAAAAGCAAGGAAAATAAAGAATAGCTGTCCCAACAAATGGCTACCCATAAAGCACCAGGATCAACATCTGAATAATCTTAAAAAATGTGTTAAAAGGCATTTAATTAAAGTGGAAAAGCTAATCACCCGTCTGTCCTCTGCTTCTTCAGTACTGGCTCCTCGGGTCCTGCTGGTCCAGAGGCCTGTGTCGGTCCATCTGCAGGTAAACAGGGTATCCATGTAACTGTAGCAACCACACAGACAGGGTTAAACACACACTATCTCCTAATGATAGCAGTGTGTGTGTGTGCTACCTTTAACAGCCTTGTTATCCTCTGTTGTCCCGGTGATTGCAGGCTGGCCATCTGTGCTCCCTGTGGCTCTCTGCTCATTCCCCCTCTTCCTGTCCGGCTGTCGTGATGCATAATCCTGTGTGAACAGAGACTCATATAAATACCTGTACCAATGCAACGACTGTGATCATGTCTCTTAATCTGATTGGTTCACAGCACAAACATGTATTTAAGCCATACTAGGTTGATGTATGGTTGCCAGGTGCCAGGCTTTACAGAAGGGTTGTCATTATTACAGTAGTGATTACATTGTTGTAGTATCGGGGGTGGGGATGATAGTGGCGACCAGGGTAACCCATGCGGGGGGTCTTCATGGCCACACCCATAGGTATTGGACCCAGAAGAGAGGACCGAGCCCCCGCAGCGAAAAACTGGGTGAATTGCTGCCCACTCATTGCTGCAAAGCTCCGCATGCTTCCTGGAAAAGCCAGAGACAGGGGAGATGGAGACACAGGGGTGGTAGAGATGGAGAGACAGGGGTGGTAGAGATGGAGAGATAGAGATGGAGAGACAGGGGTGGTAGAGATGGAGAGACAGGGGTGGTAGAGATGGAGAGACAGGGGTGGTAGAGATGGAGAGACAGGGGTGGTAGAGATAAAGAGTTAGGGGTGGTAGAGATGGAGAGATAGAGATGGAGAGACAGGGATGGAGAGACAGGGGAGGTAGAGATTGAGAGAAGGATAAAGCAGAGGAGTTAAAGTTAGAGCAGTCAGGTATACAGTTAGAGCAGTCAGGTATACAGTTAGAGCAGTCAGGTATACAGTTAGAGCAGTCAGGTATACAGTTAGAGCAGTCAGGTATACAGTTAGAGCAGTCAGGTATACAGTTAGAGCAGTCAGGTATACAGTTAGAGCAGTCAGGTATACAGTTAGAGCAGTCAGGTATACAGTAAGAGCAGTCAGGTATACAGTAAGAGCAGTCAGGTATACAGTTAGAGCAGTCAGGTATACAGTTAGAGCAGTCAGGTATACAGTAAGAGCAGTCAGGTATACAGTTAGAGCAGTCAGGTATACAGTTAGAGCAGTCAGGTATACAGTTAGAGCAGTCAGGTATACAGTTAGAGCAGTCAGGTATACAGTTAGAGCAGTCAGGTATACAGTTAGAGCAGTCAGGTATACAGTTAGAGCAGTCAGGTATACAGTTAGAGCAGTCAGGTATACAGTTAGAGCAGTCAGGTATACAGTTAGAGCAGTCAGGTATACAGTTAGAGCAGTCAGGTATACAGTTAGAGCAGTCAGGTATACAGTTAGAGCAGTCAGGTATACAGTTAGAGCAGTCAGGTATACAGTTAGAGCAGTCAGGTATACAGTTAGAGCAGTCAGGTATACAGTTAGAGCAGTCAGGTATACAGTAAGAGCAGTCAGGTATACAGTTAGAGCAGTCAGGTATACAGTTAGAGCAGTCAGGTATACAGTTAGAGCAGTCAGGTATACAGTTAGAGCAGTCAGGTATACAGTTAGAGCAGTCAGGTATACAGTTAGAGCAGTCAGGTATACAGTTAGAGCAGTCAGGTATACAGTTAGAGCAGTCAGGTATACAGTTAGAGCAGTTAGTACAGGTATTTAAATAGTAACGTTTTATCCAAGAGTTCAATAGGAGAGATGCATTAGAGTTGTATTCTAAAAACAATGGCATATAATTAGCACAATCACTAATCTCTGCATTTATTGTGTCTATCACACAGCCTAAGTTAGTTATCCAATGCTCGCTTTAATTCTAACTCTGCCTCGAATGGAGAAAATATGAATTATTGAATCTCTCACACATTTGCATGACATCCAGACAGAGTGAAGGCTTGGGCTGGTTCTGTCCACTATGAAAAGCAGCAGGCTCTATTGGCCACCACCGGTACCACAAGTGGACCAGCCCTGAACTCACCCTGCATCTGCTGCATCAGTAGAGCTCCCTGTAACATCGGGTTGGGAGCCATGATGGTAGCCTGGGCAGCCGCCATGTTGACCATACGGGGAGGAGGTGGAGCAGGTCCAGGTACAGCCATGGTGCTGGTGACACAGAGTGACAGGGCATTACAAACCACCATTAATATGCACACAATACAAAGCCAGGAACAGTTGGACACAATTCAATAACATAATACATTTAAATCATTCATTGTTGTGTATGTTTAGCTGTACTAACCACTCTAAAACATTACAGTTCTGAACCACGTGAGAATACATTTGGAAAAACACTTAAGCAAATAGCTGCACATTTTTGGAAAACTGAGGTGTTATCACTATGTCAGTACAGAGGAAAACAATTAAACCATAACCTGTACTGTATTCACTATGTCAGTACAGTGGAAAATAATGTAATATGTTCCTTTTTCTAGGAATACAACCGATTGAATAATTACTAATTAAGTGATACTGCAACCCGTTTCAATCCGAGGGAGAAGGCCGCTCTTTTATTGTTAACACAGACAGCTTACAAAGCGTTATAGCAAAGCTTTTCTCCAGAGCATTCTCCAATACAAAATGGTAGCTAAACAGCTAAACGAGACTTCTTCTACGCAACCAAAATAAATATCTTGGTAAGAGCGCCTCCCCCTGCTGGATGATCAATGTAAACATTACACATTTTGCATTAGCAACTGTTGACTCAAAAATGTAAAAGTTCCTGGAACAACGAAGTAGGGGACTTCTAGGGTCATTCCCATAGCTTACATTTTGTTATAAAAACAATAGAAATGTACCTGAAAACCTTTATTGTAACGTGGACTCTATATAACGAGAATCTCACAAAACAAAAACCTTTTTATAAACTTACAATTCAGGGCTGATTGAGAACAAATTTTCATTTGAAACAGCGAACTGGTTATCCTAAATGCAGCACCAAAACATTTGTCAACCTACCTGAATAACACTTTTCAAATTTAGCTAAGTTTATCACAGTTTATTCTTTCTCATGTTTGGTTTATTTTACTTTAAATACACCCAAATTGACAAACTATAAATATGGAGTTGAGCTGCACCGATCAAACTCATTCATGATCAGGACAAACTTCCCAAACATATCTGTTCTCTTTCACTGAAAACACCTCTGTCAAGTTAAATAAAAAATGAACACATCCCTCTGGGACTGATTTATCAGCAGCCATCACTCTCAAGTAGAAATCAGGCGTGCTGGTATTGGACCTGCTGGTATTGGACCTCCAGCAGACATGTCTTACCGTCCTCCTTGGTGGTGGTGGTGGTGATGATGAGGAACATGGTGTGATGGAGGCGGCTGTGGTGGTGGAGGAGGAGGTGGTGGCGGTGGAGGATGCTGGAAAAGTTGCTGAAGTTGCCGCAGGTGATGGTGGAACTGTTGTTGTTGCTGCTGCTGCTGGTGGTGGTGATGCTGCTGGTGATGTGGGTTAAACATCCCGGTGTTGGGGAACTGATTGGCTATGTATCCTAGGTAACTCTTGGTGATTGGCTATGTATCCTAGGTAACTGTTGGTGATTGGCTATGTATCCTAGGTAACTGTTGGTTCTGGGTGGTGCTTGGCTATGTATCCTAGGTAACTGTTGGTTCTGGGTGGTGCTTGGCTATGTATCCTAGGTAACTGTTGGTTCTGGGTGGTGATATGCTATGTGATGAAGACCCCTCCTCGGCTCAGGATCTTGATAAAAGAAAGACAGAGAG
Organism: Dallia pectoralis; assembly: GCA_029465975.1. Taxonomy (NCBI): domain Eukaryota; kingdom Metazoa; phylum Chordata; class Actinopteri; order Esociformes; family Umbridae; genus Dallia; species Dallia pectoralis. The sequence continues at coordinate 11,094,541 of CM055760.1, read as the reverse complement.
TTTGATAATCTGATCCATAAAAATAAAAAAACTCCCAATATGTGCATGTGCAACACAACTGAAAAGCATGTTTGACAAAGAAATACTATAAGAACACTTAAGGGCTGATAGTAAATACAAATCTTCACAGAAAAAACAAAGTCATGCATGCAATTACACAAACTCATCGAACCAAAAAATTTTATTAGACCAAAAGACACAGGGATACTCAAGCTCCAACCCTCATTGCACGTCCTGCTCTACATCCCGCTCAACCTAACCAATAGCCGGTCCGTGCAGCTCAACACCCTGCACAACATTACTCAACCTCACTAATATAACCGGTCCATGCAGCTCAACACCCTGCACAACATAACTCATCCTCTATGCATCCTGTTCAAACTCACTAATATAACCGGTCTATGCAGCTCAACACCCTGCACAACATTACTCAGCCTCTATGCATCCTCCTCATCCACTCGCGAGCGCCGCATAGAGACGAAGCAACCGTTCGGGATGTCGACGTCGCTCTGAGGGATCTAGTCTCTATTAGCTGCACCGTTATTATTTCAACACAATCAAATAACTGGTTTTATTTTCAGGACAAAAATAAGATTTAGTCATTTTCAATTTCAGAATGTGTTATAACCGTCTAATAATGTGCGTCAGAGTCTTATCTACTTCTTCATACCCCGTGTAACGCCTGGGAAAGACACTGGGCTATGGTGATAAAATAACTACATTTAGCTAGTTTTTGCTGTTCTCAGAATAGCATTTTTTTAAATTAAATGTAAGGGGGTCAAAAAGGTACTAAATTACAGTCAACTCCCCGCCCCCCATAAACACACACAATTCAGTTAGCTATGAAGCTAACACAGTCTAGCGTGTATTGTGTTTTACTATTAGCATGTTTTCTATTAGCATGTTGTATACAGTATTCATGACAACGGTTTCTTACCAGCTAACTATCTTCCGTTAAATAATGTAGTGTAACCAGCAACAGAGTCCAGACTATAGCTAACATCATAAAATGCCAACTGTCCACTTAAAGTTATCCTGACCTGAATGCACTTTTGTTTAGCAGGCTATCTACCAGTTTAGCATTAGCAAACAGACCTGCTATCCATCTAGCTAATGCGTTACCTGCTAGTTAGTTAGCTACTGCTACTGCTAGCCATGTTGTCTTTATTTCAGTTGCCATTTTGTAACATGCACCGTTAGCTGATCGAATGTATCGATACTAGATAGCTACATTATAAATACAAGCTGTTGTTGTTTTACCAAATGACCTACCATTTATCATTAAATTATATTATAAGTACCCGTTTGTGACCGTGTGTCTGCAGCCTGTTGAAAGTTAGAATCGATTGTTCCAGTCGGTTGAGGTCTGCCAGAGACTGCGCACCTGCTACCGGTTACCGGATGCGCTCTGACCCGACCAATACGCGTATAGCGCCCCCTGCTGCCTAGGGGTATATGGACACGTTATAATAATAAGACTAGATTCAGCACCATGGACAGATCTAAACTTTTCTGGAGTCCCTGTTAACACCATCATCATCTACCATCACTAGACAGTGTGCTGAAGCTACTAAAATGCACTGGGTCAGTGGGTCAAGGCTTGTGCAGAAGTAGTGAGAGTCGGTGGACCTGTCATCATATATTTCTCGTTTGTTTTGTGCAGTTGAGCCCTTAGACGGTACATGAAAATCGTTTTGCAATTTGCATACACACATTTATGTTACAATAATAATGAATATTATTATTATTATTTATTTGTAGAATTAGTAGCAGTGGTAGTACAAAAAACAAATGGCCAAGCAGCCGGACACAAAAATACTTCATATGTAAAAAAAGAAGTGGAAGAATTTATTTCTAATCGTGAGGCAAGATCATCTGTTTTACATGTTTATGTGCCTTTTGTGTATTTGTGGCGAGGACTGGGATGTTATTAGAAATATAGTCAAATATAATCACAATGGGCACAACACAATATATTATATTTTATTATAAACAATTCGTTTTATCTCCATTGTTTTTCTATCTATTTTTCTTATATCTGTTCTACAAGATAGCGAGGTGATTTACAGTATATTCTGAGATATATCACCGCCGTGTGGTGGGTGGGCGTCAGTGCAGGCATCTGTCAGCGTATTCCGAGAGATCATCCATCTGTGCTGCTGGTCAGGGGCATATATCTGTAGTATAGAGGGAGGTTACAGAGGAGATCATCCATCTGTGCTGCTGGTCAGGGGCATATATCTGTAGTATAGAGGGAGGTTACAGAGGAGATCATCCATCTGTGCTGCTGGTCAGGAGCATATATCTGTAGTATAGAGGGAGGTTACAGAGGAGATCATCCATCTGTGCTGCTGGTCAGGGGCATATATCTGTAGTATAGAGGGAGGTTACAGAGGAGATCATCCATCTGTGCTGCTGGTCAGGGGCATATATCTGTAGTATAGAGGGAGGTTACAGAGGAGATCATCCATCTGTGCTGCTGGTCAGGAGCATATATCTGTAGTATAGAGGGAGGTTACAGAGGAGATCATCCATCTGTGCTGCTGGTCAGGAACATATATCTGTAGTATAGAGGGAGGTTACAGAGGAGATCATCCATCTGTGCTGCTGGTCAGGGGCCGAACGTATAGAGCCGAGCGTATAGAGCCGAGCGTATAAAGAGCCAAGCATATATCTGTAACGTATAGAACCGAACGTATAGAGCCGAGCGTATATCTGTAACGTATAGAACCGAGCGTATAGAGCCGAGCGTATATAGAGCCGAGCATATATCTGTGCTGCTGGTCAGGGTCCGAGCGTATAGAGCCGAGCGTATAGAGCCGAGCGTATAGAGCCGAGCGTATAGAGACGAGCATATAGAGCCGAGCATATAGAGCCGAGCTTATATCTAGTATAGAGGGAGGAAAGGGTGGCTGTGTGTTACAGAGGACACAGAGTAACCATTATAAATGAAATAATACGGATTCCAAGGGTTAAAACCCGCTCAGACCGGACTTGTGATCAGCAGGGACAGGAACCCGGATCCGACAGAAACCTTCTCCTCGGTAGATAGTTGTCTATAAAGGAGCGACCGATTCCCTTTGTAATCATGGGGAACCGGGGGATGGAAGACCTTATTCCCCTGGTGAATAAAATGCAAGACGCCTTCTCTGCCATCGGTCAGAATGCCCAGTTGGACCTGCCACAGATCGCAGTGGTGGGTGGGCAGAGTGCAGGGAAAAGCTCGGTGTTGGAGAACTTCGTTGGGAAGTAAGTGTGTTTGGTACGCAAATGTTATAAAAGTGTGTGCTTGGTACGCAAATAAAAGCCTTAAATGCTGACTGGTCCCATCCTGTAGGCCTCCCTACTCCCCATCAAACTGATACATTTACTCACATCTTATTGATATCAAAGGGTTTACTTTCGATGTGTTCCACACAGATGAGTTGCAGTATTTACTGGATTTTATTCCCAGTTCCTCCTCTCCCAGGTAGTCAATCTAACCGATTATTTGATTAACCGACATTCTTCTCTGTAAAGTCAACTGGGTAATTGCTGCAGTTTGCATTAAATACTTTGTGCCCTAAATACTTTCCCCATTACATTTCCGCAGTTTCCAATAAGTACAAAACCATAATTGGTTATTCATTCTACTGTTTTTTATTCTCCATAATATAAAAGTATGCTATGTATTTATACACAATATTTTGTCATTAATGATCCATTATTTACAGTATTATACAGTAAATGTGTACTAATACTCATTGAAAGCCACCCACGTATAAGGACTTTCCATAAAAGTAGACCTTAATGTGTGGTTGTTTCAAATACTGGGTGGCCATTTTGTCTTTCATAAATCGAAACAATCTAAACACTTTTGATAAATGCAAACACTCTATGATGAGAGAGAGAGGACTTGATGAAGGGAGATTTGAGTCATTCGATTTCTACTCCACATCCGTTAGTGCTTAGCTGTGCTATACTTGCCTGGTGCAGGTGGATATGTGACTGAATGTATGTCTGACTGGTTGGCACGTCTCGATTGAATATATTTCACTTGGTTTGCTTTCTCCAAATAAAACGTTTTGAAGTATCCTTCACATTGAAACTAACATTTATAAATACATTCAAGGAAAAATGCCAATGGGTATTTTAAACAACTCCTTTTTCTTCCTGCTAGTATAGCACCACCAGCCTAGCCCATAATGCCAGATTAATCTCCGAACAAGTCAGTTTCCTAATACATCAAATACATCCCGATCCTAAATATGGCACAGAATGTCCACAAGAATAGGAGGAGCAAATGATTTACATAATTCCATATATGGATTGAGCTCTTATATGTTTCCCACAATGCATTGTACTGTCTCTGAACAGCTGCACGTACGTCACCTGGGTCTTCCTTATCACACGCCTCTGACACACCCTCTACCTTCTGTTTTCTGTTGTCTGTACTCACAAACGCACATGAACAACACCACCCACCCACCCACAATAGATGTGTTGTGTTTCCGCAAGCTCTCCCACTGAGATCCCACTGTAGCTCTCACACAATAATGGAATGCTACTGGGACACTCTCTATTGGCCTTTATTTGGCCACTCTCTGCTTGCCTTTATTCCTTTTACTGGAAACGATCGATGTGTAGAAGTGTGTTTGCATATTGTGTCGATGTAGACAGAGAAACTTCTGTTGTCACTTGGGGTTTCTGAAAAACAAGGAGATTGACAGATACGGTTACGTCAGTCCCTGTGTTGTGACGTCACTGGCTTTACCAGACTTTAGTGGTTGTATGGGTTTGAGTTTACTCTGCAGTCAGATGAGCAGGTATTGGATGGTTGGGTTGAGTTTACTCTGCAGTCAGATGAGCAGGTATTAGATGGTTGGGTTGAGTTTACTCTGCAGTCAGATGAGCAGGTATTGGATGGTTGGGTTGAGTTTACTCTGCATTCAGATGAGCAGGTATTAGATGGTTGGGTTGAGTTTACTCTGCATTCAGATGAGCAGGTATTGGATGGTTGGGTTGAGTTTACTCTGCAGTCAGATGAGCAGTTATTGGATGGTTGGGTTGAGTTTACTCTGCAGTCAGATGAGCAGGTATTGGATGGTTGGGTTGAGTTTACTCTGCAGTCAGATGAGCAGGTATTGGATGGTTGTTTGGGTTTGAGTTTACTCTGCCGGGGCTTTTCTCTTAGGCTGCTTTCAGGACCAGGGACAGGTCTCTCGTGAAATAACACACTAGAGTTAACCCACATGGACAACTGTGTTTAGGGACAGCTTCTCTATACTGCCATATTAACTGTGACCTCTGAACTCTGACACAACTCGGTCACCTAGAGGACCTTAAGACCCTATAACAAAAAGAAAGTGGTCAAATATCCTTGGAAGAGAGACGGAACAAGAGTTGAGAGTGTGAGGGAATGTGAGGGGGAGTGTGAAAGGAGTGTGGGAGGTAGAGTGTGAGGTAGAGTGTGTGAGGAGTGTGTGAGGTAGAGTGTGTGAGGAGTGTGTGAGGTAGAGTGTGAGAGAGTGTGAGGTAGAGTGTGAGAGGAGTGTGTAAGGTAGAGTGTGAGAAATGTGTGAGGTAGAGTGTGAGAAAAGTGTGAGGTAGAGTGTGAGGGAGTGTGAGGTAGAGTGAGAGAGGTGTGTGATAGGAGTGTGAGAGGAGTGTGAGGTAGAGTGTGAGGTAGAGTGTGAGAGGAGTGAGAATGGAGTGTGAGGTAGAGTGTGAGAAAAGTGTGAGGTAGAGTGAGGGAGTGTGTGAGGGAGTGTGTGAGGTAGAGTGTAAGAGGAGTGTGAGGTAGAGTTGGAGGGAGAATAAGAGTGAGAGTTTGATGGAGAGTAACAGGGACTGGATAAGCTGCCTTGGCACTGCTTAACAGATTATCTCTAATCTGTGACTGCAGCTCACAAACAAGCCATCTCATTGGCTCCCATCTCTGCTTTCATCTGGGTGCTTCCTATTGGCCAATAAAAAGCTGGTTTTTAAACTTGAGGGATGAGATGGTAGATGTGTGAACTGTCTGTCATCACAGTGGCCTGCAGGTGACTGGGAATCTGGGAATATGATGTGACACAGGGAACGCTGGAGGAGAAGTGAGGGCAGAGGTAGAGGAGTGACACAGGGAACGCTGGAGGAGAAGTGAGGGCAGAGGTAGAGGAGTGACACAGGGAACGTTGTAGGAGAAGTGAGGGCAGAGGTAGAGGAGTGACACAGGGAACGCTGGAGGAGAAGTGAGAGCAGAGGTAGAGGAGTGACACAGGGAACTTTGGAGGAGAAGTGAGAGCAGAGGTAGAGGAGTGACACAGGGAACGTTGGAGGAGAAGTGAGGGCAGAGGTAGAGGAGTGACACAGGGAACGTTGGAGGAGAAGTGAGGGCAGAGGTAGAGGAGTGACACAGGGAACGTTGGAGGAGAAGTGAGGGCAGAGGTAGAGGAGTGACACAGGGAACTTTGGAGGAGAAGTGAGAGCAGAGGTAGAGGAGTGACACAGGGAACGTTGGAGGAGAAGTGAGGGCAGAGGTAGAGGAGTGACACAGGAGAGGTTGGAGTAGAAGTGAGGGCAGAGGTAGAGGAGTGACACAGGAGAGGTTGGAGGAGAAGTGAGGGCAGAGGTAGAGGAGTGACACAGGGAACGCTGGATGAGAAGTGAGGGCAGAGGTAGAGGAGTGACACAGGGGAGGTTGGAGGAGAAGTGAGGGCAGAGGTAGAGGAGTGACACAGGGAACGTTGGAGGAGAAGTGAGGGCAGAGGTAGAGGAGTGACACAGGGGAGGTTGGAGGAGAAGTGAGGGCAGAGGTAGAGGAGTGACACAGGAGAGGTTGGAGTAGAAGTGAGGGCAGAGGTAGAGGAGTGACACAGGAGAGGTTGGAGGAGAAGTGAGGGCAGAGGTAGAGGAGTGACACAGGGAACGCTGGATGAGAAGTGAGGGCAGAGGTAGAGGAGTGACACAGGGGAGGTTGGAGGAGAAGTGAGGGCAGAGGTAGAGGAGTGACACAGGGAACGTTGGAGGAGAAGTGAGGGCAGAGGTAGAGGAGTGACACAGGGGAGGTTGGAGGAGAAGTGAGGGCAGAGGTAGAGGAGTGACACAGGGAACGTTGGAGGAGAAGTGAGGGCAGAGGTAGAGGAGTGACACAGGGGAGGTTGGAGGAGAAGTGAGGGCAGAGGTAGAGGAGTGACACAGGAGAGGTTGGAGGAGAAGTGAGGGCAGAGGTAGAGGAGTGACACAGGAGAGGTTGGAGGAGAAGTCAGGGCAGAGGTCAGGGGCAGAGCGACTCATTGTTCACTTTTCAGCATTTACCAAAGCAGTCACACATGACAGACTGGTTATGACAGACTGGTTATGACAGACTGGTTATGACAGACTGGCTATGACAGATTGGTTATGACAGACTGGTTATGACAGACTGGTTATGAAAGACTGGTTATGACAGACTGGTTATGACAGACTGGTTATGAAAGACTGGTTATGACAGACTGGTTATGACAGACTGGTTATGACAGACTGGCTATGACAGATTGGTTATGACAGACTGGTTATGACAGACTGGCTATGACAGATTGGTTATGACAGACTGGTTATGACAGACTGGCTATGAAAGACTGGTTATGACAGACTGGTTATGACAGACTGGTTATGACAGACTGGCTATGACAGATTGGTTATGACAGACTGGTTATGACAGACTGGCTATGACAGATTGGTTATGACAGACTGGTTATGACAGACTGGTTATGACAGACTGGCTATGACAGACTGGTTATGACAGTCAGTAACATTACATGTTGTAAGCCTGGGCACTTAAACATCTATCTATTGTTTCTCTCTGTGTGTTACAGGGATTTCCTTCCCCGTGGCTCTGGCATCGTTACTCGTCGCCCATTGGTTCTCCAGCTTATCAACTGTCCCACAGGTAAACCTCCATCACTACCTACAGACTCACATAGTAACGGGAAACAAAGCTTCGTGGTGTTGTTATGGCAACCTCTGGTGAGAGCTTTTAATTACATGGGAAAACGAGTACATTTGTTAATATTCACATTTTATTCAATCTAACCAGAAATGTCTCGTTCCCTTTTCTTAAATCAAATGCAGCATAAACATATTTGGACTCACTGCGTAATTAGCTATGTAAACATGGTCTGTTAATTAGAATGGAAAAATGTAAACTTGTGAAACAAGATGCTCTTATAGTGTCAGCTGGAATAGATAAGGCGGGAACCAGATGTGTTTTAGACGAGACAAATCTAAGAGATTCTCTTGTTGACTCATGAGTTGGGACAGCTGTGATTCTATTCTGGTGCTGGATTATAATACGCACGTCACTTCCTGTCACATAAATGGAGTGCCGTTGTGTGTTGAGTCTGCCATCTGGTGGTTAGTTATTGGCAGACATGGCTTCCCCCAAAGCTTGTGTGTGTAGGCTGCCTTACACATTCAGTTTCCATAACATGGGGTTAGCATGTGATTGTGTCATCCCATAGACGTGTTATACTGAGTGACAAACTGAACGGACACATGCCTGTAACCATGGTTCCCTGAGGACGACCCCACGACTATCGCAGAATCAGTTTGTTCTGGTGTGAGCTGGGTACTTGGAGCATATGGGAGGCGGCACTCAACCTCAATTATATTTAGTGCTTAATAGCAAATTGTCTATAAGAAATAACTGCCTGAAGTATGCAAACCTATTGACTCCTCCCAAGCACTGGATATGAAATGGTTCTACTGTTATATCGACACCCTGTTATAATGGCACCCTGTTATATTGAGACACTTCATTGTAACATCTGTCTTCTTATTCGTGTTCTCCACCTCCCCTTCTCATTCTGCAGAATATGCTGAGTTCCTTCACTGTAAAGGAAAGAAGTTCACAGACTTCGATGAGGTTCGGGGTGAGATTGAAGCGGAGACAGACCGCATCACTGGGCAGAATAAGGGCATCTCCCCTGTGCCAATTAACCTCAGGGTTTACTCCCCACATGGTAAGGACACAGACTCAGCCAATTGGCATCGTAGCTCAGCTTGGCACAGCTTGGTTATTTAAAATGGGGCACAACAATCTGAATGATATACACAGTCTTGTGTTAACCTATATAACACTACCCACCAAGGCTCATTGTATAGCCAAGAACTAAAACGTACGGGTTTATTGATGTGTAATATGTAATATTCTTGGTATTATGTAGTCCAGGTTATCTTCAATCATCAAGTCTGTCTCCCTCCTGTCATTGACTTGGTTAATCTTCACTCTTCTCTTTTATAGTCTTGAATCTGACTCTGGTGGACTTGCCTGGGATGACCAAAGTTCCAGTTGGAGACCAGCCTGCAGACATCGAACAGCAGATCAGAGACATGTTGTATCAGTTTGTTACCAAGGACAACTGTCTTTTGCTGGCTGTTTCTCCAGCCAACTCTGATCTGGCAAACTCAGATGCCCTAAAGATTGCCAAAGAAGTTGACCCCCAAGGTGGGTTTGTTTCACTAGAGTTTAATGGCAGAACCTCTGGATCTCCTGTCTTCCTACAGTGTGATTCACCATGTGTGTGTGTGTGTGTGTGTGTATGTGTGTGTGTGTGTATGTATGTGTGTGTGTGTGTGTTGGTGATCAGGTCAGCGAACCATTGGTGTGATCACTAAGCTGGACCTTATGGATGAGGGGACGGACTCACGAGACATTCTGGAGAACAAGCTGCTACCACTGCGAAGAGGTGAAACCAAACAGACCAATTCATGCAGTCACACAAACGAATCTCCCCATTTCCCTCCTGCCCACGTCTAACCACATCTAACCATAACTCTTATTCTAAACTAACTTCGATAACCAAACATTTTAGCCTGAACCTCACATAGTTCGAGCGGTTAAACCCAACACATTAGCCCTAACGTAAAAATGACCAAACTTGTAACTGTGTGCCATACTGTATACTGGTAAGCATCACATTATCTCTAGTAGGACTTGTGACATGATTCCTGTAACCCCTGAGGCTGTTTGCCCCCTAAAGGAAATGTTCTCCCAGAATACCGTTCACTCCTTCAGGACTTCCCTACGTTTGATAAAACCAGATAAACACGTGACAAACAAACATCACCTTAACATATATGCTTTTTCACTTTCTTTCATTTCTTCTGTGAAGTATTTACTGACCTCTCTACTTGTTGCCAGGTTACATCGGTGTGGTGAATCGGAGTCAGAAGGACATCGATGGTAAGAAGGACATCACAGTTGCCATGGCTGCAGAGAGGAAGTTCTTCCTGACCCACCCTGCCTACAGGCACCTAGCTGAACGCACGGGTACCGCTTACCTGCAGAAGACACTCAACCAGGTTAGGCTTTGGTTAATCTTTCATAACCATCTTTTGTAGGAATGTAATCACTGTTATGTTTTCACGTTATAACCCACACTGGTCTTTGCAGCAACTGACCAATCACATCCGCGATACTCTGCCTGGGCTGCGTGCCAAACTGCAGAGTCAGCTGCTGTCTATAGAGAAGGAGGTGGAGGAGTACAAGAACTTCAGACCTGATGACCCCTCCCGTAAGACCAAGGCCCTGCTGCAGTGAGTTGGAGGCACATTCAGCGTCACACACAGTCACACACACACACACACACACACTTGTAACTCCATTTGAACTTCCCAGGATGGTGCAGCAGTTTTCCGTGGATTTTGAGAAGCGCATTGAGGGTTCTGGTGACCAGATCGACACTGCGGAGCTGTCAGGAGGAGCCAGGATCAACCGAATCTTCCATGAACGCTTTCCCTTTGAGCTGGTCAAGGTACAGTACAGAGGGCCTCCAGCTGTGTGTGTGTGTGTGTGTGTGCATACAGACCCAAAGGTACAGTACAGAGGGCCTCCAGCTGTGTGTGTGTGTGCATACAGACCCAAAGGTACAGTACAGAGGGCCTCCAGCTGTGTGTGTGTGTGCATACAGACCCAAAGGTACAGTACAGAGGGCCTCCAGCTGTGTGTGTGTGTGCATACAGACCCAAAGGTACAGTACAGAGGGCCTCCAGCTGTGTGTGTGTGTGTGTGTGTGTGTACATACAGACCCAAAGGGCTGCCAACAGGAAACACTTACGCACATACATACCTCCTGGGATGTAAAACTTTTATGCATATCTCTGGGGTTTCTGATGTGTGTCCAGCTGTGTGTATTGGGTCACTATTTATCGATGTGTGTGTGTGTGTGTGTGTGTGTGCTCCCCATGCAGATGGAGTTTAATGAGAAGGAGCTTCGCAAGGAGATCAGCTACGCCATCAAGAACATCCATGGGATCAGGCAAGCAACCCTATTGACCTATTGACCTATTGACCTCACCTGGGTCACCCTATTGACCTCACCTGGGTCACCCTATTGACCTCACCTGGGTCACCCTATTGACCTGACCTGGGTCACCCTATTTACCTGACCTGGGTCACCCTATTGACCTCACCTGGGTCACCCTATTGACCTATTGACCTATTGACCTATTGACCTCACCTGGGTCACCCTATTGACCTCACCTGGGTCACCCTATTGACCTGACCTGGGTCACCCTATTTACCTGACCTGGGTCACCCTATTGACCTCACCTGGGTCACCCTATTGACCTCACCTGGGTCACCCTATTGACCTCACCTGGGTCACCCTATTGACCTCACCTGGGTCACCCTATTGACCTGACCTGGGTCACCCTATTGACCTCACCTGGGTCACCCTATTGAACTCACCTGGGTCACCCTATTGACCTCACCTGGGTCACCCTATTGACCTCACCTGGGTCACCCTATTGACCTGACCTGGGTCACCCTATTGACCTCACCTGGGTCACCCTATTGACCTGACCTGGGTCACCCTATTGACCTCACCTGGGTCACCCTATTGACCTCACCTGGGTCACCCTATTGACCTCACCTGGGTCACCCTATTGACCTCACCTGGGTCACCCTATTGACCTCACCTGGGTCACCCTATTGACCTGACCTGGGTCACCCTATTGACCTGACCTGGGTCACCCTATTGACCTCACCTGGGTCACCCTATTGACCTGACCTGGGTCACCCTATTGACCTCACCTGGGTCACCCTATTGACCTCACTGACCTGTATAGATGTCATTTCATAAGTTGTGATCTTTAAGTTCAGCTTATTTAACATCTGTTTCTGTTGTCATTCTCTTGCTTTTTCTTGCTTTGATTGTTTATTGTTTATGTTTTATGTGGGAGGGTTCATTTAATTTAATTTCAATTAACACTATTCTCTGTACCCAACCTCCCTCCTCCTGTCTCTGTGTCTTCGTTTTGAGTCGGTTGCTCATTTCTCTCTACCGGGCAGAACTGGCCTCTTCACCCCGGACATGGCCTTTGAGACCATTGTGAAAAGGCAGATCGGCAAGATCAAAGAGCCCTGCCAGAAATGTGTGGACATGGTGATTTCTGAGCTAGTCAATACGGTTAGGCAGTGTACTCAGAAGGTAAAAACGCGCTGGAGATCGAATCTTTGGTTTCCCCACCGCACCCACCCGCCAGACGCACCCACCCGCACACCGCACATGTCCCCTCCAAACCCAAACCTTCTACCATCACCCCTGTTACCGTATTACCACACCACCTCGTGCTCCGGCACCTGTGGTCCCATGGTGGGACAGTAGGGGGCGTAATGGGGTAGCAGGGGTATTGTAAGGACTCCCTCTCTACTGCTTTATTCGGGGTACCCCCTGTTACAGACCTGTGCTGGGTTCAGGGTCTGGATGCCGCGGGGTTGCTGCTATTTGGCTGCATAAGAAGGGTTAAGACATTTGACACGAGTAAACATTCATATTTCTGTCATAAATATTATCATATTAACATAAATAAGAAACGTGAAGGTGTATTTCATGGAAGTGACCTCATTAGTGCCACCCTGAGTGCTTGGTCAGTCTGTCCCTGGCAGCCATGTTTGGTGACCTCAGCATCCAGACCTTCTGCTTGTGAGACTGGGTGCTGTGTACCTGCCACAGACGAGAGCCATGACCACAGGGGGCAGGGTTAGATGGGGCAGAGCTTCTCCCACATGTTAGATACACAGTTGGCCGGTGGAGTGTAACAAGGTATGATCACTTTATTCTACCTCTCCTCTCACTCTCTCACTCTCTCACTCTCTCACTCTCTCACTCTCTCACTCTCTTTATTCCCTTGGATTTCTTGTTGTTTCCACCTTGGTTACCTCAATTCTTTTTCTCCTCCGTCCGTGACCCCCTCGTTTCTACAGGACGGGCCTGTTTACCCCTGACCTGGCCTTTGAGGCTATAGTGAAAAAGCAGATCCATCAGCTAAAGGAGCCGTGTCAGAAGTGTGTAGATATGGTAGTGAGTGAACTCAACTCCACCATACAAAAGTGTAGTGAAAAGGTAACTAAGGAACCGAGCCAAGTTGGGAGTCTTCATTAGTTACGGTGGGGGTAGGCCGATGGCTGGACTGCTAAAAGTGGAACTCATACATGAGCTCATATTGAATTTAATTGTGGTGCGGGTTGTACTAATCTGTTTCTGGTTGTTTAATGAAGAATTTAAAAGATCTGTTTTATTTGTAGCCAGTTGATAGAAATGTTAGGATACATTTTTTTTTTACTGCCTATGAGCACAGATGCCAAAGGATACAGCCCGAAGCTTTTCAGTTTGACATAGATATTCTGTTTATCTGCATACCTGCATACCTGCATACCTCATATTCATTATTTATTCCAATATACTCATTGTCAGCCATTTCAGACTTTGCAAATATTTCTTGAGATGCCCTGTGAGACTCAAACGTCAGCTATTGCATACCTTTTCTCACGGCAGAATGAAATAACCTATTAACATACTATGCCATGTAGACGGATGACGACACAAAACTATACACTGTTTAATAGAAAATGCGCTTACCAATGCGGAAAACACAAACAACAGCGATATAATTCCCTCCCCAGCATAATCAATGTGAAATAATTACAGACAAGATGGAACCCAAACCATAGTGATAATTAGCCCCAGTAATTAGCTAACCAGCCCCAGCTGTGCTAACAACAAAACCTCACTCAGACTTCCTGTATAGAACCAAAACTTGTGGCACTGTTAGCGATCTTACTATTAGTTCGGATTACATTAATAAACAATATAAATGACATTCATAGTAAGGACATACTATGACTGAGACGTTCTCTGGTGATTTTCTTCGGTTGTGGCATCCAACCCATTTGTCCAGGGTCTATCGGTCTATCCTTACTGTAATCTTCTTATATTTAAATTTCATTAATTATATTTCTCTTCTCACAGTCTGTTTTTGGCCACATTAATTACTGTAACCAGCATGCTGTTAGTGTTTCATCCTCAGTCATAATTTTATATTTTCCACTCAGCTTTAGATTTGTCTTAATGATTTCACTTTTCTATTTGTGTCAATTTTATTTTATTTGTTTGCAGGTAGAAAGGTTGTCTCAGCATCTTTACTAACAGACGTAACCACAGCCCTACCCACTCTCTCTCTCCCTCCCCCCTCTCTCTGTCTCTCCCCCTTTCTCTCCCTCCCCACTCTCTCTCTCTCCCTGTCTCTCTGTCTTGCTCTCTCAGGCAAATAAAGGGAACAAGTCTCCTGATCTGGATTTCTGATAATGCAATAACCCAGTGTGAAATAGTGACTGAATAATCATTATGTCATTTAGCTTAGCTCCAGATCAGCTGACAGTCATACATGTATACATTATGTATGGGTGCTCCCAAACACTGCAACAACAAACTCTCAGAAATTCACACAAGCTCTCCCGTCCTCTTCTCCCCGTCCTCTTCTCCCCGTCCCTTTCTTCCCGTCCCTTTCTTCCCGTCCCTTTCTTCCCGTCCTTTTCTTCCCGTCCTTTTCTTCCCATCCTTTTCTTCCCGTCCTTTTCCACTCTCTACTCTTCCTCCTTCATATATTTCCCATGAATATTGTGTGTCTGTCTGCCTTTCTGCCAGCTGCCAGGTCTTGTTTGTATTAATACTTGTATATACTTGTTATCACTGGGGTGTTTGAGAGCTGAGGCTGCTTTCTGTTAGACAGATCATTCTTCACTGACTGGAATCACACTGCCTCTACACTGCCTCTACACTGCCTCCACACTGTCTCTACACTGCCTCCAAACTGCCTCTACACTGCCTCCACACTGCCTCTACACTGCCTCCACACTGCCTCTACACTGCCTCCACACTGCCTCTACACTGCCTCCACACTGTCTCTACACTGCCTCCAAACTGCCTCTACACTGCCTCCACACTGCCTCTACACTGCCTCCACACTGCCTCTACACTGCCTCCACACTGCCTCTACACTGCCTCCAAACTGCCTCCACACTGCCTCTACACTGCCTCCACACTGCCTCTACACTGCCTCCACACTGCCTCTACACTGCCTCCACACTGCCTCCACACTGCCTCCACACTGCCTCCACACTGCCTCTACACTGCCTCCACACTGCCTCCACACTGCCTCTACACTGCCTCTACACTGCCTCCACACTGCCTCCACACTGCCTCTACACTGCCTCCACACTGCCTCCACACTGCCTCTACACTGCCTCCAAACTGCCTCCACACTGCCTCTACACTGCCTCCACACTGCCTCTACACTGCCTCCACACTGCCTCCAAACTGCCTCCACACTGCCTCCACACTGCCTCCACACTGCCTCTACACTGCCTCCACACTGCCTCCACACTGCCTCTACACTGCCTCTACACTGCCTCCACACTGCCTCTACACTGCCTCTACACTGCCTCTACACTGCCTCCACACTGCCTCTACACTGCCTCCACACTGCCTCCACACTGCCTCTACACTGCCTCCACACTGCCTCCACACTGCCTCTACACTGCCTCCACACTGTGTGTGTGTGTGTGTGTGTGTGTGTGTGTGTGTGTACCTTCAGTAATGTTTGTTAAATGCTTTTCTTGGGGATTTCACCCACCCCACCCACACCATTGCCTCTTGTGCCACCCACACCACCCTACCCCTGGGATTTCACCCACCCCACCCACACCATTGCCTCTTGTGCCACCCACACCACCCCACCCACACCATTGCCTCTTGTGCCACCCTGTACACACAGCTGGCCCAGTACCCCATGTTGAGAGAGGAGATGGAGAAGATCGTCACTCAGCACATCAGAGACCGTGAGAGTCGCACTAAGGATCAGGTGACACACACACACACACACATTACAAGAGCACACACACACACACATTACAAGAGCTCACACACACATCACAAGAGCACACACACACACACACACACACACACACATTACAAGAGCACACACACACATCACAAGAGCACACACACACACACACACACACATCACAAGAGCACACACACACACATTACAAGAGCACACACACACACACACATCACAAGAGCACACACACACACACATCACAAGAGCAAACACACACACACACACACACACACACATCACAAGATCACACACACACACCACAAGAGCAAACACACACACACATCACAAGAGCACACACACACACGCGTTATAGTTTGTTGTAAACGGACTTGGTGAAACACTTTCTGATTCTGATTCTCTCTCTCTCTCTCTCTCTCTCTCTCTGTGTCTCTCCCCCTCCCCCCTCTCTCTCTCTCTCTCTCTCTCTCTCTGTGTCTCTCTCTCTCTCTCTCTGTGTCTCT
This sequence comes from Dallia pectoralis, assembly GCA_029465975.1. NCBI lineage: Eukaryota > Metazoa > Chordata > Actinopteri > Esociformes > Umbridae > Dallia > Dallia pectoralis. The sequence continues at coordinate 11,077,895 of CM055760.1, read as the reverse complement.
CCCTCTCTCTCTCTCTCTGTGTCTCTCCCCCTCTCCATCTCTCTCTCTCTCTCTCTCTCTCTCTCTCTCTCATCCTATCTGTAATTAATGAATATCTGTGTACCTCTGTCCAGGTGATGTTGCTAATTGACATTGAGCTGGCCTACATGAACACAAATCATGAGGACTTTATTGGCTTTGCTAAGTGAGTTTGGCCCTTTTAACATCTCTTCTGATACAATTGATTAGAGGAAATTATCCAGAATAAAGCACCTTCAAATGTAACGGCATGTGTATAAACAGAAATGATAAAGGTTACATGTGAATACGCCTGTGACTAACCCTGTGAGAATCTCTGTGATTAACCCTGTGATAATCTCTGTAGTGCTCAGCAGAGGAGCAGCCAGGTAGCACAGAAGAAGCAGCCTGGCAATAAGGTACTATACACCCCCATGCCCCCCCCTCCCCCCCACACACACACAGAGACACCCCCCACACACACACACACACATACACATACATACACACACACACACTCACACTGTAGCCTGTCATGTTCTCCACCAGTACCTTATAGAACTGTCTTTATCTTCTGTTCTCTGTTTGTTCTCTACTGTGACATTCTTTTGACATTCTTTTGACGTTCTTTTGATGTTCTGTGTATTCTTCATGTTGTGCTTCCGCTCAATTTCACTACTCAGTTTCTACTGAATGATTTCTTTATCTTTTTCTCTTCGCCTTTTTTGCTACTACTGTTCTACTTAAGCAGGATGAAATCATGGTGAGTATAAGGTTGTGTGTGTGTGTGAATACGTGTAAACTCTGTGTATGTGTGTGTGTGAATACGTGTGTGTGTGTGTGTGTGTGTGTGAGTGTGTGTGTGTTTGTGTGTGTGTGAGTGTGTGTGTGTGTGTGTGAGTGTGTGTGTGTGTGTGTGTGTGTGTGTGTGTGTGTGTGTGTGTGTGTGTGCAGGAGTCCAAGATGGTTCCTGCTCATTTGCTTCTTTCCTCATCATCCTTCCTCCTCCAGGCAGTGCTTCTATCAATCATCATTTAGAAAGCAACACGAGTCAAACACGAGTCAAACACGAGTCAAACACGAGTCAAACACCAGCATGAACCATTGTTGTACATTACAGCCCCATACGTAGATGGAGCACTGTATATCTTTCTTCTACTCAACTCTAGCTTACTCTTTTCTCCTCTCTCTTCACTCTCTATGATCTTGTTTTCCTCAGTTCCTCTACTCAGTTGATACTCAGTTGATACTCAGGTGATACTCAGTTGATACTCAGTTGATTTTCAGGTGATACTCAGTTGATACTCAGTTGATACTCAGTTGACTTTCTACTCAGTTCCGTCTCTGTTGATAGAGTTAGTTATCTAGTGATGAACATCTCTCAGCATTGCAGAGACAGATCAATTACATTTGAAGACACACCTTGTCAGTTTCCATAGCGACAGCTCAGGGGGCAGGTCAAAGGGCATCCGGGCAGTGTAAACACTTTGGCCCTTGGTCCTGTTTCGCTGGCTGCATTTTGCATCTGGCTGATTGTCTCCTGCTGTATTTATTCCTGCCTCTCTACTCGCCCATATTGCTGCCATATATGTGACTCTGATAAACAGCTGATCAACTCACTGCACAACAACACACCTGATACAACCAGATAAACATGCATCTGCATGTGTTTGGGTTTGAAAGCTGCCTTACAGCCTGGTACTGTCCTCCTCCTCCTGCCTGCACACGCCCCTCGTACCCCCCACCCGCTGTACCCTCTCTAATCGGCCAATGTGTTAACAGCCCCTGTGCATTAGAGCTGGCCTATGCCCTGTGCACTGTGCTCCATACCTGGTATAGCTGTGTAGTGTGCACTGTGCTCCATACCTGGTATAGCTGTGTAATGTGCACTGTGCTCCATACCTGGTATAGCTGTGTAGTGTGCACTGTGCTCCATACCTGGTATAGCTGTGTAATGTGCACTGTGCTCCATACCTGGTATAGCTGTGTAGTGTGCACTGTGCTCCATACCTGGTATAGCTGTGTAGTGTGCCCTGTGCTCCATACCTGGTATAGCTGTGTAGTGTGCCCTTTGCTCCATACCTGGTATAGCTGTGTAATGTGCACTGTGCTCCATACCTGGTATAGCTGTGTAGTGTGCACTGTGCTCCATACCTGGTATAGCTGTGTAATGTGCACTGTGCTCCATACCTGGTATAGCTGTGTAGTGTGCACTGTGCTCCATACCTGGTATAGCTGTGTAGTGTGCACTGTGCTCCATACCTGGTATAGCTGTGTAATGTGCACTGTGCTCCATACCTGGTATAGCTGTGTAGTGTGCACTGTGCTCCATACCTGGTATAGCTGTGTAATGTGCACTGTGCTCCATACCTGGTATAGCTGTGTAGTGTGCACTGTGCTCCATACCTGGTATAGCTGTGTAGTGTGCACTGTGCTCCATACCTGGTATAGCTGTGTAGTGTGCACTGTGCTCCATACCTGGTATAGCTGTGTAATGTGCACTGTGCTCCATACCTGGTATAGCTGTGTAGTGTGCACTGTGCTCCATACCTGGTATAGCTGTGTAATGTGCACTGTGCTCCATACCTGGTATAGCTGTGTAATGTGCACTGTGCTCCATACCTGGTATAGCTGTGTAATGTGCACTGTGCTCCATACCTGGTATAGCTGTGTAGTGTGCACTGTGCTCCATACCTGGTATAGCTGTGTAGTGTGCACTGTGCTCCATACCTGGTATAGCTGTGTAATGTGCACTGTGCTCCATACCTGGTATAGCTGTGTAATGTGCACTGTGCTCCATACCTGGTATAGCTGTGTAATGTGCACTGTGCTCCATACCTGGTATAGCTGTGTAGTGTGCACTGTGCTCCATACCTGGTATAGCTGTGTAATGTCCACTGTGCTCCATACCTGGTATAGCTGTGTAGTGTGCACTGTGCTCCATACCTGGTATAGCTGTGTAGTGTGCACTGTGCTCCATACCTGGTATAGCTGTGTAGTGTGCACTGTGCTCCATACCTGGTATAGCTGTGTAGTGTGCACTGTGCTCCATACCTGGTATAGCTGTGTAGTGTGCACTGTGCTCCATACCTGGTATAGCTGTGTAGTGTGCACTGTGCTCCATACCTGGTATAGCTGTGTAATGTGCACTGTGCTCCATACCTGGTATAGCTGTGTAGTGTGCACTGTGCTCCATACCTGGTATAGCTGTGTAGTGTGCACTGTGCTCCATACCTGGTATAGCTGTGTAGTGTGCACTGTGCTCCATACCTGGTATAGCTGTGTAATGTGCACTGTGCTCCATACCTGGTATAGCTGTGTAGTGTGCACTGTGCTCCATACCTGGTATAGCTGTGTAATGTGCACTGTGCTCCATACCTGGTATAGCTGTGTAGTGTGCACTGTGCTCCATACCTGGTATAGCTGTGTAATGTGCACTGTGCTCCATACCTGGTATAGCTGTGTAGTGTGCACTGTGCTCCATACCTGGTATAGCTGTGTAGTGTGCACTGTGCTCCATACCTGGTATAGCTGTGTAGTGTGCACTGTGCTCCATACCTGGTATAGCTGTGTAGTGTGCACTGTGCTCCATACCTGGTATAGCTGTGTAGTGTGCACTGTGCTCCATACCTGGTATAGCTGTGTAGTGTGCACTGTGCTCCATACCTGGTATAGCTGTGTAATGTGCACTGTGCTCCATACCTGGTATAGCTGTGTTATGTTCTCTCCACATTCCTATTCAGCCGGAGAGAGGAGCTGTTAATGATCGGTTTAAGGTAAATACAGAGGCACAATACGTATTCTGTGTGTGTGGACGGACACTAGTGTCCAGACTTATAGTTGTGTTTTGATTGGTTGTAGATTGGCACTCCCCTGTTGTGTCTCCTGCAGTAACTCCCTCTGTCCACTAGGGGCAGCGATAGGAGATAGGATATCACACTCTATACACATAAACAGATTTACTAACACAATGTCCTGATGCGTGAAGTGTTTGTGTGTGGCT